>CM059195.1:78778268-78880350 GCA_030323885.1 Branchipolynoe longqiensis
TCCTCTCTCCTCTCTCCTCTCCTCTCTAGAAGAAATCTAAGATAACTATCTAACCTCTTTCAGGATTTTGAAAGGCAATCTCAATTCAATATATTGTGCGCAATTCTTGAAATGTATTAATGTAAAAATGTGTGCATTCTGTTTAGAAAGAAACCAACTGGGCCAAGTACTGGGCACTGTTTCGTCTCGTTATTTGCTCAATCCTGATGTGCGCTGTAGTAAGATTGTTTTGAAGATGTGAATTTGCATGTGGAAGTGGCAGACGCCAGATGTGTGTATTCTGTGTGTGCCGTAGCTGTTCTAGTTTAACACAACATGCTCCTGTATTGGATAGCAACCACCGCTGTCACCAAATACAATCGCCCCTCAACATTTTCTCCCCCCGGAAATTTTATTTCGAAATACCCCCCCCCCTCTCCTCCCCCACCCCCCCCCCCCCCCCCATCCCCCCCCCCCCCCCTCCCCCTCCATCCCCCTCCCCTTCCCCCCCTCCATCCCCCTCCCCTTCCCCCCCTCCATCCCACCCTCCCCATTCCCTCCCCTTCCACCTCCCCCTCCTTCCTCCCCCTCCTCCTCCCCCCCTCCCCATCCATCCTCCCCTCCTCCTCTCCCCTCCCCTCCCCTCTCCCCTCCCTCCCCTCTCTCCCCCTCCCCTCCCCTCTCCATCTCCCTCCCCCTCCTTCCCTTCTCTCCCCCTTCCCTCCCCTTCCTTCCCTCCCCTTCCCTTCCCTTCCCCCTCCTCCCTTCCTCCTCCCTCTCCTTCTCCCCCTCCCCTCCCTCCCCACTCCTCCCCACCCTCCCCCCTCCTCCCTCCCCTCCCTTCCCTCCCCCCCCCTTCCCCTCTCCTTCCCTCCCTCCTCCTCCCCTCCCCTCATCCCCCTCTCCCCTCCTCCTCCCTCCCCTCCCCTCCCCCCCTCCCCTCCCCCTCCCCCTCCTCCCCCCCCTCCCTCCCCCTCCCCCTTCTCCTCTCTCCCGCCCTCCCCTCCCCCATCCCCCTCCTCCCTCCCCCCTCTCCCACCTCTCCCCTCCCCCTCCCCCTTCCCCCTCCCCACCCCCCCTTCCCCTTCCCCCCCCTCCATCCCCTCCCTCTCTCCCCTCCCTTCCCCTTCCCTCCCCCCCCCCTCCCTCCCCTTCCTCCCCTCCCCCTCCCCCTCCCCCTCCCCCCCCTCCCTTCCCCACCCACCCTACCCCTACCCTAACCATCCCCACCTCCTCTCCATCCCCTCTCACCATCCCCCCCTCCTCCCCCCTCCTCTCCTCCCCTCCCCCTCCCTCCCTCCCTCCCCTATAAACCACCCTCCCTTCCCTCCCTCCCCCTCCCTCTCTCCTACCTCCCTCCCCTCTTCCCACCTGTCCCTCACTGTTCCGCCTCCCTCTCTCCTTTCACTGTAACCACCACCCTCTTGCCACCTCCCCTCCCACCTGTGCCTTCCTCTATTCTATTTTATAATAAAACTGCAGGTATATTTGTATATGTAATTTGCATATTTGTATACATGCAGTAAAACCTCTCTAACCGACCACCTCCATAAATCGACCACACCTATATCGATCGCTTTATTTGGGTCCCAAGCGATCGCCCATACAATACCATTGTAATCATTTTTTTTGTAAACCTCCCACCTCCGTAAATGGGCCATTTAAAGTCGGTCCTATGGTCGGTCTATTTAGAGCGGTTTTACTGCAGTATATATTAAACTAAATTTCATGGGTCAGGGCGATTCTATGAATTTTTACTTTGAAATAGATTCACTGGAGCGGGGAGAAAGCTTTGAAGGGGCGATTCTATTTCACACCGCCTCATTCTAGGGACACTTAGCAACTTAAAGCGAACAGTGCCGCCCCCTGACAGACACACACAGATAGACGATGGGCGGACTGACGTTGTTGCCGCTGTTGGTGTCGTTTCAGGTTCGACCGCAGTGCAGCGTGATGACGACGACGACGACAGTGATGACGTGATGATCTCGGCCGGCATCAATCCGGTGACACGTGTCATTGCCATCACCTAGCTGTGAGTGTCCTTTGGTCACGTGACGCGTCAGCACGTGACGTGAGCTGGTCAGACCACCCCGGGCACCCGGCGTGCGCCTCCTCCACCTCTCTCCTGCTTCTGCTCCTGCTCCTTCTCCAGCATCTCCTCCGCCCTCTTGCTCCTCCTCTTGTTCCTCCTTTTCCACCACCCCATTCTGCTCCACCCCTGTCCTCTTTCTCCTCCTCCTCCTACCTCCTTCTTTTCTTCTCCTCCCACCGACTTTTCTCCTCCTACCCCTTCTTTTCTCCTCCTCCTCCTCCTCCTCCTCCTCCTCCTCCCTTATTTTCTCTCCCCCCCCCCCCCCCCCCAACTCCCCCCGACCTCGAGGTGCGTGTCCGGTTGGTGTTAGATGAGATTACCTCGGTCTGAACTGCAGGAAGCACGGCCGTGCTGTGAGGTGCGACAACAGTGTGCACTCCGGGGCGCCGCCTCGTGGCGCGGCGCGGAAGTACGGCTGGGTGTGGTTGTGTCCGGGCGGGCCTGACGTGGATGGCGGCTGTCGGGTGTGCTCCCAACTGTAGGCAGCCACTCCCACACACAGTGACAGTCGGCAGGCTCCGAGCAGCAGCTCCTCGTGTGTGCACTCAGCTTCTAAGCGCAACCCGTCAGCTGCATTGCCTTGCCAAGCAACCAAACTACACACAAATAAAAAAAAAATTAAAAATTAAAAAATATATATATTATATCAAGTCCAAAGCCAGTTGCGTTCCTCAGATTTAATTCTGGGAACATTTCACAAGTTAACTGATGCATGCATGCATATTCACTCTGAGAAAGCTAACGTTGAAACTGAATGTTGTGGTGTAAGATGTCGTGTGGCTGTGTTGTGGTGTGTGTTGTTGCTGTGCCTGCGTGTGAGTGGTGATGATGTTGATTATGTTGAAGCTGATGCCCTGTGTTTTTTGTTTATTTGGTACTTGTTGGTGACGCTGACGTCACTCGGTTTGGGTGTGTGGTGTGAGGTTAGTTTAGTGTCATCCTGGTCATCGCACCGATCCCGGACACAGGTGTAGCATTCGATGAAGTAATGTCATTCCATCACCAAGGCCCAGATGGAGGAGAGTGGGCTGGGTCACTCATGTCATATTTCTGATGCAAAAACAAATAAACAAAAAGAATTGAGTTTGCGGGGTGTACGTTATCTAACCATGTCCATTTTGGTGTAATGGTAGTCGGGTTCTCGAGAAACTGTTAGGCATTAACGGGTGCTCGAGAAACTGTTAAGCGTTAAGGCACTGTATAGCTCCAGATGCCACGGGCAAGGATTGAATATGGCCGTGGTATCTAGGTCACTTGTGATGCTATTATTGTAAAGTTGATGTAGGGTAATGCAACGGTGAAGATCTTTATTCTGTGGATTTTTTCGTCGATGATTTGTCATTGTTTTTGATGTGTTGTAGTATTGCTTCGGAGTAAGTTAATTTTATTGGTCTGCATATAAGACTGCACATTTGTACATATTTTGCTGCCCCGTGCATGTAGAACGAATATGAATGGAATAAGAACAGACGGCCCAAGAGAAGAATACTAACATTTGAAAAAAATGAAGCACCTACACACATAAACACGCATGTGCACACACCTATACATATGCACACATAAACACGCATGTGCACACTAAACACGCACCTAAACATGCACACACCTAAACACATGCACACACCTAAACACATGCACACACCTAAACACATGCACACACCTAAACACATGCACACACCTAAACACATGCACATACACACATAAACACACATGCATACACATAAACACACATGCATACACATAAACACACATGCATACACATAAACACACACATGCATACACATAAACACACACATGCATACACATAAACACACATGCATACACATAAACACATGCATACACATAAACACACAAACACACCTAGACACATACATGCACACACACACCTACCCTCACACGCTTACACACATGATAAGTAGACACATACACACACGCCTATTTTCTCCTGGAATAGTTACGTTGTATATTCTTGGTGACCGTTAACGACTGTTAAGTAATTGAACATCTGGGGTAGGTAAGGGTGACTAGTAGGTGGTGAGGTGTATACATTATGAACCATGAACCATGAGGTGGTTCAGAGGTGAGCAGAGTTCCTACGCCTATTGGATGGTGTGTGTGGTCAGGGCGGAAACTTTAATACCGAATACCGAGAAGATGAGAGGTGGAGAGGAGCGAACACCTTACATGTGAGAGATAATGGTTTCAGTTTGCGTATCTAATTGTGTGTAGGGAAATCAGTGAATGCCGTTCATGTGAGATGTAATGGTTTCAATTTCCCTATCCTCTACATGTGCATAGGGAAATAGTGAACTTTCTTTCAGTTTCCATATCATGTGCATAGGGAAATAGCGAACTCCTTTCACGTGTGTGAGATGGTTTCAGTTTCCTTATCCTCTACATGTGCATAGGGAAATAGCGAACTCCTTTCACGTGTGTTAGATGGTTTCAGTTTCCTTATCCTCTACCTGTGCATAGGGAAATAGGGAACTCCTTTCACGTGAGATGGTTTCCGTTTCCTTATCCTCTACATGTGCATAGGGAAATATCTAACTCCTTTCACATGAGATAGTTTGTTTCCTTATCCTCTACATGTGCATAGGGAAATAGCGAACTCCTTTCACGTGTGTTAGATGGTTTCAGTTTCCTTATCCTCTACCTGTGCATAGGGAAATAGGGAACTCCTTTCACGTGAGATGGTTTCCGTTTCCTTATCCTCTACATGTGCATAGGGAAATATCTAACTCCTTTCACATGAGATAGTTTGTTTCCTTATCCTCTACATGTGCATAGGGAAATGAGCGAACGTCGTTCACGTGAGAAATAATGGTCTCAGTTTCCTTATTCTCTACATGTGCGTATTAATTCATCAACGTCGAGGGGACCAAATCATCAATTATTTGATTATTTCTGATTGTTTGTCCTCGTCTGATTTAAACATTTGTCCGAGTAAATGTAATAGAAACCAGCTCATTGGAGGGTCACTGTGGACTCTTCTCCAACAGTAGGTGTGGGAACTCGGGGGGGGGGGGGGGGGGGGGGGGGGGTCCTGATATGACCTTAGATGTTGCCAGGACGTAAAACTTCAACAACCAACTATGGTGGTGGAGAATCCGGCAGTGGCATAGAAGATCTCAGATTGTACATGGAAGGGTTTGGGGGGGGGGGGCGGAGAGAGGGAATGTGTGTTTTTGGCGACGTTTTGGTCTTCAGATTGGCTGACCATCGTTGTTTAACTAATTGGGGTTTGTTGACTTGTTGCCATTGCTGCGTTGTGGGCGTGTCACGTGGGTAATTGTCCCACGATGCACTTCTCGCCAGCTATTGGTTGCGCATGGTGAGGGCAAGGCAGTGTGAGTTGGTGGTGATGTTGAGGTGAGGCAGTGTGATGAGGTTAGGTAAGAGTTTAACACCTAGAGGAATCTGTTCACAGGCTTTTGTTATGGGAGTAGGTCTTGGTTGTAAAATGTTAGTTTCTTCTGCGCAGAATCAATGCGCGGTAAAATCACCCTGCATGGCATCGGTGCGCGGTAAAATTATCTTTGTACAAATAAGTGTGAGCTCTGCATTGTTACCTAACCAAAATGGTATGTACTCCTTAGGTTTAAAAAAAAAAAAAAAAAATTAGTGTCACATTCATCACAAATGTTTTCATCTACTTAATATGATTTAGGTCGAAATCATCTTTGAAATGTGAAATCAGTATTGTTTTCCCGGGTTTCATTGCACGATATTGCCACTCCAACTTAGCGATGATGCTTTATCGAATTGATTGATAAGCAGATTGCCTTGACCCACTTACTGAAAGATGGAAATGTACCCCGAGCCTGAAGTAGTTTGTTGGAAAAGCATGTGGACCTGGTGTTGGTGCAGGAAATCACCTTAAAGTGGCTCGGTATAGGCCACTGAGACTGGAAATTGACTTTGACAAATGCTCTCCAAGCACACCTTTCCAGTTTGTGTAACTAAATATGTGGAGGCAGAGTGCTGAGATCAGTGTCCACGATGGCTGGTATGCAAGTGCAACCTAGCGGGAGGGGTTCCCCAGTATGCGGGGAACCTCATTAGGTCATGTGATGAAGGAATTTCATTCATACATTTCCGACCTCGGCACTCTCACTCCACATATTCGCTTGTGTCAACTGAAAATGAAGCGAATGGTGTGCTTGGAGAGCATTTGTCGAAGTACAGCGCCAGTCTCGGAGGCCTATTATACCTTTAAGTTTAAGACGGGCCTGGCAGTGCCGCTGGTTGGCTTGTCCTTGGTGTTCCATCACCACCACCTGGGGGCGTTATGTAGCTCAGGGTCCATACGGGGTCTGGAAAGTCTTGAACTTCATTTGCCCCATTTCAAGGCCTTGAAAAGCCTTGAATTTAACCTATTTTGGGTAATTAGTTTTGAAAAGCTTTATATTTCATTAAACTATCCCCATTGATCTAAATTAGTCCAGAATCACCATTCGCATTGTTTTTTTCCTGAAATCCAAATGAAAATAGTCTTGAGTTGCTATTTTTTTTAACAACAGCCATGAAATAGCCTTAAATTTTATATCTTCACACGTGTACGTACCCTGGTAGCGTTGACGAGGACTGCCAGTTTCTTAACCTGACAGTGCGGAGGTGTCTTGATGGGGCACTGCCCACACCCGGCTTCCCGCTCACCTCATGTACGCGTTAGTGTTGGCGACAGCAGCGTAATCTGCTCCTGCAGTGCGGTCATGTCCAAACAAGTGATCTTCAATCAATAATTTACACACCAACCGTTTATTATATAGTTATGGGGGGGGGGGGGACCCCCCACCCCGCCAAAAATCACAAACACAAACGACCATACCCCCACCCCCTTGCCCCAAATGTTTTATAGTTGGTGGGGGGGGGGGGGAATCAAGGGGAAAAATCACAACAAAATAAAATAAAAGCCACCATCCCCCCCTAAGTATTGAATAAAATAACGGTAACAAATTAAGGAGTTACACAAAGATGAAACCTGTTGCGGCGTGTGTTCGTAAGGGACCTGGCTATTGGACCATCACTGCGTATGCGTGTAGTGGCTACAGTGTGACAGGGATGTGTGTTTATTCATGTGTGAAATTCGGTGCTGAATTCAACTACCGGGGTGTGAAGAATGGTATCTAACTTCTAAGGCCAAATGAAAAAACCATTGGTGATCGTCCCCGCCCATCCCTGAAAAATTGCCTACCCCTGATTTTTGTTTGTTTTTAAAAAGCTGTTAAAAATGTAAGGGGTTAGAAGCAATTCAACTTTCGTAAGCACACAATCTGTGTAACATTTTTTTTTTTTCCGCAAATTAATTTAATTCACATATATCTTTTGTCAGTTCCATAGCACTGGTCTTCCAACTAAGTGTTAAGGTATATAGGTCTTTACACACATTTTAAAATATGTTTTACATGGTTTATATAGTAAATTGACGTGTGGAGTAAAGCAATAATTAACTTATTTGACTTAAGTTACGTATTATATGCCAGAAAAATATTTGAAAAATTAGAATAAAAACAACCCGTCCAACGCTGATTTGTTTGATCAAAAGGACGATCGCCAACTTTTTAATTTTTGATTTGGCCTAATTGCTGTTTTGTTATTGGCAACTATGTTAGTGATGTGATTGGTGATTGGTAAGCTGACAAACTGAGGTTATTTATTTAGCAAGGGACTATTGCACATGGCAGGTTTGTTGTACATAGTTGCGTTAACACAACGTGGTATGTAGGATTATGTGTCGAGAAACTGACAAAGATTTACATGAAACACTTCAATCAAAGCACTACAATATATATATATAAATAAATAAATGAAATGTCTGCTATAAAAACTGAGTAAATATTTGTAAAGTACCAATCGTAGGTGTGGAATAATGGTTTTTCCCAACCTTTGAACTACTGCACCGATGATGTAGATAGTTTGTGGGATGTATTGACAGGTTTATTCTTATCACATGGGCAATGTTTAGCCCAAGTGTTTTCAAGTTGAACAAAATATGTTCTTGTTTTCGACCATTTTTGTTTAGATTTTTTTCATGATTGAATATCGGCATGTTGGATTGGATTGATGGTTTTTGTTCCAGTCTTTAAAGGGAAATAATTATGTAAATGTGATTTCTTTTTATTAAAAAAAAAAGTCCAATTGATATTTAGACAAATTCTATGATGAAACAAGGTATAAATAATTGATTAAAAATGAAAATGTTGGATATCTATTGAATCTCCGAAAATTATATTGTTATGGCTGAATAACTTGTGTGTATATATATATATATTCATATGAAATCAACCTGGAGTCTTTGAACTGATTGAACAGATTGTGATGCATATATTCTCAACATAAATAACATCTTGCGTCCGGTGATGACGTGGCCAGCATAGACAAACGCCCCTCACAGCTCGATATCTCAGCCGGGGCTAAATCAAAGATTCACCCGTACTTGCAGTAGGGGGGTGAAAAACAACCCAGCAGAACAAGTGGGGCTGGGTAAATTAAATTAAATCAACACACAAATTCTTAATTTAAGAAGCAAAATATATTCTTCATATACATCTTCATATTTACCCGTTACTTTTGAGTTGAAAAATATAATAAAACGTGTAGTAGTTTAATGAACTTTGAAGTTGAATCGACGGCATTCTATCATCGCTATTTGTCTTTTTGCCTTCTCTCCCATTTCACCAACTCTGCCGAACGAAGTAGCCATTTGATGCTGGAACCGGAAATTCCACTTCCTGTTCCATACTAAACAATTTTCGCCCGTATTTAGACTACATCATTCACCCCTACTGCAAGTATGGGGTGGATCTCAATCTGAGCGTGGCTTGCCTGGTGGATGGGTGTTTGTATTTATTTACAGTGTAATTTGCGTGTGTCGCAGACATTAGTGGCAGTGCCGCCCTCTGGTGGAAGTTGCCCACACCACTCCTGACCTATTGACCTCGTGTTTTCGTACAAACAATGATGTAGTCTGGTCACCAGCCACATGACCATATTATACGGAGGTGTAAATTAAAGTATGCGTGATACATGATCTCGTCTTGTTAGTTACTTATAACCCACTCACACTATTATTGACGGGATGGCCGAATGAGTTGAGCGTCCGTCTCCTGTTTTGGTAGATCCTGGGAATTGAACCCTAGTCGAGTCAAACCACTGACTTGAAAATTTATACTTGTCCATTCCTAGCCGGGCACGCGACATTATTAGGGTCGAGCAAGGACTGGTTGGCTCAGTATCAGGATAATGTGACTGAGTGTGATATCAGGTCATGGTGTTGGCTGCCTGGTCTAACAGTGGGGCAGCACTATAAAGCTTCTCAATTCTTATATATGATGCACATATATATCTCTAATCTATTGTTCAAGTCAAAAGTAAATATAAATATACCTTATTTTTTATTTTGAAGTAACTTATTTTAAATGGCTAATTTGAAATATTTCATTTTTTTAACTCCCCGACCCTCCCAGCAAAAAAAAGTAGACATCGGCTATTGGGGGACCGAAATATTTCAAATGCAAACAAACAAAAATAATTTGTTTGCAAGCACATCAAAACTGACCATATGCTTCAGTACTAAAGTTTTATTAAATGGATTCATCTAAGTTTATAGCATCAAATCTAATTGTTTTGTTTAAATAATTTGATGCTTTCACCAGAGTATGACTTTGCAGATATTTGAAATGCAAACGGGGGTAATTAATTTGGGTGTGCATAAATAAATAAATAAATAACCAGGCTCACGATGTTAACATATTCTTTGAAATAGGTTTTTATTGTTAGATGCTGTACATTGGTAGTAGTGACTCGATATAATTTAAAACAAAAAAAGGTAAATTGTGCGACGAGCCATACTCATGATGCTGCTCCCCTCACCGTGCACGCCCAATGCCACAGCCACGTCTTCTAACTAATGCCCGGTACACACCTAGCGTATACGATCGTTTTCCCCGCACCCACCTAGCGTATACGACCTAAAACTACCCAAAAATCGTGAGGTGTGCACTCCCCTAGCACACCTACCGATTGCGATTCACGACTAAAACTAATTTTTAGGGCTAAAACGGTAGGTGTGCGCTAGCACTTCCTGATTTGAAAAATGAATCGGCCCGACTGCAGTTTTAACCTGATCGGGAGTCCTATGCGCGAATCCTATACGCTATGTGTGTACATGGCATAACCATCATACTGACTTAAAACTAGTAGTACCAACAAAGCGCCCTCATCTCCAGATAAAAGATTCACCCCGTACTTGCAGTAGGGGTAAAACAAACAATTAGAAAAATTGCCAACAAGTTGGGTAAATTAAAGCTGCATAGTCCGATGAAGCATCAAATTTTCAGTTTGTTGTTCCTAGCAACATCTAAGGTCATCAGAATGGGTACCGACTTGTGACAGTGCGCACTCATGGTGACCTGATATCCCACTGTCACATTATCCTGACACTGAGCCAACCAGTCCTTGCCATATCCTAATAATGCCGAGCGCCAGGCTAGGAAGCGACAAGTATCAATTTTTAAGCCATTGGTTTGACTCAACCAGGGTTCGAACCCACAACCCCATGATCTACCAACATGGGAGACAGACTCATTCGGCCATCCCGTCTGGTCTTCAAATTTTCAAAATCGAAACAATTATCTAGATTGGATTCTACATATCTAACTAAGATACTGATGCACTTATTAAGTATGTGTTGCCACATAGAAGGGAATACCGAGCCAATTTAATAGAACCTGTTACTGCAGAAGCCTATGGTATCAGAGTTTTGGCATGCTTGCCAAAATTATCTTCACATGTTTGAATTTCAAATATATCAAAAGGTAGTGATTTCAATTCAAAGTCACTTCAAACTAAAGTAAGGTAGATTACACTGATCAATTTAATATACTAATGTCAGAAACTCTAAACCATCGGACTAGGCAACTTTAAATGAGCAGATAAATTCTTGATTTAAGCAAAATATATTTATATGAGTCTTCATATTTACCTGCTACTGACGAGTTGAAAAATATAATAAAAACATGTGGTTTAACAAACTTTAATAGTGAAATCGACAGAATTCTATCGTTGCCACCTTGTCTTTTTGCATTCTTTCCCATTTCACCAACGCTGTGCTGATAAAAGTATCCATTTCATACTGGAACCAGGAATTTCACTTCCTGTTCCATACTAAAGCAATTTTCGCCGGTTTTTAGACTATGTTGTCATTCACCCGTACTGCAAGTATGGGGTGAATCTCATGCTGCATTCATACGGGTCTCGTGAATATGGTGAACTTCCCAGTTACTGCTGATGAACAAGACCATGTAAACTGAGAGCGTTCATTTGGCAATTCGCGGTAAACACTCTACTCGCAGTGTTCGATTTGAAATTTTGACAACTCGGGTGACCCGAGTCGTGTTAATCGAATACGGCCCCTGTTTAATGCTGGGCGATAATAGAGGCATTGTCAAATCTTCATACAGGAAAAGCGATATCTCTAAAACCACACCACCTAGAAACAAATCGCTTGGTACACATATAGAAAACAACTTTACCAAAAAGATTATATCAAATTTATAAGGTTAGGGTTCTGGATTTCTATTAATTTTGAATAAAACTAATGTTTTGCACCACGCGTACGGCGGATGGCGGAAACTGCAACACCACCATTTCTTCACAAGTGGTGAGTAGCCAGTCGCTTAAAAAATCTCCAGTTCACAGGTGGTGTTCACCAGTTGTGAAGTCACTTGAACGCAATTCACAGGTTGTGAACTGGGAAACACCATATTCACCAGTTCATATGAACACAGCATCATCTACCACATCTCCACCAACAAGTCACAACTCCTCTGAAAGTACTGACTTGTATACACAATGTCTATGGCTATAAGTATTAAATCCTCTTGAACTGTCCTGCTCCTGGACATATTTCAGTATGATGATTACATTGCTGTCTATAGGCCCCAGTCACGTGAGCGTCCATCCCTCCACCTGCACAACCCACTTCCGGTTTAAGTCTCGGGGTCACGTGGTCAGAAAACGGCTTGAGCATTACTTCTCAACATAGTCTCTAATGTTAGGATTATCTAAAGATCCATAGACCGATGAAAGCATCAAATTTTCAAAACTAAAAATTACCTATATTTTTTTTTCAACATATCTAACCTAGATACTGGTGCAGTTATTAAGCATCTGTTGCAACGGAGAAGGGCATTACTGAGTCAATTTAATAGAATACGCTTCTGCTGAAGTCTGGGGAGGGGTCAGAGTTTTGGCATGCTTACCAAAACTAATTTGACATGTTTGCACTTCAAATATCTCAAAGTTAACCATTAAAAATAAGTTACTATAAGATTTAATTAACAGATTACAACAATAATTCTAATGTATTTATATCACAAAATGGCAGAAACTCTTAAACCATCGGACTATGCAACTTTAAGATAGCAAACAGTTTTGTGGCAGCAGTCAAATGCTGTAAATAGTCAAGTTTCTGTCCGTACACATGTGCCACATATTGTAAGAGCGCCAAGTCCAGTTAATGCCACGTCTGCCCTTTGAAATTCTTCGTAAAGCAGGCGCACAGAGTTATTCCCGCAGCAGTGTGACAGGGCTGCTAAACAACCTAGCAGAAAAAGTGTTACGAACCCACATCATGGACATAACCACATGAATTTTCAAGCTAATATACTAAATATATCGTTCAAATACCTATTTATCATAGCCCGCTACTTTTGGAGTGAATAATAGCTGAAATCATGTAGATTAATAGATTTTAAGTTGAATTGAGAGCGTTCAATGGCTGCCATCTTGGTTTTATTTGTGGGGGGGTTGTCTTTTTGCATTCTCTCCCCATTTCATCAACTCTACTTCAATATAAATAAACACTGGATGCTGGAACGAGGAGCTCCACCTCTTATTTATAGCCGATTCATACGAAAGCAGTTTTCGCTCAGATTTAGACATGGTTTGCATTCACCCCCTAGGCCGTCATCGATTATTATAGTCTGAACCATTCAAATCATCCCGGTCGTCAGAATATCAAATAGAACACCCCGAGGTGTACCTAAAAAAAACAGGACATGTGCAAAATGATCCGACCCCGATGCCTCACGTCTTGGCTGGGGCCATCAGGAGCAATGACGTCACATTTGTGCTGGTAGTAGTAGTACCTGTAGTGTCAGCCTATACTGCTACATGTCGCGACCAGTACAAGTCCCACTTGACCAAAGCTACACGGTTTAAAACAAAAGTATGACAACCCAGATTAATGAAATGGACATATAACTAAGCAATGCAATCATAAAATACTTTAAATCCTATCTTGCTGTTGATATATTGGTTATTTTTTTTTTTTTAAGTTGGGGGGAATTGCACAATAACAAATGTCTCATTACACAATTTTTTTTCTCGCCCTGAGCGCACTCGTTTATGCAACCTGAGTTTTTATGATCTGCCCATGTGTAAAAAAAATGGTTATGGATGATGAGAGGTGATTAATCGATGTCGGCCCTGTTGGCTGTAATCGATTAACACGACCCGGGCGACTCGGGTCAGCCGAGTCGTCAGAATTTCAAATAGAACACCGCGAGTGGACTCGACAAATACATGTGCCGTGTACAATATGACACAACCCCAGAAACCCACCTCTTGGCTTAGGGTGGCTAGGAGCGATGACGTCACATTTGCGCTGGTACTGCCCTGCAGGATAACAGCCACCAGTCATACATGTTTTTTTTTGTTGGTAATAACATAATTGGTCGTAATGCTTGCATTGCGTTTGATTCGCGGCGAAGGAGGAGTGCCCCCCCCCCCCCCGCCCACCTCTTTCTCCTCCTGCCCGCCGGCGACGGTTGGGTTACGCACCCCCTCCCCCCACGACTCATCCTTATAACCCGGCCTCCCTGCTGCCTCCAGCCACTCCGCCTCCTGCTGCCTCCTGTAGCGCTCCTCCTGGCAATTTTTGTTTTGGCCTATCTCCTCCACGCGCATCTTCCTCATTGGACCGCCGGCCTATGCCCGCCCCACCGACGCTGCTTCACCAAGTCGCCGGCCTACGCCGCCAGAGTTATGCCATCACTACCCCGAGGACGAGGCCGCCCCCCCCCCCCCCCGGCCACCGCGGGACACGCAGAGGTTCAGGCGCGTCCACCCCGGACTCCGCCTCCGCGACTTCCTCCACTTCTAGCCTTCAGTCCGAGGCTACCAGCTGGTCGATGCCAAGGCCAAGATGGACGCCACAGCCCTCGCCGTGGAGCGCCTCACCGGACTTGTGGAGAGCATGGTTTCCCCGCCGCCTCCGCTGGCCGCACCGTCGGCCCTGGAACGACTCGCTGACATAGTGCAGGAGATGGCGCTGGCCTCGGCCCAATCGCCTCGGGCCGCCGCCCCCGCGATGTCGCGCCAGCTCACCAACACTACAACTGGCCAGCATTGAAAACAAGCCTGGGGTACCCGGGCTTATATGCTATGGACAGTATAAATACAGCCTCAATAAAAAAAAACACAAAAAAACAAGGTTTATATAATTTGGCGTACAACTAATAATACAATTTTGTTAAAACCATAACTGAAAATGATCACATACACATGAGGGTCAAACTGATCACATACACAGGAGTGTCGCTTTCGTCTTTGGCACAGTGCAGTAGTTCGGGCCACCATCGTCTATCACAGACTACAGTGCACTAGCGTCTTTGTTTACTGCTAACACTACTGAACAAGCGCGTCTTAGTTCTATTATTAGATAACTACGAAAAGCCGCATAGTCCGATGAAAGCATCAAATTTACGAAACCAAAACACTATGTCTAGATTTGATGCTACATAACTAACTTAGATACTGGTGCACTTGTTAAACATTTTATACATTGCTACATAGAAGGGAATACTGAGTCAATTTAATAGAACCTGTTGTCGCAAAAGCTTATGGTGTCAGAGTTTTGACATGCACGCCAAAATTAATTTTCATGTTTGCACTTCAAATATATCGAAAGTTAGCCATTTAAAATAAAAGTTACTTCACGCTAAAGGAAAGAGTATAACAACCTTGTGTATCAATCTTAAAAAAAAAAAATGGCAGAAAGTCAAAACCATCAGACTATGCAACAAGCCCACAATGCCAGATTTCCTCCAAGTAACCCGCCCCGCCCCCCCTCACTACTAAGCCAGCCTCCTGTCAAACAGAAGACCCTATATTGCGGCCACCCACCTGGGCAAATGAAGATTATAATATCTAAAAGTAGCAGTCATAACTGACATTTATATTAAAGAAATACTTTTTTTCTCTCTTCTTAAAATAATAATCCCAGCATGCATTTAGAAGGTCAATGATCTTACAAGTCGTGGTTTCTTGACCTGAATCCAGTAGCCTGATAGACATCGTTTTAGTTATAACATATCACAGAAATGATTGGGGGGAATCTTTTTTTTTTTTTTACCATTTCTTATTTTCTTAATATATATTTTATATTGTAAACAGCTGTGTAATAGGACTTATTCCTTACAACAATAGTGCTACCCGCATTATGACATCAAAATAAACCATCATTGTATCTATCACCGCTAATTGACATCATCGCTGACATAGCTGAATTGGCCAGTAACGAAGGATGCTATTGTCCAATTCCACGGCGCGCGTGACAGTATTTCACGCCACTGGTAGGGTTGTGGTTGGTGGCACCACCTGGCCCAGCTGTGAAAAGGGGTCACCCATAAAGTAGTACACAGCATATGGGTGATCATATAGGGAACATTCCCTTTCGCGCCTTCAGACTCACATAATTCTTATACATCACATAAATAAAGTACCATCGAATTGTAACCGTCGTTACTTGTCGAAGTGTGTTATAATATCGACAAGATATATTCAAGAAGCTACCTCAAATCACAAAACACACCAGTGGCTGTTCCACCTATTCCGCTCTACACCAACCCGACTCTCAATACTAGACGTTAGCTTGAACTCAGTTTGGCAACAATCATTACTTCATAATAATAATTTTGTTAAATGATATACCTTATACATAATAATTCTTTTAAAACAATTTTACTTTATAACAATAATATAATCTTTACTTACAATTTTTACTTTATAATAATATAATTTTGCATATACCTTCTAAATATTTGTTTTAACAACTTTACTTTATATTATTATTTTACTTACAATCTTCACTTTATATTAATTAATTTTGTATATACCCTATATTAATTAATTTTGTATATACCTTATATTAATTAATTTTGTATATACTTTCTAAATACTACTTTTTTTAAACCAATCTTTAGTTTATAATAAAAATAACAATTTGTATATACCTTATAAATAATAATTTTAAAGAAAATAATTTGTTTAATATACCTTTTAAATAATAATACTAATAATTTTAAGTGTTTGTTGTTTACGTCCTAGCAACATCTACGTTGATATCGGGACGGGATAATAATTTTTAAAAGAAAAGCTGGCACCATAATGAAATGTACGTGTAGTGTAGCCCGTCGCCCAAACATGGCAGATAAATCAACTGAAAACTTCACTAATAAAACAACGATTATAAATGTGAACTAACTGCACCCTGTAAACACCCGACTAACCGTGCAGAACGAACACCACACATTACTGCTTTATAATTATACTACATGTAGCACACACCCGATTATCAACACTAACATCGGCTAACAGAGTGTAACAAACGGTGAAGACACTGGAACAGATCCATGTGCGGTGCAACAAAATTCAGGGTTCAACGTGGGATCTGGTCTTTTTTTTTTAAACAGCGGAAAATCAAGCGGAGACTTTGGCGCCACCTTTGGCATTTTTGTGAAGTTAATCGGTGAATATAAAAAAAAATCGCAGAATCCCGCGAAATTGCCAAGCTTTCATCCCTGGAAATTAACTGTCACATTATTATAATTAGATATGGTGGGTGGTTGATTTAAGACTTCTTTATAACAGGACAAAGAACACATAATTTGGCGCACAATAGTGCGCCAAACTATTTCTATAGTACACCTCATGTGTACTATAGAAGTACACATGAGGTGTACTTCTATAGTAGAAGTACACCTCATGTCAGAACAACGAAATGGGATTCACTTGAACTTCGACCCTGCCTGACCTCGACCGGCTGAGTTACAAAGTGCATTATGCAAATGAGGAGAAACCAGGTACCTAGGCGATATTGACCTATGGTGATGATAAATGTGATACACACAGTGGTAATAAACACAATGCACAACAACCACAGTTGCAGACTGCGTCCGACTGTCAGCTCCCCCCCCCCTCCCCCCCCACCAACCCCAAGTCTCACAGCCGACATTGTGTGGGGTTACTTGTACCCACTCGGCCCCCCACATGCGGGGTAAGCTGACATTGTGTGGGGTTACTTGTACCGACTCGGCCCCCACATGCGGGGTAAGCTGACATTGTGTGGAGTCACTTGTACCGACTCGACCCCCCACATGCGGGGGTAAGTCAACATTGTGTGGGGTTACTTGTACCGACTCAGCCCCCACCTGCAGGGTAAGCCGACATTGTGTGGGGTTACTTGTACCGACTCAGCCCCCACATGCGGGGTAAGGTCTCCCAGTCGATATTGTGTCGGGGGTTACATGTACCACTTCGCATCCCTCACCTGAGGCGTACAGTGGACACTAACACACTAATACAGTAGACTATCTGCGTGTTGACATTGGCAGTGAATGGTGACAGGAAGTAGGAGAACACTTTAAAAAGACGAAAGAGAAAAAAAAAAGGGGGGGGGGGGAGAGAAAGAAAGAACGGCGTGGCTCTTTTAAATCATTTCATACAAATTGCAAATACTTGACCAATAAGTTGCATCAAGTTCCGGTTAGACAGTTATTCAACAAGTACATTGTTTAATCAACAATTACTCGTTTATATCAGGAGACCATTTCATTAACAATTTAATATTTTGGCAGAATTACGTAATGCTTCCCTCCACCCTATCCATAACAGATGACGTCACAGTCCATGCCGTTGCTAGGCAACTGTTTCCTTCTTTGCGGCTGACCCATGTTCCTCCAACTGAAGTCCTTGGCAACGGAGAACTACACACTTATTCAAAAATAATATCTAGTGTAGTCATTTAGTCATTATTCCCAGGAAGCGAAACATTACATGGGTTGCATTGAATGAGGCAGTGGCATATAACTTATATTATAAGGAAGACGCAGTCCTGCTCTAACCTGTCACACAAACGCACCAGACATCATCATACCTGCGTCTAAACAAAATACGGTGCTACTTTAGCGTGCGGTCTACCAGGATTTCAACTCTACTCGTAACCCGAAAAAGTTCGTTAAATAGGGATCATAGAAGACCTCATCTGACCGTACTTGACTGGTCTATTTAACTACCTGTTTAGAGTTAGGGCTAAGTCCTGGTAGACCACATGCTAAAGTAGCCACCCAAAATACAATCCACATGTAAACACATTAAACCAATAACAAAAAAGAGGGGGCGGAAAGAAGCTTCCAGACACTAAATCTAGTTTGATGCGACACACAATTGCGAAAATAATTTGCTTTCCAAGATTTAGATGACATTTCACGGTTTAAATTTGGAACATATTTTGAAAATAGTTTTTCTTAAAGCTGCATTGTCTGATCAAAAAACATCAAATTTTCAAAACCAAAACAATTATCTAAATTTAATCCTACATATCTCACTTGGATTCTTTTGCACTTATTAAACATTTGTAGTCACACCGAAGGGAATACTGAAGCAATTGAATAAAACCTGTTTATACAGAAGCCTATGGGGGGTCAGACTTTTGGCATGCTTGCCAAAATTAATATTGCATGGTTGCACTTCGAATATCTCAAAAGTTAGCCATCTAAAATAAAAGTTACTTCAAGCAAACGTAAGATACATTATAATGATCAACCTAATCTATTTATCGCAGAAAACTCAAAACCATCGGACTATGCAATTTTAAGACTATGTACGAAATAGTATATTCACATCCAACTCGTTACAGCCGACAGCTTTTCACTTAAACGCATACAAATATACTATTTGAGAGTAAGGTCACGTGATAACCGCTTTATCCAAAAGTAGGTACTATGTATAGAAATAACATCACTTGCATCGTAATTCGATCAATGCACAGGAACAGTGTCAAACATGCTCAACTCCCGTGCCTATTTACCTTCCAGAGATTACTACAATCTCACCTACATGTACCAACTATAAATAGATCATCGTGGACTTACAGACCGACATCCTCACCGTGACCGACATCCTCACCGTGCCACCCGCAATGTCACGCAGGGCGCAGGCCAGGCGCGTCACTTCACATAAGGGGCTGTTCAAATATTACGCGACACTATTAAATTTTGTCTTCTTCAAAATTAGACCCCGCCGCCCCCTTTAACGCTCCGCAACGCTAGACCATATACGCCACATGACACTTGGAGCTACACCTCCCAACCCCTCTAAGCGCTACATAATTTGTGAATGGCCCCTATAGTAGAAGTACACCTCATGTCAGTTCCCCAATAGGCATCAAGCCACAGACATCGTCATAGTACAGTCCCCAACCAGCCACTCACACCTATCAAGGAGTCAGCCATGCATAACCCCCCCCCCCCACCGCTCCATCCCCCCTCCCACATCATCAGCTCAGCGAGTGACGTCAGCACTGACGTCCCACGGCACTGAGGGTCAGAAGTTGTGCACCTTGTTGGTGAGCTTGGAGAAGTTACTCGAGAAGCGGTATTTGTTCTGTAGCACAAACTCAAGGTTTGACATCCATCCGTCGCGAGCAAACTTTTGGCGGATCATGAGCGCAGTGGAGATGGAGTTACCCGTAAAGAGGATGAGGAAGATGATAGCAAGCACCAGCACCTGCAAGCACAAAGGGCAGCAGGCAATGCCATGATTGATTGATTGATTGATTGATTGATTGGTAGATCAGGGATGAAAGTGGTCTCCGGGGAAAAAAGCGGAAATACTGATATTCTCCCATAGGCTTAGCATTGTCAGGGAATCGCGGAAAATTCCCGGAAGTCGGGTTTCATACACATTGGTATACACTGATAGTGCTGCACCATTTGAAGCATGTATTAGTAGTATATGCTGCTAGTGCTGCGGCGTTTGCACCACATATCGGTATAAGCTGATAGTGCTGCAGCATTAGAAGCATGTATTAGTAGTATACGCTGCTAGTGCTGTGGCGTTTGCCCCACATATCGGTATACGCTGACCCTGCTGCAGCGGTTGAAGGTATTAGTAGTATACACTGCTAGTGCTGCAGCTTTTGCACCACATATTAGTATACGCTGATGGTGCTGCAGCGTGAAATAACGTATTGGTTGGTTGGTTGTCGGAGTTTTATATCCTGGCAACATCTTAGGTCATATCAGGAAGGGCGCAACGTATTAGTATACACTTATAGCTACAGGTAAAATCCCGGAAATCCGCGAAATCGCAGAGATCTTTCATCCCTGGTAGATATACGACACCCACACTTATATGTTTGTTTGTTTTGTTGTTGTTTTACGCCCTAGCAACATCTAAGGTCATATCAGGACGGGTACTGACTTGTGACAGTGCGCACTCATGGCGACTTTTATAGTGCTGCCCCACTGGAATACCATGCTGCCAGCACCATGACCTGATATCCCACTCAGTCACATTATCCTGACACTGAGCCAACCAGTCCTTGTCCTATCCTAATAACGCCGAGCGCCTGGCTAGGAAGTGACAAGTATCAATTTTAAAGTCATTGGTTTGACTCGACCAGGGTTCGAACTCACGACCCCACAATCTACCAACACGGGAGACGGACGCTCTCACTCATTCGGCCATCCCGTCTGGTCCACAATTATATGACTTCGGGGCTCCGTCAACCTCCATATGTGTGGAAACAAATAGGTTCTTTTTTTACGATAACGATATGCGTTACTACTAAGTACTGAAGCCTATGACGTCAGAGTTTTGCTAAGCATGCCAAAATTAACGTTGCATGCTTACACTTCAAATATATCCAAAGTTAGCCATTATAAATCAAAGTTACTTCAAGCTAATGTAAGGCAGATAATAATGATCAACCTAATATGTTTATCTCACAGGGATGAAAGTGGTCTCCGGGGAAAAAAAGCGGAAATGCTCATATTCTCGCATAGGCTTAGCATTGTCAGGGAATCGCTGAAAATTCCCAGAAGTCGGGTTTCATAAATATTGGTATACACTGATAGTGCTGCGCCGTTTGAAGCACGTATTAGTAGTATACGCTGCTAGTGCCGTGGCGTAAGAAGCACGTATTAGTAGTAAACGATCATAGTGCTGCGGCATGAAGGCATTAGTAGTATACGCTGCTAGTGCTGCGGCGTGAGAAGCACGTATTAGTAGTAAACGCTGATAGTGCTGCACCGTGAAGGCATTAGTAGTATACGCTGCTAATGCTGCGGCGTTTGCAGCACATATTAGTATATGCTGATGGTGCTGCAGCGTGAACATATTGGTTGGTCGGTTGTTTTACGTCCTGGCAACATCTAAGGTCATATCAGGACGGGCGCAACTTATTAGTATACACTTATAGCTACAGGAAAACTCCCGGAAATCCGCGAAATCGCGGAGATCTTTCATCCCTGATCTCAGAAAATGACAGAAACTCAAACAAAGAAAATGGGAGTGCCTGAAACCTGTAACAATTATCCACAAACCTAACCTTCAAAGGTGTGACAAAAAACCCCACATACACACACAAAATTGGTATATCTAGATTAAAAAACTAATTGCATGGGCACAAGGTATTACAAATTAACATAGACTACTAACGAGACCAACCAACCATCTATCTGCTACTGAAATGCAGGCAATCAAATACCTTATCAGCAGCTACTGTGTGATAAGATAACACCAACATTACAACTGGCCAGCATTGAAAACAAGCCTGGGTACCCAGGCTTATATGCTATGGACAGTATAAATACAGCCTCAATATAAAAACAATTTTTTTTTTTTTTTTAAACTATGTACACAAAAATATAATCGAAAACCAAGATACATATGGAAAAGGGAAATCAATCTGTATGGACTATGACCACTATTGCACAGCGGTGAAAACAAGTGCATGCACTTAACCGTTATGAGCAGAATAAACAAACAATCACACAAAAATAATAATAATAATAAAACTTTAAAAAAAAGAAAAGAACACCTGACCAGACTCCATGTGTGGCCTATGCCATGCACAGGCACATGCACAGGACTCACCTGCCACTCTATGCACTTCTCATCGCGGGACAACCAGAAGAGGACGTAGGCGTTGTACACCTGGAACAGCTGCGGGACAACGAAAGGGTCTTTGTATTGTTGGGGCTTCACGTCCTAGCAACACCTACGGTCATTTGTTTGTTCAACGACCCTCCCCCCCCCTACAGCACAAAAAGTAAACATCGGCTATTGGGGGGTCATCTACGGTCATGTTGGTAAGGGTACCGACTTGTGACAGTGCGTACTCATGGTGACTTTATAGTGCTTCCCCACTGGGAAATCAGCCCGCCAGTACTATGACCTAATATACCACTCAGTCGCATTATCCAGACTAGGAAGCGACAAGTATAAATTTTCTAAGTCATTTGCTTGACTCGGCTGAGATTAGAACTCCCGACCTTCTGCACAGGAAGCCTGCACTCGACCGATTCGGCCACTGCACCATCATGCGATGTTAACAATTTTTTATACTCTGTACAGAGCAGAAATCGAACTCACATTTCTGCCATTCTGAGATTCTGCACTAAGAATAAGTATTGGACTAGCTTATGGGCCTGTCACATTACGACGCATCGCGCAAACGTACAGCGACATATGTGATTTTTTTTGCCGCTACGTCAGGATACGTTGTTATGCGTGTGTTAGACGCGCGTTGGTATACATCAATGTACATCGACATACGGTGGTGCGCATCAGGGGGTCGGCAAAGTTTTATGCATGCACAAAACTTTCGATGTACGACAACGCATGGGTGCTTACTTTACACCTACATTAGGCATACGTCAAGATATGTTAGATGCGCATTGGAGGAACGTTGTTCTTACGTTGTCCTACATTGACTTTCATTCCTCTGACGGAGAGCGTTCAGTCCACGCGTTGGCAACGTAACGCCAACGCATGACGACATTCTTCTAACGTATGCATAACGTATGGCCAACGCGCAGTTGGCATTTCTCCACCATGTCTCGACGTATTTGACTAGGGCGCGGGTCTGGCACTCACTTAACGTATACAATGTTCGCCGGCATTCTGCGAAAGTGCCATGAGCGTTTTGCGGGTGGGCCAGGTGCCCCCCGCACGTTGGCATGCGTTACTCATGTGTTACGCCAACGTTGCATGCTGGCTCAACACCGAAATGCGCTGGACTGTCGTTGGACATGCGTCGCTCATGCACTGGCACAACACTCTCATACGTTGTGTAAAACGTTTAACGGTCACTAACGGAACGTTGGGAGTGCATTATGCCAATGCTCGGTAAACGCCGCATGCGTGAGAGGCACGAAAGCCACACGTTGTGCCAAACTTCTTTTTTTTCTCTCATGCATCGATATACGTTACCACTACGTCAGACCGACGATACGCTTACGTCCACTACGTTGCGCTGATGTTCATCTTCCACCATGCCGAAAGGTTTGATGCATCTCGACATAAAAGTGTGATTTTACGTGTTGGCGGCGCGATTGCGAGATGCGTGATAATGTGACAGGGCCTTAATATCCTAGATGTAACCATTTATCCATGGTTGCCTGTCTACGAAGCATTTCACTTGTTGAGCTGAGTGCAGACTGAAACTATTTTAAAACCAATATCTTATAAATAGCGACCTATGAGCCTGAACTGGGTCATAATGAGGCTTCAAATGCAACAGAATATCACGTGCATAGACAAACATTGTGAACATGTCTTCAATTTATACATATTAACATTAAACTATTAGCCAGGAAAATTACTCCCAACTGAATTGTTAGGTTTTTATCTTGGAACTAACATTTATCTTGAAAATAACCCACCAAAACATGATTATGAAAGTAGACTTGCCTCTTCTTACATTAATTTATTAATTCTTTGGAGGCGGCTACTTACATATCCGAATATCAAGAAGGGTAATATAAAGGTGAGTCCTCGCCACATCCACGACTGGAATCCCTCTGGAAGCGGAACACAAAATGTAGTGATGAGAACAGGTCAGGCCTAAAAAGGCGGGTCATTACCCAAAAGTTGGGAAACTGCCGATCGGTGGGAAATTGTCGTCTTTGTATAAAGCGCTGGATGAGAACAGGTCAGGCCTAAAAAGGCGGGTCATTACCCAAAAGTTGGGAAACTGCCGATCGGTGGGAAATTGTCGTCTTTGTATAAAGCGCTGGATGAGAACAGGTCAGGCCTAAAAAGGCGGGTCATTACCCAAAAGTTGGGAAACTGCCGATCGGTGGGAAATTGTCGTCTTTGTATAAAGCGCTGGATGAGAACAGGTCAGGCCTAAAAAGGCGGGTCATTACCCAAAAGTTGGGAAACTGCTGATCGGTGGGAAATCCAAAACCAAAACACACCAAAAACCAACCCAAAAAAACCACAAACCAAAACCAAAACACACAAAAACCAACCCAAAAAAACCACAAACCAAAACCAAACACACAAAAACCAACCCAAAAAAACCACAAACCAAAACCAAAACACAGGGAAATTATCGTCCCTGTATATAGCAAGGATGAGAACAGGTCAGACCTAAAAAGGTGGGAAAACCGCCGATCGGCAGGAAATTCTCATCCCCGAAAATGGCTCCATTACCACACTGTGTCAAGAGGAAATCGTTGGCATCGGAGCCTGGTACCGCTACTACATACCAGCAATTACGTATAAAGGGGCGTAGTTTTACTACTCCCATAAGTGTGGATTAGACAAAGTGGATCAACTTTGCTTAGTAATAAAAAAAAGAAAAAGAAGCCAAATGTGTCTTATTGTGATAAGCAAGCAGAATTTATTTTTATAACGACGAAAAGAACAACAAAATTCTTCATGCCCCGCCGCGCCTGTTTCCGTTAGTCTCCTGTACAGTGACGCCTCACCAATTCTTCATCCCACACCCTGTTTCCATTAGTAGCGTGTACGGTGACCACTCACCAATTCTTCATCCCCACTGAACGGTGACCACTCACCAATTCTTCATCCCACACCCCGTTTCCGTTAGTAGCCTGCACCGTGACCACTCACCAATTCTTCATCCTACACCCTGTTTCCATTAGTAGCCTGTACCGTGACCAGTCACCAATTCTTCATCCCGCACCCTGTTTCGTAGTAGCCTGTCCGTGACCACTCACCAATTCTTCATCCCACACCCTGTTTCCGTTAGTAGCCTGTACCGTGACCACTCACCAATTCTTCATCCCGCACCCTGTTTCCGTTAGTAGCCTGTACCGTGACCACTCACCAATTCTTCATCCCGCACCCTGTTTCCGTTAGTAGCCTGTACCGTGACCACTCACCAATTCTTCATCCCACACCGTTTCCGTTAGTAGCCTGTACCGTGACCAGTCACCAATTCTTCATCCCGCACCCTGTTTCCATTAGTAGCCTGTACGGTGACCACTCACCAATTCTTCATCCCGCACCCTGTTTCCATTAGTAGCCTGTACCGTGACCACTCACCAATTCTTCATCCCACACCCTGTTTCCGTTAGTAGCCTGTACCGTGACCACTCACCAATTCTTCATCCCGCACCCTGTTTCCGTTAGTAGCCTGTACCGTGACCACTCACCAATTCTTCATCCCGCACCCTGTTTCCATTAGTAGCCTGTACCGTGACCACTCACCAATTCTTCATCCCGCACCCTGTTTCCGTTAGTAGCCTGTACCGTGACCACTCACCAATTCTTCATCCCGCACCCTGTTTCTGTTAGTAGCCTGTACGGTGACCACTCACCAATTCTTCATCCCGCACCCTGTTTCCATTAGTAGCCTGTACGGTGACCACTCACCAATTCTTCATCCCACACCCTGTTTCCATTAGTAGCCTGTACGGTGACCACTCACCAATTCTTCATCCCACACCCTGTTTCCGTTAGTAGCCTGTACGGTGACCACTCACCAATTCTTCATCCCGCACCCTGTTTCCGTTAGTAGCCTGTACCGTGACCACTCACCAATTCTTCATCCCACACCCTGTTTCCGTTAGTAGCCTGTACGGTGACCACTCACCAATTCTTCATCCCGCACCCTGTTTCGTTAGCCTGACGTGACCACTCACCATTCTTCATCCCCACCCTGTTTCCATTAGTAGCCTGAACGTGACCACTCCAACCCCCACACCCTGTTTCCGTTAGTAGCCTGTAGCTACCACTCACCAATTCTTCATCCCGCACCCTGTTTCCGTTAGTAGCTGTACGGTGACCACTCACCAATTCTTCATCCCGCACCCTGTTTCCATTAGTAGCCTGTACGGTGACCACTCACCAATTCTTCATCCCACACCCTGTTTCCGTTAGTAGCCTGTACGGTGACCACTCACCAATTCTTCATCCCGCACCCTGTTTCTGTTAGTAGCCTGTACCGTGACCACTCACCAATTCTTCATCCCACACCCTGTTTCCATTAGTAGCCTGTACGGTGACCACTCACCAATTCTTCATCCCACACCCTGTTTCTGTTAGTAGCCTGTACGGTGACCACTCACCAATTCTTCATCCGCACCCTGTTTCTGTTAGTAGCCTGTACCGTGACCACTCACCAATTCTTCATCCCACACCCTGTTTCCATTAGTAGCCTGTACCGTGACCACTCACCAATTCTTCATCCCGCACCCTGTTTCCGTTAGTAGCCTGTACGGTGACCACTCACCAATTCTTCATCCCACACCCTGTTTCCGTTAGTAGCCTGTACGGTGACCACTCACCAATTCTTCATCCCGCACCCTGTTTCCGTTAGTAGCCTGTACCGTGACCACTCACCAATTCTTCATCCCACACCCTGTTTCCGTTAGTAGCCTGTACCGTGACCACTCACCAATTCTTCATCCCGCACCCTGTTTCCATTAGTAGCCTGTACCGTGACCACTCACCAATTCTTCATCCCACACCCCGTTTCCGTTAGTAGCCTGTACCGTGACCACTCACCAATTCTTCATCCCGCACCCTGTTTCTGTTAGTAGCCTGTACGGTGACCACTCACCAATTCTTCATCCCGCACCCTGTTTCCGTTAGTAGCCTGTACCGTGACCACTCACCAATTCTTCATCCCACACCCTGTTTCCGTTAGTAGCCTGTACCGTGACCACTCACCAATTCTTCATCCCGCACCCTGTTTCCGTTAGTAGCCTGTACCGTGACCACTCACCAATTTTTCATCCCGCACCCTGTTCCCGTCAGTACCCTGTACCGTGACCAGTCACCAATTCTTCATCCCGCACCCTGTTTCAGTTAGTAGCCTGTACTGGGAGACCACTCACCAATTTTTCATCCCACACCCTGTTCCCGTCAGTAGCCTGTACCGTGACCAGTTACCAATTCTTCATCCTGCACCCTGTTTCCATTAGTAGCCTGTACCGTGATCACTCAACAATTTTTCATACCACACCCCGTTTCCATTAGTAGCCTGTACCGTGAGCACTCACCAATTCTTCATCCCGCACCCTGTTCCCGTCAGTAGCCTGTACCGTGACCATTCACCAATTCTTCATCACACATCCTGTTTCCGTTAATAGCCTGTACCGTGACCAGTCACCAATTCTTCATACCACACCCCGTTTCCGTTAGTAGCCTGTGCCGTGACCATTCACCAATTTTTCATACCACACCCCGTTTCCGTTAGTAGCCTGTACGGTGACCACTCACCAATTCTTCATCCCACACCCTGTTTCCGTTAGTAGCCTGTACGGTGACCACTCACCAATTCTTCATCCCGCACCCTGTTTCCATTAGTAGCGTGTACGGTGACCACTCACCAATTCTTCATCCCACACCCTGTTTCCTTTAGTAGCCTGTACGGTGACCACTCACCAATTCTTCATCCCGCACCCTGTTTCCATTAGTAGCCTGTACCGTGACCACTCACCAATTCTTCATCCCACACCCTGTTTCTGTTAGTAGCCTGTACGGTGACCACTCACCAATTCTTCATCCCGCACCCTGTTTCTGTTAGTAGCCTGTACAGTGACCACTCACCAATTCTTCATCCCGCACCCTGTTTCCGTTAGTAGCCTGTACCGTGACCACTCACCAATTCTTCATCCCACACCCTGTTTCCGTTAGTAGCCTGTACCGTGACCACTCACCAATTCTTCATCCCGCACCCCGTTTCCGTTAGTAGCCTGTACCGTGACCACTCACCAATTTTTCATCCCGCACCCTGTTCCCGTCAGTACCCTGTACCGTGACCAGTCACCAATTCTTCATCCCGCACCCTGTTTCAGTTAGTAGCCTGTACTGGGAGACCACTCACCAATTTTTCATCCCACACCCTGTTCCCGTCAGTAGCCTGTACCGTGACCAGTTACCAATTCTTCATCCTGCACCCTGTTTCCATTAGTAGCCTGTACCGTGATCACTCACCAATTTTTCATACCACACCCCGTTCCCATTAGTAGCCTGTACCGTGACCACTAACCAATTCTTCATCCCGCACCCTGTTCCCGTCAGTAGCCTGTACCGTGACCATTCACCAATTCTTCATCACACATCCTGTTTCCGTTAGTAGCCTGTACCGTGACCAGTCACCAATTCTTCATACCACACCCCGTTTCCGTTAGTAGCCTGTACCGTGACCATTCACCAATTTTTCATACCACACCCCGTTTCCGTTAGTAGCCTGTACCGTGACCACTCACCAATTCTTCATCCCGCACCCTGTTTCTGTTAGTACCCTGTACAGTGACCACTCACCAATTCTTCATCCCGCACCCTGTTCCCGTCAGTAGCCTGTACCGTGACCATTCACCAATTCTTTATGTACACCCCCACCGCGCGCCGCGTCCTGTTTCTGTTAGTAGCCTGTACGGTGACCACTCACCAATTCTTCATCCCACCCCCGCCCCACACCGCTCCCTGTTCCCGTTAGTAGCCTGTAGCATACCACTCACCGACAGTAACATCCATGGTTCGCCGCTCTCCCAGGGCACGCAGTCTGTACAGGCACCCTTTCTGGTAGTAGTACTGTAGAATCTGAACGATACCTACAAGCAATTACAGAAAGCAATTATTGGTTGGTTGAGTTTTACGTCCTGGCAACATCTAAGGTCATATCAGGACTGCACAATTATAGGATGGTTTATGTGGGTACAGATGTGACCACAGTGCTATCGGTGTAGAAATATATCCTGGGACTCTTTGTTGAGAACACGAGACATACTTTTGGGGAGGTATCTCCTACATAGATTGCTTGGCATGGGCTATTTAAATGCTTTTTTTTTTTTTTCGTATTTAAAAATATAGCTTTTCTGGTAAGGGATGCAGCTTGCAATCGATAATTTTATACAGAACTAACCAGTCCTTGCCCTGTTTGTTTGTTGTTGTTTTACGTCCTAGCAACATCTAAGGTCATATAAGGACGGGTACCGACTTGTGACAGTGCGCAGTCATGGTGACTTTATAGTGCTGTCCCACTGGGAAACCAGGCCGCTGGCACCATGACCTGGTATCCCACTCAGTCATATTATCCTGACACTGAGCACACCAGTCCTTGCCCTGTCCTAGTAATGCCGAGCACCAGGCTAGGTAATGACAAGTATCAATTTGTTAAGTCATTGGTTTGACTCGACCGGAATTTGAACTCCCGACCTCGGTAGAGCGCAGGCTTCCCCAATTCGGCCACTGTGTCCAGTCTGAGAGCATTTGTAGTTACCAAGACCAAAAGCTATATAAATATACTAAGAACTTACTGATATACATTGTGAAAACAACAAACTGGTTTCTGAACTGGTTATACGTGTAGCCATCCGGCCTGAAATGACAAAAACAAACATCAAGTAAGATTTAACAGGATCGTTCCACTCACTGAACATCACAGTTACCTAATAACAGTCGCGTGTTTTCGAGATGTGATGACATTAAACAGGAGAGTTCCACTCACTGAAAATCACAGTTATCCAATAACAGTCGCATGTTTTTGAGATGTGATGACATTAAACAGGAGAGTTCCACTCACTGAACATCACAGTTACCCAATAACAGTCACGTGTTCGAGATGTGATGACATTAAACAGGATCGTTCCACTCACTGAACATCACAGTTATCCAATAACAGTCACGTGTTCGAGATGTGATGACATTAAACAGGAGAGTTCCACTCACTGAACATCACAGTTATCCAATAACAGTCGCGTGTTTTCGAGATGTGATGACATTAAACAGGAGAGTTCCACTCACTGAACATCACAGTTATCCAATAACAGTCGCGTGTTTTCAAGATGTGATGACATTAAACAGGAGAGTTCCACTCACTGAACATCACAGTTATCCAATAACAGTCACGTGTTTTCGAGATGTGATGACATTAAACAGGAGAGTTCCACTCACTGAACATCACAGTTACCCAATAACAGTCGCGTGTTCGAGATGTGATGACATTAAACAGGAGAGTTCCACTCACTGAACATCACAGTTACCCAATAACAGTCGCGTGTTCAAGATGTGATGACATTAAACAGGAGAATTCCACTCACTGAACATCACGTTATCCATACAGTCGCGTTTTCAAATGTGATGACATTAAACAGGAGAGTTCCACCACGAACATCACAGTTACCCAATAACATCGCGTGTTCGAAATACAAAACAGAAGTTCCACTCACTGAACATCACAGTTACCCAATAACAGTCGCGTGTTCAAGATGTGATGACATTAAACAGGAGAATTCCACTCACTGAACATTAGTTAATAGGTTAAATTCAAGGCTTTTCAGGGCCTTGAAATGGGGCAAGTGAAGTTCAAGACTTTTCAACACTTTCCAAGTCCGGTATGGACCCTGCAATTAAGCTGAGATTCCATTCAAGCACACTGCAACATGCGACATACACCACGCAAATCTACAATATGGCTAATTTCACCACTGCGTAGCCATTATCACAAGGGTTAGATAGTCACATAGGCATAAAATCGAACTGCAAAAAGTGCTGATTGATGTGTATATGGCAGGGATGCCAGTTGGGGTTGATCAAATTAGTGGAAAACACGAAAAGTGGCAAGTTTAGTTCGGGCAGTACCAGCTAGGTGGCACCACCCTACTTCGGCCACCGCTGACCGGGTAGGCTCAATATTGACGGTAGTGTTCTTGTAATGTGACAGGAGGCGCCACCGGTGGTGTCAGTGCTTAGCCTTATGAGAAAGTAGTCATCGAATATTGACCAATCACAGCACACCAAATCCCACCCGTTCCATTAAAGATTTCCCAGTAGAAATCTCTACTGGAAATTAGTGGAATTCTCAACAAGAAAAATATAAAGGAAAAAAATGTAAACATCCCAAATTATCTAAAACATATAGAAAAGTCTAATTTAAAAAAGAAATCGATAGTAATGGATATGCATGGGAATTGGAATATTAAAAAATCTAAGTCATCCCAAATTGTCTAAAACATTAATAAAAAATTGTTAAATGAAAAAAGGAGAAATTTGGAAATTATTGGAATTCCATTAATTAGTGGAAGACTGGCATCCCTGATTTGGGCACAAATTCCAGAACTTTCCAATGTTATACCAGTGTAATATCTTGGTGACTCAGCCGTCAGAGCCCCAGATACCACTTACTCTTCCCCAGGTGCGTTCTGACAACTGTCTTGTCAGTTCCCACCTGATGCCCCTCTCAATAAACTCATAAGGAAAAAAGGGAAGACAAGTCGCGCAAGATTGACAGTGAAGAAATTGTGCTTTATTGGCATCAACTCCTGTTCACCTACTAGCGACCTATCACCCTCACTCCTTACCTACTGTCCACACAGATCCTCATTACTATTGCTAGTGTGGAGAAGAATCAGTGCCTACAGCCCATTGAACCGGAGTCCCATGGTTGTTGCACAGCTGAGTGCCTTTGGAATAGCTGCTGCTAGTTTGTGTATAGAAAGTGGAGCCTCAGACAGAGTGTCTGAATTCCTGGACAAGAGAAGAGGTGCCTCCTGCTAGAGTGCCTAGCCAAGAGTGAATGAATAATAATGCCTAGAGTTGAGGTCTGTATGTCAGATCTAAGGGATGCAGGTGACTGGGCCTCCCACAGCCAGCCAATCAGACAACCCTCTGCAGCCTGGGGGGGGGGGGGGGGGCGATGCCCTAATAGGGGCAGCTGTCACTCAACCCCAGCTGCAGGTGGCGTCCATAATGTATGCAGGATGGCTGGGTGTGCTTGCCCATTGGCAATGTGGTAACAGGTAGTTGCAGACAGTTACAATAAACATATATTAAAAATGTCCTTCCCCTCCACTTGCACCCTTACTGACGCATAGAGGGAACATTTCACTAAACATTAAAGTTGCATTGTCCGATGGTTTTGAGGTTTTCTCATTTTCTGAGATAAGCATATTAGGTTGATCATTATAATCTACCTTAATTTAGTTTGAAGCAACTTTTATTTTAAATGGCAAACTTTTGAGATATTTGAAGTGCAAACGTGCTAAATTAATTTTGGCAAGCTTGCCAAAACTCTAACACCATAGGCTTCTGCAGTAACAGGTTCTATTCAATTGCCTCAATATTCCCTTATATGTGATGACAAATGCTTAATAAGTGCACCAGTGTCTATGTTAGATATGTAGAATCAAATCTAGATATTTGTTTTTGTTTTGAAAATTTGATGTTGTCATCGGACCATGCAGCTTTAACTGTCTCTTACATATGAACATCACGTCATAATCTCGGGCACTATGTATTATCATATTTTCCACAGTCTCTTATGTCACACAGCGAGTGGGGCACCCCATGCTTCTCTGTTACATAACCTTGGTCCCCAGTCCGTCGCCTGAGAATAGTAATGTTCTCTGCCAATATATAAATCCGAACCGAAAATCCGTATATTTTTACACCAGGGTCCGCACAGATGTGAAGATATGGAATTCAAGGCTATTTTAAGGCTGTTTTTGACAGGAAATCAAGAGTATTTTCATTTGAATTTCAGGGGGGGGGACTACAAGCAAATGGCGATTTCAGACTAATTTAGATAAGTGCAGACAGCTTAATGGAATTCAAAGCTTTTAAAGACTAATTTCCCAAAATAGATTAAATTGAATGCTTTTCAAGACCTTGAAATGGGGCAAAGGAAGTTCAAGACTTTTCAACACTTTCCAGGCCGCGTACGGGCCCTGCTTCAAGCTAAAGCAAGGAACCATTATAATGATCAATCTAATACAATTCTTTTTAAAAAAATTAAAAGAAGGGAAAAAAAGTAGATATTCAAAAACATTGGATTATGCAGCTATAAAAGCGAATGCCACATACACATAGGGATCGTAGCTCAGGTGGTAGAGTGTCCACCTGTGAAGGTGTGGGCCCTCCGATCGATCCTGCTCAGTGGACCCATTTTCAGTTTGGGCTATTTTCCATTCCAACAAGTGGTCCACAACTGGTTGATCAAAGGCTGTGATATGTGATGTCCTGTCTGTGGGAAAGTGCATCTAAAAGACCCCTTGCAGCTTATCGTAAAGAGTGGCCTACGTGGTGGCAGCCGGTTTCCTCCAAAGAAAAATGTCAGAATGACCATATATTTGACATCCAATAGCCGATGATAAAAATCAAAGTGCTTTAGAGGCGTCGTTAAATAAAACAAACTTTCATTTGCCACATACACATGTACCCGCCCCACACTGTGTGTGAATGGAAGCTCTGTGTTAGGCGGCCCAGCCGCAGCACTTACCAAATGAGCAGAATGCCGGCACACACCGTCGATATGAAGTGGTGTGTGATCCACCAGCCGCGGATGCGCGACCCGTTCACTTTGAGGATGTGTTCGCGGATGGTGAGCGTGCAGTAGTACCAGACGAGCAGGAACTGGAACGCGGCATCCGTCACCCTGCAGCAGGCCACACCCCGGTCAGTCACACACACGTCACTGCACAGCCCCTCATGTACACCCCCACCCACACACGCACCTACCCACATACAGATGCAATGTCCGTACACATGTGAAGACTTGGAATTCAAGGCTTTTCAAGAAAAGGAATTCAGGACTACTTTTCATTTGGATTTCAGCGGGAAAAGAAATGGCGAATGACGATTTCAGACTAATTTAGATTAGTGGTAGAATTCAAGGCTTTTCAAGACTAATTAGCCAAAATAGGTTAAATTCAAGGCCTTGAAATGGGAAAAATGAAGTTTAATACTTTTCAGGTCCAGTACGGACCCTGCAGATACAGTCAGCAGGGATGAAAGTGGTCTCCGGGAAAAAAAACGGAAATGCTGATATTCTCCCATAGGCTTAGAGCATTGTCAGGGAATCACTGAAAATTTCCGGAAAACGGGTTTCAGACATATTGGTATACGCTGATAGTGCTGCGTCGTTTGAAGCACATATAAGTAGTATATGCTGCTAGTGCTGCGGCATTTGCACCTCATATTAATATACGCTGATGGTGCTTCAGCGTGAAACAAAGTATTGGTTGCAACATCTAAGGTCATAGGACGGGCGCAATTTATTAGTATACACTTATAGCTACAGGAAATATCTCGGAAATCCGCGAAATCGCGGAGATCTTTCATCCCTGAGTCAGCCTTTGGAGCTGTGAGACCAATTTCAATGTTGTTGTTTTTGTTTGGCGGGGCCTCCAGGTTCATGGCCAAGGTCCTGTTTTAGCGAAATGATTTACAAGACTAGAGTAGATTATCTCAAAGAGGGGTGGGGCGCCCTCCCCTTTGTCCTGGGGGACCCAATCGGGAGCACTTGGTCCAATTAGAAGCAATTGGTCCAATCAGGAGCAATTGGTCCAATTCGGAGCAATTGGTCCAATTCACAAAAACAAGGGAGTAGGTTCAGTTTTGTAGTACAATGTTGTTAGGATATGGATCTACTTTACCACAATTCTTAAATATTATGAGTATTTTTGGTTAGCAGTTTATCGAAGGCCCAATATAGTGCTTGTTAGTAAAACGATGCCCACGTGCACTGTTCAACTAGCGATTCATCAACAGTGGGTTCTCCTTAACCCCTTAAGGTCGGAAGCGTCCAAATGCGCCCACAAGTTACACATGCTTACAGGCCGTGAGTACCTGAACGCGCTCGCCATATCTCATAAACCAGTAATACCAAGGGGGCTAAATTTGCTGTCGTTCGAAAGAAAAATCAATTTACATCCTCATGAAATCAACTTCATTTTCAACAGTTTTTGAGATATATCAATTTAATTGCACTAACGTCACATATTCAGATTTTTAACAATTCGATCAGGACTCCACGACGTAACAATTGAAATCTCTTTGGGGCTGAAAGGGTTAAATTGGTGCTTTCTTAACTATTAGGCAGTATTACTAAACAATCCAATGTACCTTTGCATGTCAGAAACCTTCAGCACCATTTGGTAAAAGCTAGAAAAATCAAAACAGGTACAGCGAGGCTTTAACAAAAACAAACGTCTAAAATATCTACATAACGCAAATAACTATAACTGTTCATGTTGCATCGCAATGGGCAATTCGGAGTGTGCAATTGATATATCCGTGGTGTTCTCTGTGGCGGAGTGGTTAGAGTGTCTGACTTTTTTCTAGGTCGGACTCCTAATCTGAAGGTCGGTGGTTCGATTCCCCGTGCCCCCATCTCTGCCAATTTGGATTTCCACCGCTGTGTATAACTTACAGCGTCATCAAAGGCCAGTTGCTCTCATACCATGTCTATGTGGTGTGGGAGGTTAAAAATCCCTTGGGTCGGTAAAAGTGTAGGCTCGGGCTTTCTATCGACAAACTGTCTAATGGTGAAAACAAGCCTATTCAGGCTTATCCATGATATGCAGTATAAATCTTCAACAACAACCCCATAACACTAGAATATACCAATATTGATATCTATAACTCAATTTGTCTAACTCCGAGTAAGCACATCCTATGCTAAAACTTATTACGTTACCAAATGAATATAGAAGATAACTCATGCTTACATTCTGAATACCACGCAAATACTCACATGGATCCATCTAATAGTGATGTAGTCATATGACCCTACTATTGGCATATGGTTGTGGAACTCGTAGGTAACTTATCAGGAACTCATTCTGCTATACGCTGCAAATTGTGTACTCAACAGCTACGCTGCAAATTGTGTACTCAACCACTATCCTTGTCAGCGTATCTAAGTTGGATATATAGAATCAAATCTATGAAAGTATTTGGTTTGGAAAATTAAATGCTTTCACCGGACTATGCCGCTTTATTTAATGTCCAAGTTGACAAACATGTAACGGTGAAAACTTGGGGTTTGTGAGTATCTATAACTAATCTAAAGCCAGGGTCCATACACATGTGACGATATGGAATTCAAGGCCTTTTCAAGGCTGTTTTTGAAAGGAATTCAAGACTATTTTCATTTGAATTTCAACGGGGGGGGGGGGGGGGGGGGGGGGGGGGGGGGGGGGGGGGGGGAACTCAACAATGGCAAATTCGGACTAATTTAGATCAGTTGGTACAGTTTAATGGAATTCAAGGATTGTAAAGACTAATTACCCTAAATAGATTAAATTCAAGGCTTCTCAAGGCCTTGAAATGAGGCAAATGAAGTTCAAGGCTTTTCAAGACTTTCCATGCCCCGCAAGGACCCTGTATAACTGTTTCTGTGTGTTGGGGGGGTTGGGGGGGGTTGGGGGGGGAGAGGAAGGGGAGAGTGATTGAATGAAAGCTAGGTGGACTTACCGGAACCTGGGAAGGAACCACAGGAGAACAGCGAAGACGAAGGAGATAATTGTGACGTAGTACTTGAAATGTTCATAATTCTCCTTGTATAAATATCTATAAAGAAAAGAAACAAGAATGTCATAGCATATGGAATGTTCTCAGAAAAAAAGTGAAATGAATGAAAAATAGTGAATTATCTGTATATTACACTAAAGCAAAGACAAAGATAATTGTGATGCAGTACATGAAATGTTCATAATTCTCCTTGTATAAATATCTATAAATAAAAGAAACAAGAATGACATAGTATATGGAGTGATTTCAGAAAAAGAAAAGAAATGAATGAAAAACAATGAATTATCATAATATTATAATAAATCAAGACAAGTCAATAGTAAGAATAAATAATGAAAAATTACATCTCAATGTAACTAACTATGAATAAGAAAAGGGTTCCTGACAATAAATGACAACCATTTCGATCTTAGCGTTCATTTTGGGCCATCCAACTTTTTCAACATTTTCCTTGTTGTACAAAGCAAACTACTTTTCCAGACCCCCCACCCCCACCCCCAATGTAGTACACATCAATATCTTACTACAGAACATAAAGACAAGAATATGAATATTTTAAATAGTGTAGTGGTCTGTACTGACCTCTCAGGCAAGGAGCCGCATAGACAGGTAGGTGTGGGTTGTGTGTTGATATCAGGGAGCCTAGGTGGTGTAATGGTTAGCACACTGGCCCGGAATGCAAAGAGATGTGGGATTGAGTCCCGCTCTAGGCACAATATTTCCCATTTTCATCACCCCCCCCCATGACACTGGTGCCGTGACCAGGATGCTGTACAAGCTACGCGCTGTATAGTTGTTGAACCTACCCTGTGTATGTATGTGTTAGTGCATTGTCTGTATGTATGTAATTGTAAGCATCAACAGACTTACAATTCCAGGGGGACGAGTGTAGTGGTCTGCACTGACCTCTCAGGCAAGGAGCCGCATAGACAGGTAGCCGTGGATAGTGTGTTGATATCAGGGAGCCTAGGTGGTGTAATGGTTAGCACACTGGCCCGAAATGCAAAGAGATGTGGTATTGAGACCCGCTCCAGGCGCAATATTTCCCATTTTCATCACCCCAACGACAATATCAACATTTTATTAAATGATAAACGTCACACTTGACTGATCCCCTCCCCCTATTGTACCATTTGTATTACAGTGAAAATATTGAAAAGTTTGGATGGTCCCTTAGTGTATTTCTTTCTTTATGAAAATATCCATCATGGACTTCTTAATCTACCAAAGAAAGAGGTTTGTGGTAAAAGTACACTTACTTGTCGTGTTTACTAAGGAGCGAGACATTCACTGAACCCAGGATGATCTTCAGGTAAATTCTGGAGAAAAGAGAGGGAAAACGCTTTGTTTGTTGAGGTTTTACATCCTGGCAACATCGAAGGTTTATATCAGGGCGGGTACCGACTTGTGACAAGGTGCACTCAAGGTAACTTTATCGTGCTGTTCCACAAGGTTGAGTGGTTGGTTGGTTGCTGGAGTTTTACGTCCTGGCACCATCTAAGGTTTGATTGATTGGTGGTTGCTTTACGCCGTGTCGGCAAAATAGGCGATATTCACATCTAAGGTCCTATCAGGACGGGTACCGACTTGTGACAAGGTGCAATCATGGTAACTTTATTGTGCTGTCCCACAAGGAGACCAGGTCACAAGTACAATGACCCAATATCCCACACAGTCACATTATCCTGATATTGAGCTAATCAATCCTTGCCCTATCCTATTAATGCTGAGTGCCAGTGTTGCGGATGCCGAGGCACACCAGTTTGCCAGGGACACTTCCATTCAAATGCATTGTCAACGGCCGTGAGCAAATCTTCATACAGAAAAAATCAAATATCTCTAAAATTACACCACCTAGAAACAAATCGCTTCGTACACATATATAGAAAACATCTTTACCATTAAGATTATATTAAATTGATAAGGTTAGGGTTCTTGATTTCTATTAATTTTGAATAAAACTAATGTTTTTCACTGCGCGTACCGTCCAACTCAAGGCATTGTCAATGGCCGTGAGCAATATTCATACATAAAATACAGGAAAAGTTAAATATCTCTAAAACGACACCACCTAGAAACAAATCGTTTGGTACACATATAGAAAACATCTTTACCAAAAACATTATATTAAATGTATAAGGTTAGTGACGATGGTGTTCGATTTTGACGCATGCACAGAAGCAATGTGTCCCTGGCAAACTGGTGTTCCTGGGAAACCGCAACACCGGATAGCGACAAGTACCAATTTTGTAAGTCATTGGTTTGACTCGGCTGCAATTCGAATGGCTGACCTTCCACACGGGAAGCCTGCGCTCTTACTGATTCGGCCACCGCGTCCGCTTGAGTTAAAACTTGAGGAATGGCATTGCTTACTATCAGTTGCGTGAATATGACCTTCACAGCAGACACAGCAGAACACCACCACCAATCAATCAACCAATCAATCAAGCTTACTACCTGATCATTTTTGCCGTAATTTGATACAAATCTGACCATCTCAGATTTTCGCGCAAATTTTAATGTAAGCATATAAATGTGTTTAATAAAACTGTCAGAATGAATACCACCAACTTTTCGCCATGAACATGCCTGGCCCTTGGTGCCGACACGGCATTAAATCATCAGCAATCACCATCATACAATCTGCAGTTAACTTTGTGATATCTATGACAACCTAAAAAACTAAGTGCAAACTTGTCAGCAAAGCACATGTGGATCAACTTTTTTTTTACCATTTAAAGTACACAATGGAATCAAATTTGGCTCTAGGGCCAATTAAAAAAAAAAAAATTGGTGATCGTCCTTTTGATCTCATAAATCAGGGTTGAATGGGCGGTTTTTATTTTTATTTTGTATTTTTCTCGCATATGACATAGACGTAATACATCACCAGACGTGACAGCCGAATGAGTTGAGCATCATGGTATTCTTTGTGGCGGAGTGGTCTAGGTCAGACACTTAATCTGAAGGTCAGTGGTTCGATTCCCCATGCTCCCACCTCTGCCAATTTGGATTTCCACCGCGGTGCATAACTTACAGTGTCATCAAAGGCCAGTTGCTCTCATACCATGTCTATGTGGTATGGGAGGTTAAAAATCCCTTGGGTCGGTAAAAGTGTAGGCTCAGGCTTTCTATCGACAAACTGTCTAATGGTGAAAACAAGTCTATCCATGATAGGCAGTATAAATCTTCAAGAAGAAGCATCTGCCTCCCTTTCTAGTAGGTCGCTGAATCCGAATTCCTGGGTTTGACCCCATGTCGAGTAAAACCAATAATATGAAAGTTGAATTGCTGCTAGCCCGATGCATTTTTAACAGATTCTCTTTTTTAAGTAAACAATATTTAATCACTGTCAGGCGATTTTTCAGGCAGGGGCGGAGACGATCACCATTTAAAAAAAATATTGGGCCTAATTGGTGTTAACATATCTACAATGTTCAGTTTCTCACCCCTTTATTTTTTTATTTTTGTTGTTGATACTCACCCATTTTCATGTGGAAGCACCTCTTCCAATTCTCGAAACTGCGTTTTCCTCTCACTAATATCCTTCTCAATTGCATCGAGTTTTGCTTTTTCTTCTTGTTCAACGTCCTTTGAGAGTCTAGATTTAAATAAAAAAATACATAGTACCGCCACTCGATTAGAACAAGACTTGAAAATGCATAGTATGATGGGTTTTTTAAAACGTTTCGGCCATTTTCTGAGATGAATACATTCGGTTGATCGTTATAATCTACTTTACTTCAGTTTGACGTAACTTTTATTTTAAACGGCCAACTTTGGGAGATATTTCAAGTGAAACCATGCCAAATCAACTTCCACAAGCACATCTAAATTCTGACATGAAAGGCTTCAGTAGTGGCATTCTCTGTGGTGGAGTGGTTAGAGTGTCTGACTTTTTTTCTAGGTCAGACTCCTAATCTGAGGGTCGGCGGTTCGATTCCCCATGCCCCCAGCTCTGCCAATTTGGATTTCCACCGCTGTGTATAACTTACAGCATCATCAAAGGCTGGTTGCTCTCATACCATGTCTACGTGGTGTGGGAGGTTAAAAATCCCTTGTTCGGTAAAAGTGTAGGCTCAGGCTTTCTATCGACCAGCAGTGGAATGAGGAAGACCAGTCGTCTATGACTGAAATTTCCCCTGCTTAAACAACTAATGGACCAAAAAAATACAAATTATAGTAGATATGCTTAGTACCCCCTCCTACGCGCCAACAAATACTTATTAAGTGCACCAGTATCTGAATTCTATGTTTTTTTAATTGATTGACGGGTGCTTTCTTTACGCCATGTCGGCAGCATAGGCCATATTCACGGTGAGAATTGTTTGTTTTTTATTCAACCATCACCGTTACATATAATGTAAAAGCATACAATCAATTATGTGTCAATAGTTCGAGGTGGAATACAAAATCTAGCTCAGTGTTTTGGTTTGTAAAATTTTACGCTTTCATCAGACTACGCAGCTTAAAGTGAGGAAGAAATATAAATTAAAGAAAATTAAGCGCTTTTTGCTCTTTATGGCTCCTTATGCCCAAAGAGCCTCTGGTAGGAACGCTTACTGAAGATAAGGTCAATATATCTGGGTAAAGGCAGCGGAAATGGACAGACATTAGAAGTGAAAACATGCCAAAATAACTGTTGGTGTGCACACCAAAATTCTAGGATCTGTTCTATTAAATTGCAGGGTAGAACAATAAGGATTTTGTGGTTGCCCGGGCACCTAGTTTACTCGGTCAGGCAGGTGAAGTTCTCGGTAGCAGATTTCAGTTTCAATTGATTGACTTGGGCTTGGGCAAGGAGTTTTGCCACTTGGGCAAGTAGAAAATTCAGTCACTTGCCCGAAAAAAGGGACTGTCCTTCCCTGAATTGACTTAATAATTCTTCTATACAACAATAAATGTTGAATCAGTTGGAAGATCAAATGTAAGCAAGAATGCGGCTAAATACTAATACTAGTACCGCCAACAGTTTATCGCATCAATTAAACAAGTTTGTAACTGTATGTTCTTTAACATAGTTCTACATCAGATACAACCTAGTTGCAATGGGTGATTTCCACTGCTCCATATATACAACTACGTAGAACCGGGCCTCATAGACGATAGGCCCGGGGAAGCCAATACACCACACTAAAGCTAAGTTTCGATATACATGTACATATACACCGTATATACCCCAATAGACGCACACTGCGCAAGTGCAGACACATGGATGCGCATCTATTCAAAGTTAAAGAATTTCATTGATTTGTTTTTGTCACGCCTCTGAAATAGTGGGATTGTCTTATTTTATGTGCATTCAGTCTGAATATGATCGTAAATTTGTGCGTGCTTTCAATTTCAAAATTGGGGGTGTGGTTCTATTGGGAAAAACGGTATATGTGTATATACACGCTGTATGCGAATGCGACAAAAACGCATTCGCACCGGTCGGTCCACTTTGCTGTACACGCATTCGCAACCGGACATATGGAAGCGCCACCATGCACTTACATGCTTTTCCATTTTTTGTCACATTCGCATACTGTGTATATGGAATCTTAGCTTTATGCCGACTAAACCTGTGTTTTGAAGGCTCAGAAATCAACGAATCCAGATTTGGCAGAAATGTCGCTTACAACCTTCTCAAACTGATGCGACGGTGTCTACTTACTTGCGGATGTCCTCCGTCATGCGCTTTAGCCGGTAGCGCTGGTGTGCAATCCCAGACATGCACTTTTTCTGCATGGCCTTCACCTCCTCCACCTTCTTGCAGTAGTTGCGATGGGTCTCCTGCAGGGTGAATGATTAATACTAATTAATTAACTACAAAAAATGTATTCTTTTATTAAAAGAGCATGTTAGAAAAAGAATTGTTTATTTGTTGTAATTTTACATCCTAGCAACATATAAGGTCATCAGGACGAGTACTGACTTTTCACAGAACACACCTATTATATTTGTATGTTCAGCTAATAAAAAGATCAGCAGAATACATGGGAGGGGTGGCAATAATATTAAACTCATGGCTTCTTATAAATAATTGACATTGAAGCGTAATGCACATCATTGCGTTTGATTTTTTTAGCGAAGAAACCAGTGCCTGCTACTGCCAGGGATGAAAGCGGTCTCCACCAAAAATAAAGCGGAAACGTATGCCTATGGTAAGGTTATTTGCAAACCCCTGGAGAATTTCCGTGAAAACGCGGATATTCTCACATAGGCTTAGCACTGTCAGGGAGAATCGTGAAAAATTCAAGGAAGTCAGGCTTCATACACATTGGTATACACAGACAGTGCTGTGGCATTTGAACAACGTATTAGCATACATTGATAGTGCTGTGGCGTTTGAACAATGTATTATCATATGCTGATAGTGATGGGGGATTGCAGTACAGTAAAAATCGTGGAGATCCGTCATCCCTGCAGTGTGACCAGACGGGATGGCCGAATGAGTAGAGCGCCCATCTCCGTTTTGGTAGATCGTGGGATTCGAACCCTGCTCATGTCAACACAATGACTTAAAAAGGGATACTTGTCGCTTCCTAGCCAGGTGCTTGGCATTGTTAGGATAGGGCAGGGACTGGTGGCTCAGTGTCAGGATAATGTGACTGAATGGGATATCAGGTCATGGTGCTGGCGGTCTGGGGTCCCAGTGGGGCAGCACTATAAAGTTGGCATGAGTGCGCAGTGACAAGTCGATTCCCATCCTGATATGACCTTAGATGTTTCCAGGACGCAAAACTCCAACTAACCAACTAACTAACCAACCAACCCAGTAGACCACACAGGCTATCGTAGCACCGAATTATGTGAGAAGAAATGATGTTGCCTAACGGGTAATATATATCCTAGTTGTATACAATTTCCATTCAGTCAAAACCGTTAGACCCAGTGATTGACAGGTCAGTTACCATGGCAACTGACTGCTTGGTGGTTCTGAATAGATACACATAGTGCCATTCACTAAGTCCCTTGATAGGTTGACGTCGGAGAGGGCCATGCATATCAACCCTGAATGCAGCACCACGTGACCTCCTAAAGTAGGTCACCACCCCCACATCAAATAAGGGCCAGGGTCCTAATTGTCAGGTTTGTTCTGTAACTGAGAGTCTGGCTTTTGGAGTCTTTCACACATTTCTACTTCCACACTAAGTCAACTACAATACTTTAGTATATATATATATATCAGTGTTCCTACCCATTTTTATATAATTTCCAGGTTGGTTGGTTGTTGGAATTTCATGTCCTGGCAACATCTAAGGTCATATCAGGATGGGCACTGACTTGTGACAGTGTGCATTCATGGTGAGTTGATAGTGCTGTCCGCCAGCACCATGTGATATCCCACTCAGTCACATTAGCCAGAAACTGAGCTCACCAGGCCGAGCGCCAAGTTAGGCGTAGTTCGAAATCGGGGTTCGAATCCCATAATCTATCAAAACAGGAGGCTGGCGCTCAACTCTGAATATTCAGTCACCCTGTCTTGTTTATACTTCAAATATCTCGCAAGTTATCCTTTTGAAATCAAAGTTACTTCAAACTACGGTAAGGTAGATTAACTTAGTAATATATATCTATGCATTTCTTTTAATTTAATATATTTTTAATACAGAAACTCAAAACCATCGGACTAGGCTACTTTAAAGGCTGTACCCATTTTGCGAGTGCTTCTCCATGACCCTAATTTGCATAATGGCGAACTTGTCTTCATTATCGAGTTGAGAAGCACGAGGAACGCGCAGTTCACCGACTTGTCACGGGTCCAGTGTGACGTCACCAAATGGTGGAAACTAGGTCAAGTGTCAATGATCTATAGAGCGGTTTGGGTGGTTGGTTGTTGGAGGTTGACATCCTGGCAACATCCAAGGTCATATGTCTAAGGACGGGTACCGACTTGTGACAGTGCGCACTCATGACGACTTTATAAATTATAGTGTTGCCCCATTGGAAAATCAGGCCACCGGCACCATGACCCAATATCCCACTCAGTCACATTATCCTGATACTGAGCTAACCAGTCCTTGCCCTATCCTATTAATACTGAGCGCTAGGCTAGGAAGCGACAAGTATAAATTGTGTAAGTCATTGGTTTGACTCAAAACTCCTGACCTTCGCACGGGAAGTCTGTGCTCTACTAATTCGGCTACTTCATCTGTTAGGGATTTCAGTATGTGTGCACAGCCCCATATACTGAGGTGTTATGTTGCACACCTATTACTTTGATCAGGGATGAAGGTGAGTAACTTTGGCGATGTTTGAAGTGTATATACACTCGCCACATTAATTATGGCATGCCTGTCAAAACCCTGGACCCATAGGCTTCAGCAGTAATAGGTTCTACTAAATTGACTTAGCATGCCCAACTACATAGCACCAAACACTTAATTAGTGAACCACTATCTATGTTGGATATTTAGCTTCAAATCTAGATATTTTGCCTAATGGTGCTGTCACATTACGACGCTTCTCGCCAACGCGCATCAACGTATGGGATTTTTTGGCGGAACGTCGGGATACGTCAGGAAGCGTTAGGCGCGCGTTAGTATTCGTTGATGGACGGCGAGGGTCAGCAGTGTGCGTCAGGGAATCGACGAAGTTTTGTGCTTGCACAAAACTTTCGACGTGCGACAACGCGCGGGTGCTAACATTATGGCGACGTTAGGGGCGCGTCGAGATAAGTTAAACGCGCTGGAATAACGTTATGCGAACATTATGCACACGCCATACGCGCGTGAGGGTCGTTCCCACACGTTGCGCCAAACTGTTGCTTTGTTTGGTTGTTGTTGTTTTACATCCTACCAACATCTCAGGTCATATCAGTACGGTGTGGCAAACTTTTTTTTCTATCTCATAACATCGGCCGCATGCTACCAATACGTTGCGCTGACGTGATCCTTTAAAAACTTTAAATTGCATCAAAATCCAACCACCCATTTCGCAATTCATTTCCATTATATTTCACAATCATTTCTGTGTTCAATAGTCTTAGCACCTCCGACAATCCACCGGGCGCGGTGGCCGAATCGGTAGAGTGCTGGCCTCACGTGCGGAAGGTAGGGCTTTTGTTTGTTTGTTTGTTTAACAACCCACCAACACAAAAAGTAAATATCGGCTATTGGGGGTGGAAAGTAAGGAGTTTGAATCCCAGCCGAGTCAAACCAATGACTTATACTTGTTGCTACCTAGCCCAGCACTCGGCATTAATAGGGTAGGACAAGGACTGGTTAGCACCGTATAAGGATAATGTGACTGTGGGATACCGGGTCATGGTACCAGCGGCCTGGTCTCCCAGTAGGGCAGCACTATAAAGTTGCCATGAGTGTGCACTGTCACAAGTCTGTACCCATCCTGATATGACCTTAGATGTTGCTAGGACGTAAAACAACAAACAAACAAAAAACTCTGACAAACCCATTTAAAATGAACCCACATGACCAAACCAATAAATTATACTACCCATGCCCCACTGACTTATTTTCCACGTTCCAATAATCACCCATGATTGCCCAAATCCCTCCCCCCCCCCCCCACACACAGTCAGTTTTCCCGCCATTACCCTTCCCCACCAGAGTGGAAGGATCGAATGTCAACAATTAAACATATTGTTCTGAATCTCCAAACTTTCCCCCAACTTCCATTTGAAAATGGGCGTGCGGCCCTGTGTTCTTACAGGCACGAAGCCCGACAGAAGAGTGATGGGGGACACGCCCCCCCCCCCCACCAAACCCCCCGCACCACCCCCATATCCGCACATACACATGCAGATTGACTGGTTAGTTCAGTGTCAGGATAATGTGACTGAGTGAGATATCGGGTCATGGTGCCGACGGCCTGATTTCAAAGTGGGGCAGCACTAGTGTAGTGGTCTGCGCTGACCTCTCAGGCAAGTAACCACATAGACAGGTAGGCATGGGTATAATGGTGATATCAGGGAGCCTAGGTGGTGTAATGGTTAGCACACTGGCCCGGAATGCAAAGAGATGTGGGTTCGAGTCCAGCTCTAGGTGCAATACTTCCCATTTTCATCACCCCCACGACACTAGTGCCGTGACCAGCATCCTGTACAAGCTACGCGATGTATAGTTGTTGAACCTATCGTGAGAACAGAGTTAGTGCATTGCCTGTATGTATGTAATTGTAAGCATTAAAAGACTTACAATTCCAAGGGGGACGAGTGTAGTGGTCTGCACTGACCACTCACGCAAGTAACCACATAGACAGGTAGGCGTGGGTACTGTGGTGATATCAGGGAGCCTAGGTGGTGTAGTGGTTGGCCCACTGGCCCGGAATGCAAAGAGATGTGGGTTCGAGTCCTGCTCTAGGTGCAATATTTGCCATTTTCATCACCTCCACAACACTATTAAGTCACCAGGAGTGTGCAGTATCAGTATCACAAGTCAGTACCAGTCCTGATATGACCTTAGATATTGCCAGGACGTAAAACTCCAACAACCAACCATGCATAATGAGATTCTGTTTGTTGTTTTATGTCTTCGCAACATATAAGGTCATATCAGGATGGGTACCGACATGTGACAGGGTGCAACTCATTGGGACTTTATAGTGCTGCTCCACAGGGAGACCAGGACGCCGTCACCATGACTCGATACCCTAGTCACATTATCCTGATACGAATCAGTTCTTGTCCTATCCTATTGATGCTGAGCGCCAGGCTGGGTAGCGACTAGTATCCATTTGATAATTCATTGGTTTGACTCGGCTGGGATTCGAACTCCCGACCTTCCGCACGGGGAGCCTGCACTCTATCGATCCGGCCATCGCGTGTCGTCGTCCAGAATGAGAAGTTACCCCCATGGCAAGGTGCAGGCCATATTGGGTATGGGTGGGATTTCGCAACATAAATGCCCTCTGATCGTGGGAATTCTTGCTCATTGGAGAGGTTATTTTGGTACACATCATGTGTGTGTGTGAGTGCATGTCTGTCTGTCTGTGTGTGTATGTGTATGTGTGTGCGTGTGCGTGTGTGTAACACCCCATCTATACTTTACCTGTTTCGGGTTTTACATCCCACCAACATAGCAAGTCATCAGGGGCCAAATGTATGAAGCCGGGTTAGCGGCCCTAACCCGTGGTTCGCACGGATTGCGGGTGTTAGAGCCAAAAGTGGCAATGTATGTGCCCGGGTTAGGCAAACGCCTCAAGAGTTAACATCACCTACACTAACCCAAACCTATATCAGGTTTAACGTCGGTGTTAGGGACCGATTATGCCCAAATCTATTCAATGCGATCATATTTACCAGAATTACATATGCAATAAGTGAAATTTAATCAAATTAACCCTAAAATCGAACGTTATTAACGCGGCGTAATTTATATTGTCGTATCGACGAATGTAAACTAAGCAAATCGCCACCGCTTCAGCGATGTCGATATCCATACTGCCAGAATGCCACCGCCACCGCATCGGCGGCAATATATTAGGCCCAAATCTATTCAATGCGATCATATTTACCAGAATTACATATGCAATAAGTGAAACTTCATCAAATTAACCCTAAATTCGAAGAGATATTAACGCTGCCGCCGCATTGGCGGCTATATCAATATTGTCGAATCGACGAATGTAAACTAAACAAATCGCCGCCGCGATGTCGATATCCATATTGGCAGAACACCGCCGCCGAATCGGCGGCGATATTGCCAAATAGCGGTGCTCGCCGGCTACAGGTACAGAGGCTTTCCCCAAATCTATAAATAACGCATTGGTTAGCTAACCAACCCGCCGCGCTTTGGCAACATACATTTCCCGTGACACATATATCAACACTGATGTTAGCTAACCCGCCGGCTGCCCTTAACACCGGCACCGATAAAAACTTGTTCATACATTTGGGCCCAGGACGGGTTGCAAGGCAGAGCTGGATGATCATGTGACCACCACCTGACCGAACTAAACCACTGTGTAATAAACCAGTCTAACATCTGAACTCAATTTGTTCACACGTGTTCATTCCATATATCACATGGTGTCAGATCTGAACCAGACAGAATGACGACGTCGGGGCTCAAGCCACCGACACCACTAAAGTTAGCGAATAACATGGCAATGAAATGGTGCGACTGGCTAAGTTCATATGAAATATATGCCGGCGCTGCAGGCATCACAGCAAAGTCAGAAAACGTACAGTGTCTTACGTTTCTGCACGTTGTGGGCCCGGACGCCCAAAAGGTTTACCGAACATTTAAATTGGAAGGCACCGAAAGAGAGAAGATAAGTCCACTAATAGAAGCATTTAAAAAGTATTGTGAAGGAAAAGCAAACATTACTGTTGTCAGGTATAAATTCCACTCGTATAACCAGACGACAGAGGACATGGACTTATATATAAGGGAACTACAGAACAGGATAGAATACTGCGAATACAGAGAACTTGAGGACTCGCTATTGTGCGACTGCCTCGTATGTGGAGTCAAAAACAGGGAACTTTGTAACAGGCTATTACAAACGCCTAACCTAGACATTGAAAGGTACATGGAAATGTGCCACATCAGTGAGCATGAAGACACGCAGTTAAATCACAGAAGCGAACAGTTCAAGTAAACGCCCTCTCCAAATATAGACGACGAAAGTTCACGCCCCCAAATACACAGTGAGCAGATACCAAGACTACGAAAAAAGGGGCGGGTCCCGCAAGGAATGCACATGGTGTGGATACATGCACGGCAGCAGGCCATGTCCCACCAAAGGAAAGGAATGTGCAAGCTGCATAAAATTGGACATTTCAAGAAAGTGTGCAAAAGCAGAAGAATGACATCACCGGTGGATGAAATACAAATCGACAAGCATAACAGGCCAGACGAAAGCAAGGATGAAGAGGAGGAAACAGACCTATCACTGGGCGAAATCAACAGCGACCTGTTTGTCGGAGAAATCGAGGAAAATAAAGAAGACGACTCGGACTTATGGTACTGAAACATTTGTGTTGGAAACACTATGATACACTTTAAGTTGGACATCGTGTCCGAGGCAAAAATCATACCTCGGAATATATTCAACAAACTGACAAACACCAAACTGAAGCCATCACGGTGTCAATTAGTGACATACATGGGCCAACGAATACAACCCCGGCAGTGAGGCGGACATAATGATGAACGACTGAAGCATCCGTTGCCAGATAACATCGTCAGGGAGTCTGATACTGGGGAAGAGCGTCTGTGTACAGCTCAACCTCCTGGTCAGAATTGACGTGGTACAAAAACAAGCACCCCACCACTCGAACTAGACGAAAGCACACACAACAACACGACAAACCAAGTGCCACCAACCAATGCACCAGAGCCAGCACCAAATGCTTCCATAACACGATACAGAAGAGTAACTAGGCCAGTAGAACGACTAGGGTACTCGTTGTGGCAAAGACCCTATAATACTAAGATGGCTCGCTCCCTACCTCTCCCATGGTAATGTAAATTTTGCAGTGCCACCTTGTGGTGGGTTTGATCAGCCCGGCTGCTGGTTGGTGTTTCACATGTAAACACATACAATTATATTATACATGAGAGTAAGTATGAATACACATCAATATGAAATTGCTATGAACAAATAGACATCATCATCAACATCATCATCAGCATTGCCATCATCACACATCTTTCACATTCATATACATTTATACATATAATATAGCACCTGTTTAACCAAGAGAACAGCCAGCACACCAAGTGGTGGGTTTGATCATTTTGATTACACAGTACAGGCTGAGTGAGCCGTCTTAGTATTATAGGGTCTTTGGTTGTGGTCAGGTGCATTCTTTGGTTGTGGTCAGGTGCATACTGCACCAAGGCATATCTATCGAAATCATTTATTATGTATATGTAATGTAAGGTAGAGATAGCACTATGCATGAAAAGGTAATAGAAACAAAATAAACAACACGGTTCATTTTTGTTGTTGCTCGATTGTACCGTGTGATAAATGTTATACAGATTAAGATAATTGGAAGATGTGGATAGCTGACAACGTATCATTGTTAAAAATACGTGATTAATGATAATACAATGTATGACCATAATTGTAATTAAGATAACATGCCGCTAACATAAGATACATGTACATTAACAGGTTCAAAACAAATTATGTCAAATGTTATGAATACATTGCCTACGCTCATGGATCAGAGTGATACACGTGCAAATACCACTGAGCAATGAACAAAGTAAACAACAAATCATGTAAATATTGTGTGATGTTGATAGATAACCGTTCGTTTGTCACAGATACAAAAGACGAAATTTGTTTAAATTGTAACCAATGAAATTGTATTGAATTCAAAATTTTCCAGCATAATCAAAGATGTACTGATCCACAACAATGTATGAATCTGCGATGTTATATAATTATATCCCATATTGCTCCATGTTTTGATGCGTATATAGTTATGTGCATATGTAAACAACGACAAGTGTCGGCAGAAAACGAACTACAAGGAAACACAAACGTACAACTTTTTTTTTTAAATCGTTTTTTAAAGCAATTATTTTTATTACACTTTGTTAATATACCTTGAAAATAAAAGGGAAAAAAGGAAGGGAGATGTAAGGTATGTGACTCATGTAAGCTATGCAAGGTATGCAAGGCAGAGCTGGATGATCATTAGGTAAAGGATTCACCCGGTACTCGCAGTACATGGGTGAAGACCAGCCTTATATCAAAACGGTTGACAAATCGGGCTAGTGAAATGAGTCTTCATGAGAGCCTAATTTCACAATTTAAGAAGCAACATTTATTCTTTGTATATGTCTTCATATTTCCCCGCTACCTTTGAGTTGAAAGATATAATAAAACATCTGGTTTAATAAGATTTAAAAGTGAAATCGACTGCATTCTATGGCCGCCATCTTGTCTTTTTGCATTCTCTCCCATTTCACCAACTATGTGCCAATATAAGTAACCATTTGACAGTGGAGCCAAGCATTGTACTTCCTGTTCCATACTAAAGCTATTTTCGCCCATATTTACAGTATGTTGTCCTTCACCCGTGTACTACAAGTACCGAGTGAATCTTTTATCTAGATGATCATGTGACCACCACCTGACCGGACTAAAGCACTGTTTAATAAAACAGTCTAACATCTGAACTCAATGTGTCCACATGCGTTCCTTACAGACATCACACCGACTTGTGACAGTGCACACTCATAGCTAATTTATAGTGCTGCAACACCAGGAGACCAGGTCACCAGCACCATGACCCGATTTCCCACTCAGTCACATTATCCTGACACTGAGCCAACCAGTGCCTGCCTTATCCTAGTAATGCAGAGAGCCAGGCTAGGTAGTGACAATTATCAATTTAGTATGTCACTGGTTTGAATCGGCCAGCATTATGTACACTTCTCCCAAGTTCTGGGGTTTACATGGCCATCACCAGCCCAGTTTTAACTATTCATAAGTTACTGGACAACCTCCTGGTCCAATTGTTCCAAGCTAATACATATTATCAAAGACAATGTACGATAAGACACGCCACTCAGAGCTTTCATATAGGAAATTCTTAAATAATCATGCAGCGCTGCAACCCCAATGGCAAACAAGGTGCATTGTCTTTGATTAGGTGTAGTAGTAGTTTTCTTACTCAGATATAATCACAAATTCTATTTATGTATGGAACAGATTAAAGTGCTTAAAATATGTTTGAACTTTACTATACTATAATATTGTTTTCATGATTAATATTAGGAGATAATACACTATAATTGTCATTCATTGTCTTTGGTGGTACAGCAGTCAGTATGGGCTAGGGAACCTGTCCCCTTGCTTCAATGGTACAGCAGTCAGGCTGACCTAATGGACCTGTCCAATCGTACATTGTCTTCGATATTATACCAAGTCACTGATTCAAACTATCAACCTGTGGTGTTCAGAGGGCGCAGGTTACTACTGAATTATTCAGTAACCATTATGCCTCTGTCAAGCATCATCTACATGTGTGCCAGGATTAGTAGTCTACTGTCATAACACTGATAACAGTAACCATCTAAACGAAGAGTGCCTTCAAACCGGTCCCATGATCACCTGACTTAGGTATATCAGATAAAATTTCAAATAACAACAAACAGTCTGAAGCTCTTTCAACAGACCTTGCTGATACAAACTCGAATCTGTTGTAATTTTTAAAATATCTTAATAGGGGACAAAGTTATGGCACTTTTAATGTCAGCTTAATTGACCATAAGTGTCCTAGTTTACCATTATAAAAAACTGTGACCATTGCCTATTGTTGTTGTCAACAGATTGGGGCCATTTTAATGCTAACAGCAAATAGACACAAAAGTACACTTCCATGAGTTGGTCTGATCCTTTAAAGTGTTTGTTTTGTTAGCAACATCTAAGGTTATATCAGGACGGGTACCGACTTGTGACAGTATGCACTAATGGTGACTTTATAGTGCTGCCCTACTGGGAAACCAGGCCACCATTTTTCTGGCTTTGATTAAACTAGTTCGCATTGGAGTATTTTCCTGAATTTTATATCACTGGAAAGATCATAAACTAATCTCACCGAACTTGTACATGGCAATACCAAAATCACAATATTGACCATGACTTTGAAGCTTAGAACATTGAAGAAATGTTGCTGTTGTATTTTCACATTAGGAAATGACGGGTCTCAGTCCAAGCTGATGACGTCGCAAAGCATTGGTCTCTGATTGGTCCATTTCCAAAAACAGATTTACTTACAAATCATTTGCATAGAAGCTATGAATGACTTTGTAACACATAGTTTGGCAGTGCCTCTGGGAAACAAGGTAACACTTAGCCATAGAAGAGATAAGCGACACGTATGCAGCAGCGCCTCTATCGGATTCTGACATACCTACCTGACCACCAGCTTCTGCAAGTCTGCATAGAAATATTTAAACTTCTATTTTTAACTGAACACATTTACATTTGTATATTACCACAGCTGATATTTCACCATAGTATTGTCGTTGGGGTGATGAAAATGGGAAATATTGCGCCTAGAGCAGGAATCGAACCCACACCTCTTGCATTCCGGAGCAGTGCGCTAAGCATAACACCACCTAGGCTCCATGATGTCACGAGACCCTGTCCACGCCTAAGTGTCTATTTGGCTCATTGCCTGAGAGGCCAGTGCACAATACTACAGTATATATTATATATGCCCATATGACCCTGAACTGCCTTGCTCAAGTGTCAATATTGAGTAGTTTCACAGTCGTTCTGAATACCACTCTTTGCTGACAGCTTAGAATAAGAAATACTCTTTTGACCACCCCTCGAGGGACTGGCATTGTCAAGTGCATGGTCAGTTGTACAATGAAAATCACCACCTTGGTGACTGGCAGTTTTCACGCAAGCAACCTGATGGTAACCATTAACCCTTTGGGCCCGACAGTGCCCAGGTGTGCCTGCAAGTTCCACATGCTTAAGAAATCCCAGGTGCGCCTGTAGTTGAATTGCATTTCTAGAAATATCTTCCTGAAAATTTGTAGATCATATCAGAAATACAGTGCTACCTGATTGCAGGTGCACTAAATGCTACATTCCTTAAACGTGGTATGCGGCATGTGAATGCGAATACGACAAAAAATGGAAAAGCATCTAAGTGAATGGGGCTGATTCCATGCCTCAGATGTGAATGTGAATGCGAATGCGGCAACTGAATCGGTCCATGTAGCCATCGGTGCCGCATGCGTTTGCCATAGAAAACAATTGTGAGAAACCTGACACTATGTGTGGGTGTGGGTGAAAGGAATCAACCCGTTCACATGCCGCATTTGCATGCCGCATACCGTGTGTAAGAAATCCTAGCTTTAGGCGGCGCCGGACTGTAAGTGCATGAAACCTGTGGGCACACCCGGCTGCAAAGGGTTATGGGGACAATTTAAGTTCCTGCAATCAGTATTACTATCGCGATACCACCACACGACCCTACCTGACTTTTTCCGGGTATCATGTATAAGTACATGTGACCAGATTAGGTCTGGACTGGTAAGACTCCACAACCACCTTTTCTAAGTTGGTTCGCTGTTGGAGCTTTACATCCTGGCAACATCTAAGGTCATGTGAGGATGCGTACCGACTTGTGACAGTGTACACTCATGGTGACTTTATAGTGCTGCACTACTCGGAGATCAGGCCGCCAGCACCATAACCTGATATCCCATTCAGTCACATTATCCTAACACTGAGTCAACCTGTCCTTGCTCTATCCTAATAATGCAGAGTGCCTGGCTAGGAAGCGACAAGTATCAAATTTTAAGTAATTGGTTTGACTCGACCAGGGCTCAAACCCGTGGGTTCGAATCCCACAATCTACCAAGACGGGAGACGGACGCTCAATTCATTTGGCCATCCCCGTCTGGTCCTTTTCTAAGTCAGTTCTCAGTAAATGCAGTGTGTGTGTGTGCTTGTGTGTGTGTGTGTGTGTTTGTGTGTGTGTGTGTGTGTTTGTGTGCTTGTGTATCGCTGATGCATGATGTAGTTCAGAAGATAACTGAGACTATGGTTGAAAATTTAATCTTAGCTGTCCTGTATTTGATGGTAGAGATAACAGCACTATCTGCATGATAGATTTGAATAGATAAGGAGGTGGGTAAATACATGGCTAACACGATATCACAGATGTACAGCAACATAGGTAGGATTTCATGGGAACGTGTCATTACCATGCTGGAAAACCAACAGAACCGAAATTGTGTTTCCTATAAATATTTGGTTCCCATCACCCGCTCTCACGGAACAAAAGAAAATGCCCTCGGCATGGAATCAAAAATTGTGTTTCCCCATAACATAGAAATCCTATAAGTTGGGACAGTGTCGTGGGTTTTCGGGTTTCAAAATCCATGTGATTAATTTATAGTTATAGTACACCGAGTGCGGATTGATATTAAACTAGACGAACCTGCAGCCATAACAGTAAAACCAGAGGTCACAGATACAAGCTGAAGAAATAACGAGTAAGAAAACCAGTCAGACAGCTATTCTACAATAACAGGATAGTGAACGCCTGGAACGCACTGCCAGACCATGTCTTAGAAGCACCTTCTGTCAACGCCTTCAATGGTAGACTGGATAAACATTGACAGGGACTGCGATATTGATTGCATACATCCTGTACTAGATGCTTATAATCCGAATAAGTCAGGTATCGACAGGCCTCGACCTGATACAGGCTTCTAAGCCTAACAAAATCAGAAGCGGGTGAGTATGAGAGTGAGTATGAGTATAGCAGCTAAATATAACTTCATGTCAATCTCTGATAAGTAAGACTTGTAACCTTAATTGTGGAAAGACGATGCTACTTTATTATACTACCCTAAATATTTACACCAAATATGTAATAATTTATTTAAGATATTGTAGTGGTCTGCACTGACCTCTCAGGCAAGTAACCACATAGACAGGTAGGCGTGGGGAGTGTATTGATATCAGGGAGCCTAGGTGGTGTAATGGTTAGCACACTGGCCCAGAATGCAAAGAGATGTGGGTTCGAGTCCCGCTCTAGGCGCAGTATTTCCCATTTTCATCACCCCCATGACAATATTTATACTGACAGAAGACACTGATAAAAGTCATATCTGCCTTGCATTTTGATTTTAAATACAAAATAACTATATTAGGTACACCACAATCCGCTGGGGGCACCAAAATCGCCTGACCAATAAACTTGTACAACTTTTTGCGACCTCATCTCAGGCAGAATAGAGTCAGAAAGAGGCACCCCACCTGAGACTCATGCACAGTACCCTCATTGTTACATCCGTTTTTGAAGAGGGAAAGATTTCAGCAATGATAGAGACTATTTTCACTGTTGTACGATGTTTGAAAGGCATTTTCTAAGCTATTCAAGTCTTTAGATGCAAAATTCAGAGGTAAGACTGCCAGGAATGGCAATGTTAACTATTAGAATCTGAATCTTTAGCATTTTTTGTCTTCCTAAAAATGGTCATACAATGACTACAACTGGAACCACAAGTCTAGAATCTGACAGAGTATTGTAGGTGTCAGGCAGCTTGTATAACGGTTGCCATGATCAGGATCAAACAATTAATAAAGAAACTGCAGTTGTCATATTGTAGGTGGGCATGATTGTATTATGGTTGCCATGGAAACCTACATTTTTCTGTGATCTAATTTTTTGTATATCAGTTTTGATAAGCTGAGGTGATTTACCATACCAAGAAAAACCTTGATGTGAAATTTCATCAGGATCTGACCATTATTTTTAAAAAGCTACAGTTGACTCATATTATAGGTAGGAGTGATTGTATTACAGTTGCCATGGAAACCTATATTTTCATGTGATCTATTTTTAAAAAAATCAGTTTTGATAAGCTGGGGTGGGGTGATTTGCCTTATGAAGAAGAACATTGGCGTGATGTTTGATCAGGATATGACCATTAAGAAAGAAACTACAAAGAAATGTTGTTATAATTAGTCTATTTAACTGTCCTTAATAGGCACTTCTCTAATGCATTAGCTTATAATACAAATGATCTGAAAGTCAACAACCTTCAAATGCACATATCTCACTCCATTTTTGGAATATCTTAAAAATTCAAAAAGCATATTGCTTTTGATTCATTGATTTTTGTTTGTTGTTTTACATCCTAGCAATGTCTAAGGTCATATCAGGACGGGTTCCGACTTGTGGCAGTGCGCACCCATGGCAACTTTATAGCGCTGTCCCACTGGGAAACCTGGCTGGTGGCACCATGACCTGGTATCCCACTAAGTCACATTATCCTGACACTGAGCCAACCAGTCCTTGCCGTCCTAATAATGCCGAGCGCCTGGCTAGAAAGCGACAAGTATCAATTTTTTAAGTCATTGGTTTGACTCGACCAGGGTTCGAACCCACGACCTACCAACACGGGAGACGGACGCTCTACCTCATTCGGCCATCCCGTCTGATTCATTGAAGCTTCCAATGAAATTATAATTTGAATGTTTGGACTAATTTGAAAATTTTAGTAGGGTGCCTAACTATATACTTCGTCTAAAACTCTATCTTCATTGTGCTTTAATTTTAAATACAAAATAACAATTATGCACTTCCTTTAAAACTGGATGTTCATTGTGTTATGATGTCAAATATTATAAAATAAAAATTAAGAATTTTTGATTATTTGGTGTGCATCGTGATACCTTTATGTGCTACCAACCCTAACTTAAAAACCTGGCTACGCCCTTGCATTCAGCATCAGTCTCAGTGGTGTAATAAAGATATGAATCCCACCTGTACATCCTCCCATAAAAATAAGGTCGCTGCTTACACAAACACATACCGTGCGCATAAACTAAATAAAGACAGCCCACAAATGGCAGAATCAAACAGCATGCATCGTGTGCATAACCTTTCTCCTTTGGTCACGCACTGACTACTGTAACTAGTATTATACTACTCACTACACGAGTACACAAATAAGAAGCCCCTGGGCCCTGTCACAATTCGTCCATGCTTCAATGCTAGATAATATGCCAAAGTTGATACATACCGAATGTAGCCCCTTTAATGTAGCAGTTGTGTTTATTTGCCACTTATCCCTCACCACTACCCATAAACTAAGTCTAAAGAGTAAAAGACTGCAGCTCAGCCTCAGGGTTTGGCTTGTGACAGTGAGTGACTAATGGCACTGCCTAGTGGCGTGCCTGGGTTGGTGACGGCCCACCCCAACACGTAGGCACTGCTGCTGACTGAGTTGGGCCCAGTGTTTATCCTTCTGTTTCACTCATGCATTCTGTACTTTGTGGTTCCCCTGTGTGACCCCTAGAACAAACCCAACAACACGTCTCAAAAGCTGGCAGTGAATTTAAGCGGTGGCGTTTCGAGGTGAACTCTTCAACTTCTACTTCTACACCATTCTCCTTCACAGTCCTTGCTCCCGTCGCGCCTCTGAGAAATACCCTACCTCGAGCTCTGCATATTCCTGGCATAGCTCTCTCCATTCTTCAAGACAGCCCATCATAGGAGAAGCCGACATGATGCCGCAGCTCTTGTTGCGTTTCTACAAGGTCCTATCCTGCCACCAAAGTTCAAAGTGTGATGACACAGTCGACTCGAAACACTTCACCTCCCGCTGCGGGTAAATTCGAAATGTATGGAGCCGTCTTGTGGATGAACTAAGAACTCTGGGGTAGGTGCTGCCACCTCACGTCAAATTCTTAAACCACCAAGCCCACGAGGTGCCTGAGGTGAGACAAGATGGTTGGTTGTTGGAGTTTTACGTCCTGGCAACATCTATGGTCATATCGGGATGGGTACCGACTTGTGATAGTGCGTACTCATTGTACTTATTCCGAATCCGACCATAATAAACATGTCCGATACAACACTCGTGGCGACTTTATAGTGCTGCCTCACTGCGAGATCAGGCCACCAGCACCATGACCTAATATCCCACTCAGTCGCATTATCCTACCACTGTATAGATACAATACATAAACAATTGAAATAAATCATAATGCCTTACAATTATGATAGTTGGGTAGCTAGACTAAACCAGAACTCAGAACAGTTTAAATTATCTCAGTATCTTCAATAGAACCAAAAGTTATGATGATTCTAAGCTTGTCAAATGGGCCTTCAATTTTAAATAGGGTTTGTATGGCAATAGTGAAGGATTTAGGTGGTGAATGTTGTGAGACATGAAAGCCCACGTCGCGCGAGGCAGAGGCATCAGAGTGGACTCCCCCCCCCCCACACACACACACTACTTGTGAAGTCAGCTGACCAGAGTTACTCATTCTATATGAAACAATGTCTGGTAAACCAGTTTATGGCCGTAAAAATTAATTTAAATGATGTCTTGCCTTCTTTTTTAGCAGATTGAAGACTTCAAAGTTGATTCTTCAGTAGTCAAAACCACCAAAACTTGATTAAAAACAGATAAAAAATATAGCTAAATCAAAACTACATTAAAAACCAGAAGTATGTCAGTGAATGCCACTAGAAGACATGTGTGGGGAGCAAGGAAGTTGTGGGTGTGTACCAAGCTATTAATTCATAAATGAACCCGATTTGAAATGCGTCGCGATGGTGGCACCCCTCGCGACTACGTGCATACCTACACTGTGTCAACCAGTCCTATCCCTATCCTAATAATGCTGAGCGCCTGGCTAGGAAGCGACAAGTATCAATTTTTAAATCATTGGTTTGACTCGACTAGGGTGCAAATCCCACGATCTAACAAAATTATATAGCAGTGATGATGCCATCAAAGATAATTCTATATATGTGTAGTGTAATATTTGATGCCATGCCAAAGAAATATTCCATTAGTTACTCTGGCAGCACTCTTTGACAGGGCTGCTAGACAACCCTATGCAAACAAAGTGTCCAAATGCTCGGCATTAGAGTGAAAATTCCTGTGGCTATTTCAATAACCCAGCCTTCCGACGCTCGTTCAATAGGGTTGTTTAGCAGCCCTGTCCTGGATATTGTGGTATGGGGGTATCTAAATAACACTTGCACTTGTGCATAATAAAGTTCGATATATAAGTGAAGAAATCAGGCGCAAAACTCTGTATGTCCACCTGACCTTTTTTCTTTTAATCTAAAGATTAGTTTTTTTTTTTACATAATTATAATTATAATTTTCACTAATTCCATTGTTCTTAGTATGACATGTTTATGGAGCAATGAGCAAATAAAATATGAATGCACAAAAATAACCCCTACTCTGGATATGGGTGAATCTTTTATCTAGTGTTGGTCACCTATGGGGATGCCATAAGCATATTCAGCACTGAAAGGAGAGGGACAACCAGACACGTTTTGAACTCGACTGAGCCTGTTTGAACTTGAAGAAAGGGACTTTCCTCTTCACGTTTTCGGGAGAACTCAGTGTCAGCCAATCAAAGCTGTTCTTTTTTCTTGCAAATGGCGACCTCCATATGACCTTAGATGTTGGTAGGACGTAAAACAACAAACAAACAATTTACTAAGCGGCATGCATGCAGACGGCTTCTTCAAATACCCCATCCGCCCTCCCCCCACCCACCCTCAAAAAGAGAAAACAAGTTGAACAAATCCATATTATTACACATAACTGCGAAATTATACTAATTCCAATTCTGGTTTAAATGATCACTTAATTAATATATTCATTATTAAAATTAATTTGTATTCCATACAAAATTGAACCTAGTCGGACTCCTCGTGGACGTGGCACTGGTGACAATCAAGTCCACTGGGAAGTTGGGAGTTCCCTGCCCCGGTGTAGCAGAAAATCGCAAACCCCTGGACATCGCACACCCTGGGGTTTGCTATTTCCTAGGAAATCACAAACCCCCCTGGAGATCGCAAACCCTGCATGCTTTGTAGTATTTTGTAATATTCAACTATCACACAAGTAAATAATGGTTCTTTAAGATATTTGGTGCATGCATAATAAGAATTTGAAATATTAAAATGGTTCTATTTACTGTATGCAGTGACTGAAGTTGGAACTAAAAAGGTTATTTTGCTAACAACATTGTTTCCATTGCCGACCCTGAAACTGAGTGATAATACCGAGATATTGCTGCACCTCTTTACCTAGCCTGGTCCCCTGGCCTTTGTTTCAACAAAGATCGCCACCCAGTGGAAAACATGGGTACTAGAACCCAACTACTCTTTACCTGGGCCCGTGTGCATGGAGCGGTGTTAGCGAGCCAAACCGCGTTTAGGGCAGGATTTCTGGTTTTGCGCCGAAAAGTTGGTATGCATGGAGCAGTGTTAGGCCTAACACCGCACGTTTAAACTCGGAAATTCTAACTCTGCTCATAGCAGGTTTACAGCGGTGTTAGGGTGAGGTTAGTGTCAGGATGAAGCCCAAATCTAATCAATGCTATCATATTTAACAGAATTAAATACGCAATAAGTGAAATTTAATCAAATTAACCCTAAAAATGAAGCGATATTAACGCTACCGCCGCATTGGCAGTGATATTAATATTGTCGAATCGACGAATGTAAAGTAAACAAATCGCCGCCGCCGCCGCATAGACGTCGATATACATACTGTCACCGCACCGGTTAGTGTGCGTGTGTGGGTCTCAATCTATTCAATGCTGTCATATTTAACAGAATTACATACGCAATAAGTGAAATTTTATCAATTTAACCCTAAATTCGAACCGATATTAATGCAGTCGCAGCATTGGCAGCGTTATTCATATTGTCGAATCGAGGGATTTCCCAAATCTATAAATACATTCACGTTTAGCTAACACTCACCGTTTAGGCGCCCATGCATACGGCTTGACATAGTTCTCGACGATGCCGATAAACGGTGATAGCTACCCGGTGTTAGAGGCTTAACACCACACACCGCTAACACTGCTCCATGCATATGGGCCCTGGCCTTTAGAGTGGCCACAGTGTTGACATCTGTGAATAAAGGCCGTTTTCAGCGCATGTGCGGTCGGAATTACGAACTGAACTATGGCAAAGATGTTTTCATTAGGATAAAGACTGTCAAACATGGGGGGTTTGCGATTTCCAGGGGGGATATGTGATTTCCTAGGAAATCGCAAACTCCCCATGCCCATATATGGGGTTTGTGATTTCCTAGGAAATCACAAGTGGGGGGTTGAGATTTACAGCCTTTGCGATTTCCTGCTACACCGGTGTTGCGGTTTCCCAGGGACACCAGTTTGCCAGGGACACATCGCTTCTGCACATGCGTCAAAATCGAACAGCATCGTCACTAACCTCATAAATTTAATATAATGTTTTTGGTAAAAATGTTTTCTATATGTGTACCAAACGATTTGTTTCTAGATGGTGTAATTTGAGAGATATTTGACTTCTTCTGTATTTTCTGTATGAACATTGCTCACGACCATTGACAATGCCTTGAGTTTGATGGTACGCACAGTGCAAAACGTTAGTTTTATTCAAAAATAATAGAAATCAAGAACCCTAACCTTATAAATTTAATATAGTCTTTATGGTAAATATGTTTTCTATATGTGTACCAAGCGATTTATTTCTAGATGGTGTAATTCGAGAGATATTTTACTTCTTCTGTATGATGATTTGCTCACGGCCGTTAACAATGCATTTGAATGGATGTGTCCCTGGCAAACTGGGATGCCTCGGAAACCGCAACACCGGCACTCCCATAACCTGTACGACGTCCACCGTGGACCTACGTGTACACATGTTTTGAAACCACGCACATCCTGATGACGTATTACACACATGCGCCATCTTATGTTTTGATTTAAGGACACGTACGCCCCGAACTCGCCGTATTTCTCACGCAATGGTCCACGTCCGGGTAGTTTAAGAGACTAGTGACCTTCTTAACCCGCCCTTGATGGCGCTTATTTTCCATTAATATAAATTGTGATTCAGTTGCCAGGGAACGAGAAGGAAACAATATGAGTGCCAGTGCTGCACCGAGCACCCACGATGGGACGTCGAATTCTGGTCCGACGGAGGATAATAATGAACAAGATACCAAGAATTTTGAGTGTAACATTTGCCTTGATACAGCCCGCGATGCAGTTGTTAGCATGTGTGGACATTTGTTTTGGTAAGTATGTATTTCGTATTTGTAAAGTAGTACACGATCAGTGACTAGTGTATTAGTGACTAGTGTATTATTTCTTTAATGTTTAAACTTAAACTTAATTTCTTAAACGTCAACGGAAATGTATCAAGTCGCCTGGTATAGCAAGCAATGTGGACACAATTTTCAAACCACGGCAATCTGAAAATGGATTGCATTGCTGGAAAGAGCTTTGAAAACCATACAAGAAAATACAACAATCCAATGATGTCAATCGCTGAATCGGTTGATTATTAAGGGTGCTAGAGGGAGTACAGCTATTTCAATTTCGGTAATGAGGGGTAATTTTCTGCCTTTATTTTAATGCTTTAGCATTACAAGTGTGTGACCCAAAATCTAGATTTTTAGTCAATTCTTGTTCTAACTTGCTTAATAATCGATATATCTCACTGAATTTTTCACTCTAAGTAAGTAGATGACTATCTGCAGTGCTCTGTCAATTCCACATATTAAAATAAAAGTGAGTGAGTGAGTGACTTGGAGGATTTACACCATTAAAATAAAAGTAAATGAATAGATTAGTGATTCAGAAAGGTTATAGGAATTTCTCATTCTATTCTGAAACTTGCACAATGGTCCGAGAAATGTCAATTGCCCCTTCAATGAAAAGAAGTACAAAATTATTCATTACGGGAAAAATAATCCTCATTATGCCCATAGTATGAAGAATGATGTCCTGCAACAAGATGGCTATGAAAAGGACTTGGGCGTAACCTTTGACTCCCAACTCTCCTTTCAGAAACACATGAGGACTATAAGCTCAAATGCTAAGCCGAGAGTAGGAATAATTAAAAGAACTTTACATCGCCTCAACAAGAACAATTTTCTCATTCTATTTAAGTCTCTTGTTAGGCCAATTTTGGAATACTGTCCACAAATTTGGAGCCCAATTTTTCGGAAAGATATTCTGGAGATCGAAAAGGTTCAGAGACGTGCAACAAAGTTAGTTGCAGTTACAAAGGACTTACCCTATGAACAAAGGCTTAGGGAATTGAAACTTCCTACCCTTTCCCACAGAAGGAAAAGAAGTGACATAATTGAAGTAATTAAAATTATGAAAGGTTTTGATGAAATAGATATGAACCAATTTTTCATCTTGAATAAAAGAGAAGGCAGTCAGGGCAATACTCTCAAACTAGTAAAAATCCAGAGCCATTTCAAAGTTCACCACATGCTACTAATTATTCCTTGTGTTGTTATTTACTGCACTCAAGCAAAAATGTGAGACAAATAAGTGTTTACACTTCCTGTCTACCATTCGCTATTTCGCTAATGAGTATATCCATGGGTCCATTGTAACTACTTTCATCCTAACCTTCATATTGTTAGATTCATAAGAATATCAATAATAGGTCAACTTGCAAGTAAGTCTAGTATAACTATCATATATCCATGAAAACAAGTTTTCTTCCTTTGTTTTAATGTTTTAGTATTACAAGTGTGTGACCCAAAACCTATATATTTAATAATTTAGTCATTTTTTGTTCTAACTTCCTAAATAATCGAAATATCTAAATGAAATTTTCAGAGTAAGTAGATGCCTATCTGCTCTGTCGATTCCTCTTCTTAAAATAAAAGTACATGCACACATTAGTGATATATTTGTGGATTTTCGGTCATCATTGATATGATTAATTTTATAACACTGAAACTTTGGGGACCTAGCAAAGTACCTTTTCGACCTTACACCATCATGAAACTTCACACAATGGTCAATTCATAACAGATTTAAATGTCTGCCTACTTTTTAAAGATACCCAAGATATTTATAGAAGGTGGAGTTTGAGCATTGAAATCAAGTCAAATACTCTGAATATGCACAAACACAGAAAACCTGAACAGATTCGCAAATTGTAAACACAAGGTTGTAAAGGGACATTTTATCTACATCATAGGCTGGAATTCCTGGGGATAGCCCATAAGAGCCAATGAAAATCAAGCACTTTGGAGCACCCCTCTGCTATCAGACAGTCTCTTCCAGGAACACTTATTTAGGTGTTTGGGTTAGTTATCACTGACACTGTTATGCACATGCGTACCTAAACTCACAGAAGACTGATTAAGCCTTAGTCACAAATGTGTTACGGCATGCTTGCTGTTTGTTGTTGTTTTACGTCCTAGCAACGTCTAAGGTCATATCAGGAGGGGTACCGACTTGTGACTGCGCACTCATGGTGACTTTATAGTGCTACCCTGGACATGTTCTTGCAGGTGTGAGACCTCTATTTGCTCCCCAACAGAGTGCCGCTGAAACTTGTGATGTAAGCAGTCTTTGTCGCATTGCGACTGACAGCATGATGATGATCAGGAGTTCACCTATTCACAACAGTGTAACACCCTACTTTCTCTCAGAGCTCTATCTTCAGAGAATCAAAAGATATTTGCATCCTAAAATGTCAAAAAGTGTAATTGTTTGCATGTAAACACCATCTGTAAGTGAACATTTTTCAACATTTCAATCTTTGAAAGCTCATTGCAGCAGAACAATCTTTTGAATCTTCCTCATATTTGGCACAGTATTACAATAACCATTCACTGAAACTAATAGATATTATTGATATCAATATTATATCCAAAAGTATGGAAAATATTGAATTTTGATTGAACATATAAAGACAAATTGTCGGAAAACCAAATATATCAATTAAATGTTCATTGTAGCTTAACCAATTGGTTAAACTTCCTATTAATTGACAGTGCACATCAGCTGGAAGTAATACACATTACCATATTAATATTCTGCCTAGAAATATAAAAAGTGCATTTTTATTGCACTTACAAAAGAAAAGTGTACAAAATAAAAAATAAAGATTTGTTCATCAAGGAACACTCACTGTGGGTCATCCAATAGGTGTATATTCAAATTCTACACACTTAGCATATGGAACTGATGCACATTAGCTATGACAATAATTTAACTAAAAATATAAAAAGCTCCATTTTGATTGCAAATACAAATTAAAAGTGTCTGAAACCAAAAATATTGATTTAAATAAATCTTTAAATATTCACTGTGGCTAGAGCAATGGTTGGAGCTTCCCCAGATTTGGCCAAATATTAGATGATATATTCTCTGCTATATCTCAATAGACATCAATGTCATATATATACATGTTTCTACATGGGTGTCACCATTGTGAAACTAGTGTGGTCAGCAAAGGCCCAAACAGGTTGGTGTCAATATTCTGTCTGTGGCTCCTTGCACTAAGTAGCACTCTACTAAGATTGGTATCATTGGAAAGGGAATCAATTGTCTATCTATCCATACCAAATCCGCCTGGAGAGTGGTATCATTGGAAAGGGAATCAAATTGTCTATCTATCCATACCCAATCTGCCTGGAGAGTGTTCTGCTGTCATTTTTGTGACAGTATTATTGCTAATCTCACTGTCAATGTTATTAGAAATTACCACACACTGATAATGATATCCGCTTCTTTTCCTCCAAGACCACCTTCATCTCTGACAAAGTAAGCCTGGTACAGGCTTTACCTAGCAACTGCAATGTAATGGGTATGCCTCGTACTAATTTGGGAATTATAATAGAACTTAGTTCTGGCTTCTAGACCAAATCTGTAGAGTGCAGGCTTCCCATGTGGAAGGTTGGGAGTTTGAATCCCAGTCGAGTCAAACCAATGACATACAAACTTGATACTTGTCACTACTTAGCCTGGTGCTCGGCATTAATAGGATAGGGCAAGGGGTGCTTAGTGTCAGGATAATGTGACTGTCTAGCAGCCTGGTCTCAGTGAGGCATCACTATAAAGTTGCCATGAGTGCACAGCCACAAGTCGGTTCCAGTTCTGATGTGACCTTAGATGGTGCTATGATATAAAACAACAAACAAAGTAAGCTACTGTAATGTAACATATTTCCCATGTGTGTTTCATAGTTGGCCGTGCCTTCATCAGTGGCTGGAGACGCGACCCCAACGCCGCGTCTGTCCTGTCTGCAAAGCTGCCATAAGCCGTGAAAAGGTGATCCCTTTGTACGGACGAGGCAGCAGTGGGCAGCATGATCCACGCGACAAGATGCCGCCCCGACCCCCAGGCCAGCGCACTGAACCAGAGAACAGCACGGTTAGCTCAGCACAAAATTTGAACAAATCGCTTGTAGTTTCTGTGTGAAAATAAGCAGCGCCGGATTAAGCTAGTGTTTGATCTAAATAACAATATTTAATAAATAACAATATTTAATAAATAACAATAAATAATTAATTGTCATGCAAATAACAATAGTTTTTAAAAACAGCTAAAAGGGTAGTAAATAATAGCATACTCCGAATTCCACAACCAGCTACCAATAAAAATTAACCAAAACAGTGGTCTTTGTGGGCAGCAGAATATGGAATAGCCTTCCTCACAGGATTAGAAACCTAAACATGTATATATCAGGGATGAAAGATCTCCGCGATTTCGCGGATTTCCGGGATTTTTCAATCCCGCAGCACGACTAACATATAGGCCCTACTGTTTTACACTGCAGCACCATCAGCGTACATTAATATGTAGTGCAGACACCACATCACTATCAGCGTATACTACTGATACATGCTTCAAATGGTGCAGCACTATCAGAGTATACTAATATGTATGAAACCTGACTTCCGGGAATTTTCCGCGACTCCCTGACAATGCTAAACCTATCGGAGAATATCAGCATTTCCGCTTTTTTTCCCAGAGACCACTTTCATCTCTGATATATAGGATTTTAATCTGCTGTCAGAATGCACCTAATTGGCGAGGCCCAAAGAAAATAAGATAAAGAAACAACTAAATGCACAACCAGAGCTGTACAAACTATGGTCCCATCCTACGGAACATCCTGCCTGCTGGCCTGCCCCATCCCAAAGTTCCCTTCCCCCCAACATCGGGATTCCTCATTCCTCACACCAATGAATAAATTGATTTATTTATCTACAGAAAAATCAATATTCAAGACATCTTGAGTTACTAACACAATAAGACCCCAACTAACACCTAAATCCTACTGCATATAAACCAACATAATAAAGAAGAGAGTATGTGATTACATTGAACTAAGACTAAGTAATTAGAGGCATTAGTATCTATTGAATTGGAAATCGTGAATTAACAACTAAAACTTTGCATGTAAATGTGAAATGATTTAATGTACCTCATACTCATTACTTATTGCATTGTGTATGCGTTAATTTCAGAATTTATTTCACACTTCAATTTACTATGCAAACCATGTAAAAGTGTAAATACCTATATATCTGTAACACTACAGTAGGAATATCAGTGCTATGACAAAAGATATATATATGAATACAATTTATTTACAAAAGAAAAATCTGTCAGTAAAATTAATTCGCCATCATTGACTGATCCATTTACTACGAGTAAATATTTAAACAACAATTCTTCTTGCTTTTGATGGTTATGCAACACTGCCGGTAAAATTAATTTAACTTAATTTTAAGCCTCAGAAGCAGTCCTACTTGGCACTTTTAAAGTAACATATACTGTTATTATAATGACATTGTTTTCCTTACAGGGATTCCCCGGTTTTGGGTTTGGTGACGGAGGGTTTCAAATGTCTTTCGGAATTGGAGCCTTTCCATTCGGGTTCTTTGCATCAACGTTCAATTTTAATGATGGCAGACCACAAGCAGGTGAGGGTGTGAATTCTTATTTTATATAAAAAAATTAAATACAAAATTTAAATTAAAAAAAGGAGTGAAAAACCTTTGGAATTTCTACAGGCTTGAATAACATCAACTACTGACGTCTTCACATGAAGATAGTGTTATGATATCTTCGCGTGATTGTTATGAGAACCACTATCAGTATTAGTATCGCACAGTGGCGGTCTTGACTTGACCCCATTGACCTTTGTCGATAAGAAGTATGAACCTTGTCAACAGGTGGCAGCACGCTAGCAGGAACAGTCCCAGTAGTGGATTGTTCCACCCATAGCTTGCAGGGAGGGGGGGGGGGGGGTTATTGTGCGACCTGGGTGGGCAGTAACAAGTCACTTCTATTCTGACCGCAGCAGAATAAACTGGGCGAGTGTTTGAAGCAACTCTGACATTACTGTGTTATTCCTCAGGCGGGGATAGAACCTAGATGCGTGAAGCTGGGTGAAAAACTTGGTCCATTGTAACAATTAACATACTATTGGTTTATGACACAAATGTGCATTTGTTCAGAATAACCCGATTTGGTTGTTTACACAAGTGTTTCATACTCAATGGAATACATATTGATCTGAAGCAAATGTCTCCCGCCGTGTGTTTTCAGTGTAACTGTTCCTGTGCTGTTTTGTGTCAGTCATGAGATGGACAAAGAAATTAGTTGTCACCTTTTGAGACAATCTCATTTATTTATGAGACTTGTTTGATTACTCTTTGGTGAAATTTCAAATGTATTAACAATAGACCTATTTCATATGACGTCAGCATAGGTATTTAGGTCAGTGCGCGTGCAGCTTGGCTGCAGTACTACACACGGTCACACTGCAAACTCAATGGCTATGAGAAATCTTAATAGAGAAAAGGTGAAATGTCTCTAAAACCACACGACCTAGAAACAAACCGTTTGGCACACATACAGAAAACATATTCACCGAAACGATTATATTAAATTTATAAGGTATTGGTTCTGCATTTCTATTAATTTTGAATAAGATTGACATTGCACTGCACATATCGGCAAACTCAATGGCCGTGAGCAATCTTCATACAGAAAATGTGAAATATCTCTCAAACTACACCACCTAGAAACAAACCACTTGGCACACATACAGAAAACTTATTCAACGAAAAGATTATATTAAATTTATGCGGTTACGGTTCTGCATTTCTATTAATTTTGAATAACATTGACGTGTTGCACTGCATGTATCGGCAAACTCAATGGCAGTGTGCCTTCGTTCTGCAGCCAAGGTGCGTGTGCACACACAATGTTTATAAACATAGAAAGGGGTCTATACCTAATGATATTAAAGCTGCGTAGTCCGATGAAACATCAAATTTTCAAAACCAAAACAATTATCTAGATTTGCTTCTATATCTCTAACTTAGATCATACTGATGCGCTTATTAAGCATTTGTTCTCACATAGAAGGGGAATACTGAGTCAATTTAATAGAATCTATTACTACACAAGCCTATGGTGTTTGCATGCTTGACACAATTAATTTGGCACGTTTACACTTTAAAATATCTCAAAAGTTAGCCATATAAAATGAAAGTTTTTTAAGAACTAAAGTAAGGTAGATTATGACAATCAACTTAATATATTTATCTCAGAAAACGACAAAAACTCAAAACCATCGGACTATAAAACTTTATGCCAACTGTTGTTTAAATTTAGATCTATTCTATTAACGTATCTATTAATATATCAGTTGGGTCAAACCCAATCATGTTAACTGCTGCTGATTGAGGATTGTTGAAATGATAATATATCAAAGAGTTAGTAATTTTCGCCATATGATTGGATGCAAAGGTAGTCAGTGGAATCTTTTAGATATGGGTGTTCCACATTCTGACATGGAAACCGAAAGTTAAAACCTTCCAAATAATAGCAGAATCCTTGTTCATGTGAAGGTTTACATGTTGTGTATATGTCAGAGTTGAAAAAAAGATCACTTTTTGAATTTGCCCTTTTTCAAATTGCGAAAACGTTGGAATTAACCATGTAACATCCATCCATAGCATTTTTGCACACATCCACAACAGCATTTTAACACACAAAACAAATTCAAATAAGATTTGATTGATTACAGTAAAGCAAAGAAGAAATGTTGAAAACAAAGTTTGAGTTGATGCATAGTGTCGATATGCAAATTTTCACTTTAGCACAAAATCATATAAGCATATTTTGAATACACTTTGTGAGATAAGATACTTGCTACCCCCTCCTCCTCCCCGCAAAAAAAGGCTTACTCATTAACAATGTAACATGGAAACCAAATATGTGGCACAGTTTCTGAGAACGGCCCATATACAGGTATGTCCACTTAGTACTACTCGTTTTAGCCGCTGCCGTATTGGCCACTCGTGGCATACACATGCTTTTCTGCTCAAGGGAGAACCTCCCCCTGAATGTATTGGGTGTCAGTCCCTGCTGACACTCAAACACATTTTACTAAGTTGCGTTGATTTTTTGGCCCTGCGCCAACAGTTCTACACTGCAGAGAGTATGCATGACCTTTTTACTAAGGTAAAACAGGAAAACATTTTAGCCTTTTTGAGGGCAGCTGGACTGTACCACCTCATATAGTTTACTAAATAGATTCTATCAATTATTAAACTTTTCTTTTTCTATGGGAATTTGTTTCCCTTGACCACAAATATATGATTGTGAGCTTTCCAATTCTCAATCAATCATCAATCAATAGTTCCATCCTCTAGTCGAGGGTTGGATGCAATGGTTCTCCACTTGTCCCGATGTTGTGCTGTTCTGATAGACTGTGAATAATTCAAGCCTGTCCACTGTGAAATATTTGTAAACCATGATGTTCTTGGTCTCCCTCTCCCTCTGCTGCCATTCACCTTCCCTTCCAACAATGTACGGTATATTGAACTCTGACGAATGATGTGGCCAAAATAAATAAGTTTCTTTGTCTGTATAGTGGCAAACAAGCTTTTCTTATTTTTAATTTTTCTGAGAACTTCTTTGTTGGTGATCTTCTTTGTCCATGATATTTTCATCATCCTTCGATAAGTCCACATCTCAAATGCTGCTAAACGTTTGTACATTTTCTTAGAGATTGTCCATGTCTCTGCCCCATACATTAGAGTAGACCACACATAACACTGAAGAATACGCTTCCTTGTTTGTATTAATATCTTACTTGATGTTAACACTCTATTCATTTTGGAGAATGTTGTTCGGGCTATTGTTATCCTTCTTTTAATTTCTTCCTCACATCTCCCATCATTTGTAATCTTTTGTCCGAGATATATGAATTCGGATACTTGTTCTATGTTTGTGCCATCTATGGTTATATTGACATTTGGTTTATCTGTCTTTTTACTTATAACCATTTGCACATAATTGATTGTCTGCTTTTACATGTAAAAGTGATGGTTTGAACAAAAAACAAACATTTCTCGCCGTGAATATGGCCTATGCTGCCGACACAGCGTAAAGCAACCACCAATCAATAAATCAAATCATGTTTAGCGCTGATTCACTATTGCGCTCCTTTATTCACTATGCCCTCTGGCACCCAATAGGAAGACGGTAACCACTTCCCTCCACCCTCCATACATGGGAAATTGAACATGGGCAATCTGGCAATCAAACCCTGTGTGTTTCTTTCTGCTGCTCATACTCCCGTCGTGGGGGTGGGGGGGGGGGGAGGTGAATATTTGTTATTCATCAGAATACATCATTTGCCAGCACCGAAGCATTGGTCTTCCAGTATTGTGTGCTTTCAGTTATTTCCTCTTGATCATGATGAATTAGGTTGAACATTATATTTATGTCTTTGCATTGTGAATTACTTGCTCAGTGAATCGGATGCAGTGGCCAAATTGATAAGGGGCAGGCTTCCCATGCGGAAGGTTGGGAGTTCACAACCCGGCTGAGTCAAACCAATGACTTACCAAATTTATACTTGTCACTACCTAGCCTGGCACTTGGCATTAGTAGGATAGAGCATGGAGTGGTTTGCTCAGTATCAGGTTAATGTTACTGAGTGGGAAATCGGGTCATGGTCCTGGCAGCCTGGTCTCCCATTGTCACAGCACTATAAAGTCGCCATGAGTGTGCACTGTCACAGTTAATATGACCTGATATGACCTTAGATGTTGACAAAGGGGTCTTGCTACATAGCATAGCATAAGGGAGATTGGCTGGTTGTTCGAGTTTTACATCCTGGCAACATCCAAGGTCATATCATGATGGTAGCATAAGGGATGGCCGGGCCGCTATCTGTTGGCAGTGTACGTTGACTTATTCATTGAGCCCCGCCATCCATTGGCAGCAACTTACACATACTGCCTATAAGTATAAGTTTCCACCAGCTCTACCGTTTTGCGCCATCCCTTTCCTACCAGCGCTGCCGATTCCCCCCATCCCTTCCCTGAATACTGTGGAGACCACTGTGCCAGGATGTAAACCACCTCCCAACAAAGAAAGCATTGAGGGTGTGTCTATTAATAGTACTAATGACTCCTCCCCTACCGGAGGAATAGTGACTAATGTGGTTCTTTTCTGTTTTACCCCCAGCAGCACCGGGCACGCCACACCACGCTGATGAGCAGTTTCTATCTCGCGTCTTCTTGTGGGTCGCTGTCCTCTTCATCTTCTGGCTTCTCATTGCGTGATCTTTCGCTACGCTTCGCTTCAGGTGGGCGTGGAGGCTATTTTAGACAACCTGCCTGCTCCCCAGTCTCATTTGACCTTTGCAAAGGCAATGAACTGAACATGTCCCATTATTTTCAACACTAGAACTGGGGCATGCATACTCGAGGCTTAATAGACTTTTTATGTTGTAATTTTATGTAAATGTAGTATGTGTATATATACTTGCCGTGGAGGAGGCTTCGGTGAAAATGGTGGATTTGTCAGTGAAGGGGGGTTGGGTGGGGGCGGTGGTGGAATTACAGAGTTGCTATTGGGGTCACAGTGATAGAAATAAGCAACAATTTTCACTTGTCCATTGAACAAGTCTGGTGTGATGTTTATTTGTCTGCTTAAATTTTCAATTTTCCACATTTGGCATCTGCATATATATATGTATGATGTATAACGCATTATACAAGTATAAATTGTAGGGGAACATGACTTGTACTTTCTTATTATTCCTTCTGTATGTATTCGAGGACCCTCGCGCCTCACACACAGGAGGAATTAGACAAAATCCTCCGGCACGACTGACAATGTCGGCCAGGTGGAGGGTGGGGTGAGCGCAGGTGGCGCCACCGGTCAAGTGCATAGTCTTACGGAGAATAACAATGGTATGAAGTAATAATAATAATATAGAATAATAGGAAATTCCCTTCGTATTTTTATACTCGCATAATACGTTATACACCACATATATTTATATATATATATATATATATATATATATATATATATATATATATATATAAATATATAATATATAATGGAAAGCAAACAAAATCATGAAATACATGTTTTTCAGCCCAAAATTGTCACTTGTCCAATGAAAAAGCTCAAGCCATATTCTGCTTGTCCGTGCCTACTTTCACTTGACGCGGACAAGCCCTATTTCGAACGCTGGTTCATATCGGCTTCTAACGTAAACCACCCCTATCTCCCCCCGCCCCCCCTCCACACGCACAGCACAGTTATGTACCAACTTTCGACACGTGATATATTTTGTGATGAGTATGTTACTTGTCTACACAAATCATGTAATATAAGATTTACATCCTTAATGCATATGTTTCGGAAACAGCCTTTCTTTTTTTTTTAAACCACACAAAAACAGCCAATGTCTACTTGACTATTTGACATTTTTGACACCTTTGTTTTAAATTGAACATATACACCTGCGTCTGGACTATTTACTTCCTGGAGGCTAACTAGAAATTTCCTTAGGAATTTTTCTTCATTAAAGTAGCGAAACTATTTAATGTAATGTTTGACCAATTTTATATCAAATTTAATGCAGGTATTTAATTGCATTTCTATGTCAAATAGTTACTTCTCACTTGAACTTTTAGATTATATGTATTGCAATGGTTTTCCCCCCACAATTAAAGTTGCATAGTCCGATGGTTTTGAGTTTCTGAGATAAATACATTATGTCGATCGTTATAATCTACCTTACTTTAAATAGCTTGAAGGAACTTTTTTATTTTAAATGGCTAATTATTTTAGATATTTAAAGTGCAAACATGCAAAATTAATTTTGGCATGCATGCCAAACCTTTGACACCATAGCATTCTGCAGTAACAGGTTCTATTCGATTGCCTCAGTATTCCCTTTTGTGTGGCGACAAATTTTTAATAAGTGTACCCGTATCTAAGTTAGATATGTAGAATCAAATTAAGCTAATTGTTTTGATTTTTGAAAATTTGATGTTTTCATCGGGCTATGCAGCTGTAAGTATTGATTGTCCGTGGATATAAATATGCTTATTTGCGTACCATGTATAGATCAGTGTCATGGACCCGCATAGACACTTAGGAAGACTCACTTAGCCAGCTTGTAGCATGGCCTGTCGATTAAACAGGGATGAAAAATCTCTTCCATTTTTGGTATTCACTGATTAACGTTCACTGACTGCATATCAGCAATCAGGATATATATGACAGCAATTGGTTACTCTGAATCCCGTTCTTATATGACCGTAGATGTTGCTTGAACGTAAAACCCAAACAAAGAGTTAGGCATGGCCGATAATATAGTCACAGCAAGGACAGGTGAAACCTGACTTCCTGCATTTCCCCCGTGATTCCCTGTCAGTGCTAATCCTATGGGGGGTATTCGTGTTTTAGCGGAAATTTGCCATTGGTTAAATAACCACGGTTTAGTTCTGCTGGAAATCGCTAGGTGGTGCCAGGGTCTCGACCTGATTCCCGCTTTTCATTCCCGGAGACCACTTTCATCCCTGATTAAAGGACCGTTGCTACTTACAAGTTTCTGTATCGAAATGCCCATTTGGTTCGCGTTGGGGGACTGTTTGTTATAAGCAGTAATCAAAACATGCGCAGACCTCAACTCAATAAAGAGGCTATTTAGAAATTAAGGTAATCTAGTGATTAATCATTTTTAGTGTGTCCTGCCTTGTTGATGATGATGCGTAATGGCTGACGAGCATCGTTTAATTTTCATGTAGGGTGAGCTGTTTTGCACTTGCTAACATACGAGTCTGTGGCCATATGGTATGGACTGGAGAACGCATAGGTTGAGTGGTTTAAATCTACTCACAGTTGGTTCGACTGCACACACTTTATCTGCGACAGCACACCCTGTCCAAGCACTCATGAGCCCTGCGTCGTCATTTTATAGCTCCAAGAAAACTACGTGAAGGATCTATGGCACTTGGTTCTTTTGTTGTTGTCAACCCCACTTGGTAGTCCTACCACATGTATATCTAAAATTGTTATTCATGGACAAATTTAGCTCAGTTATGATTTAGTGAATAGAAACAATTTGGTTAACGTAAAGGTATATTTCATCCAATACAAAATTAATAATTTCATTATTTTAAGTGAACAGTATATTTCATCCAATAAAAAAAATTATAATTTCATTATTCTAAGTGAACCTATTGAACAGTTGGCTATGTTAATTTTGTTAAATGATTACATTTCTTCTTTTTTAATTATTAAAAATTTATTCTTTTATTTTCTTTTGGTAAATTATAACTTTTTGTTATTCTTTTATTTACTTTTTTAATTTGTATTTAATTTGTTTAAATATTAAACAATTAATTATTTTGATTCATTTTCTACTTTTTTTCGTATAAAAAGCCAATTGCCATTTGTAATTGAATGTAAATTATGTACATACTAATGATCGCAATAACGTCACAGAGTGTTAGCTACATCTTTATCTTGGACGTTACAGTCAAAGAAATTCATAGGTGATCATTTTAATTCTCAATATTAATGTCACATGAGCTATATATGTGAAATGAAATAATATAACCGAAATGTACATTGGTGGAGGGATTAATTTATATTAAGAAACACTTCGGACAATAAGACCGATTTCTTGGGGAGAAAAGTCACAATTTCCTTAATATGTGTTCAAATACTTTGATGTACAGTGTATTGGATAACCGTGGAGTAAAAAATGCGTCATTTGAATGTAAATACTATTTTATAATGTAGATAAGACACACCGATTTGGTCTGGCTGGTTAATATTGGTTGTACGATGAAGGGTACGATTATTTGTTACCAGGACGTAAAACTCCAACCAACAACCCGATTATTTGTCATTTTGTTGATAATTTTGTCTATGCTGCTATAATGCCACATGCATCCAGGAAAATATGCATATATGGCTTATTCTCTAAAACTGGGCACCGCATGTTTGGTCTCCACTTTACGATGCTGATAATTAAGTCTGTTTTATTGATAACAAGTCAAATAATTATTGTAGCCTCTGTCTATTAGGTATGTTAGCAGTTCTACATGTATTGAATTGATCCCACATAAGATATCAAAATTATAACTGTATGATTTTGCGCTAGACTGAAAATGTGAAAATTTACACATTGACACCATACATGTAGCCAAAGTTTTTTTCAACTTATTTTTCATCGTTTTTCTTGTAAGTCATAACCTTGTCTGCTTAACAGTAATCAATAAAATTGTGTTTGACTATGTTGTATATGTTAAAAGGAGGTTCTGGATGTGTCTTTGATTTTCATGTTACACGAGTGATATTAATGTATTGCTCAATTTGTATAAGATCTAATTAAAGAAGTGAAATTAATTTTTTTCGACTCTGACATATGCACAACATGCAAAGCTTCATAGGACATTGGATTAGCCTATTATTTGGAAGGAGTTTTGTTATTATTTGGAAGGTTTTCACTTTTTGTTTCCATGTCACTTTTGTGCCCAGTTTTAGAGAATGACCCATATATATATATATATATATAGACACAATTCCAATGCGGAAGAACAAACAGAAACACTGGTAATAATTTGTTTAAACAATTTTACGAGAGCGATAATTAGATATTAAAAGAGTATTAACAAAGATTTATCGGAAAAGTAAGATGATTATACTGATATAGCCTGTTTTGTGAGATAGTCACTGATGATTTAGTTTTAATTGGATAGCCATTAATTAATTTGGATTGGCTGAGGCATATGCTGTGTATTATCCTTGGAAACACCGGCCCATACGCATCCATGTGTGTGTGACTTCTACTTTAATAATAAATGAGAATGTGAAATGATTAAATGTATCCATGCATGTACGCAGTGTTGTGTTTTGTCTGTCTAACTTTGAAGATACAATCTAACTTATTACAGTAAAACCTCTCGAACCGATCACCTCCATGGATTGACCACTCCCCTATATCATTCGCTTTATTTGGGTTCCAAACCATCGCACATATAATAAATACCATTGTACCGATTTTTAAAATCTCCCTAAATGGACCATTTAAAGCGTTTAAAAAAAAACTGTATATGAAAGTTGAGCCCCCCCTAAAGCCGTGTTTACACGGGCGAGTTAAAACGCTTCATATAAAACCAGTTGTCTAGATCAATTTACATTTGCCGTGTAAAGGCGACGCTGTGGCGTTTTAGGGCTGAATCGATTCATATAAATCGGTATATGTAAACCACCTTGCGAGGTGGTTTATATGAAGCGAACTAGTGTAAATGCGCCACTACATCACTTCATATAAATCGCTTTGTCTAGATCGTTTTACATTTGCCCGTGTAAACACAGCTTTATACAGGATTCTGCATTTTGAGTGTTGCTGTTTGGTATTGACAGTACCCGTGTATAATCGAAACTGAATTTGTGTGTTAGGAAGAACACCTAATTTAATGTAAGAACAAGATTTTCAACAGCTCTGCACTGTTTGCTTATTGCATATGTTACTTTGTTATTGGTGTGTTTTCTGTTGTGTCGAATGGCACTGGTGCAGTATGAAATCCGTGGGGTATAGTTCCATAACAACAAAAATATCTCAGTCCATGAACAATAAAACAGATAAATTTACCTGCATGGCGACATGAAATAGTTGGCTCGGTTATTTAATAGCTTTCATTTGAAATCACTGACCTCAGACAGATGTCAATATCGGGGATCCCATTTCTCAGCGAAAACCAAATCAGCGGGGGAAAAAACTAACTTATTTGTTCGTCTTGAAGTATTAAAACAGTTGGAATTTCAAGGCCAAAATTTGTTCGAGTAGGTGGCAGATTGCACCATTTTAATCGTAGGTTTGAAAAAAAAAAATTGGGAGGGGTGGTGGAATGCCCCTAGATCCCCTAGTTTTTGAGGGCTTTTCAAAGATATTTTTGTCACATGGGCCCCGACTATAGCCGTGTTCACACGGGGCAGTTAATTCGATTCTTATAAATCGCCTTGCCTAGTTCGGCTCACATTTGGCGTGTGAACGCGCGGCTGAGGCGGTTTAGAGCTGATTTGAATCATATAATTCGGATTTTATAAACCACCTCTGTAGATGGTTTATATGAACCAAATTTTATGATTCGATTTATATCGCCCGTGTGAACGCAACCGACTTACTTGAGGCGGATTAAGGATGTCACACGCATGCGCAGTCGAGACCTTAGTTTGTTGACTTTCCGGTCGATCAAAAGTGCATATTATATAATTTGGTCTATGAACCGGATAGAGGTGCACAGATGTTTTTTTCATCATTTATTGATAGGTTTTCACTGGCCAGCAGAAGTTTTTAAGGTTTTCACTGCCCAGCAGAAGTTTTTACGGTTCCAAAACAATATGATTCAGTCTATACATATCCAGGTCGAACCCACACTCTCTCGTGCCGACGTCGACTAACCGAAACTGGCGCTGGTTAGTATGCACTTGCTCATGCGCAGATATCCACTTCCGCCTTAAACCGACTCAAGCACTGCCCGTGTGAATGCGAAACACTTTCAAACTAAATCGATTCATATTATTCGCCTTGTCTAAATCGCTTTAAACTTTTCCCGTGTGAACACGGCTTATATAGAGCATGCAGGCACCAGTGTAGTGATAATTGCTGACAGGACAGTGGTGTCATCTAGCGGGCAGAAGCGGCTTTGCTGCTAGTAGTACAGTACCGATCGTGTCCGCTAGGTGCCACCTGAGTGCATCCACATGGCCACATCGGTATAAACAAAGGTCATGGGACCAGGCCGTACAGTCTATGGTTAGTCGGGTGGCCACTAGGTGCCGTATGTGTGCGGCCACAGTGACGGCCATGTCTTCTTCTTCTTCTTTTCGTTCGCCTTATGGCTGTGTATGCGTGGTACCATGGTTTGTTAGGGTGCGCCTTGCGGCCTGCTACCTCCGACTTCAGCACTCAAGGTTTTCTGTTAGGGTTACCTCACCCTTAGCTCCTGATCAAAGGACCTACCTTGGGAGCACAAGGGGCTTGAGCTTATAACGCGGCTCTTGCTTGCATGATGTACCTGTCATGGGACATATGAGGTATTTCAATGAGGACACCAGTGCCAACCAGTTGCCCACTCCTTGTCATGTTAGGATCATCGCCAGTTGGTCCGGGGCTGTTTATTCGACTGGGCAAGCCCACCTTATTTCACAACTAACCATATTTAAAGGCCATGTCGCTATCCGCCACCTGCGACCCGCTGGGTTGGGGATGGTCGCCCCGGGGATGATCGTCCTGTATTCCAGTGACGGCTATGTGAATATCAAAATATTTCCTTACAAATTCCTATTCGACTGGGACTGGAAGTGGGTTTCTATACGTATTATTCGAATGTGTGTTGTAGCTCCATCCGATCCATCCGTAAATCTTGCGGATAGAAAGGGCCCAGTCGAATGCCTCCCTTGACTGAGTAAATGGCAAGGGGCGTCTTGCCCCGCCCTACCCTGCAGGCGCTCACTACAGGTACCAGCACAAATGCTCCTGATACCCCCAGTCAAGACCTGGGGCATATGAGTCGGATAACATTTTACACGGCCCGTGTATTTTTAGGTTTACCTCGGGGTGTTCTATTTGAAATTTTGACGACTCGGATGACCCGAATGGTCCCGTCCGTCATCAAATACGGCCCTTGTGAGAAATCAATGGTGACTACTTCCTGTGTGTGGTGTAGACTCTATAGCCGTGTTTACACGGGCGAGTTAAAACGCCTCAAATAAAGCGCCTTGCCTAGTTCGCCTTACATTCGCCATGTAAACGCGACTCTGAGGCGGATTAGGGCTGATTCGATTCATATTATTCACTTTATGTAAACCGCCTCGCGAGGTGGTTTATATAAAGCGAACTAGCTTAAGCACGTCACACGCATGCGCAGTCGAGACCTTAGTTTGTTGACTTTCCGGTCGATCAAAAGCGCATATTATATCATTTGGTCTATGAAACCGCTAGCTGTGCACAGACATTCTTTTCATGATTTATTTTAAGGTTTTCACTGCCCAGCAGAAGTTTTGACCGTTCCAAACCAATACGATTCAGTCCATACATATCTAGATCGAACCCACACTCTCTCGTGGCGACGTCATCTAACCGAAACTGGCGCTGGTTAGTCTGGACTTGCTCATGCGCAGATATCGATTTCCGCCTTAAACCGCTCCGTGTGTAAACGTGCCACTACTTCGCTTCATATAAATCGCTTTGTCTAATTCGCTTTACAATTGCCCGTGTAAACACGGCTTCAGGCCATATTCGATTAACACAACCCAGGGGACTCGGGTCACCCGAGTTACTAGAATTTCAAATCGAACACCGCAAGTGGAGTCGACAAATACATGTGCCATGTGCAAAAAGTCCCAACCCCAGTAACCCACGTCTTGGCTGGGGCTGGCTAGGAGCGATGACATCACATTTGTGCTGGTACCTGTAGGATAACAGCTAACAGTAGTCCTACGTGTTGTTTTAATGTTTTTTTGTGTGTTTAATAACGCAGATTAATGAAATGGAAATATAACTAAACTATGCAATCATAAAATACTTTAAATCCTATTCTGCTGTAGTTATATCGGTTATTAAAAAAAAGAAAAAGTTTTTGATTAAGCCACCATTTTCCGACCCCGAGCGTGGAGAAGCGTATTAGTTTATTCAACCCGACTCTGTGGGATGTGCGCATGCGCCAAAAAGTGGCCTGGTGGACCCGAGTTGATTAATCAAATACACCCTGTGTGTATGGGCTGGTATTTGTAGTGTGTACACACGGCTATCCAGATTTGGGTGTTCATTTAATTTTAACATGAGTTAAATATCTGGCAATCCCATTTAAAATAGAAATGCAAGAAGTGTTAAATGCAGGGATTTCGTATAAATCCCTGGTGTTTGTCCTCAGCTGTGTAGTAGGAGGTAATGTATACGTTTATGTTTGTTTGTTGTTGTTGTGCGTCCTAGCAACATCTAAGGTCATATCAGGACGGGGTAGACGTATATGAAATGAGCAGACAGAATTGCCGAATGAGTTGAGTGTCCGTCACCCGTTTTGGTAGATCGTGGGATTAGAAGCCATGGGTTCGAACCCTCATCAAGTCAAACCAATGACTTAAAATTGATACTTGTTGCTTCCTAGCCAGGTGCTCGGCATTATTAGGACAGGGCAAGGACTGGCTGGTTCAGTGTCAGAATAATGTGACTGAGTGGGATAACAGGTCATGGTGCTAGTGGCCTGGTCTCCCAGTTGGGCAGCACTATAAGGTTGCCATAGGTGCACACTATCACAAGTCAGTACCGATCCGATATCACCTTAAATGTTGCCAGGACATAAAACTCCAACGACCAACCTTTATGAAATGCGCTCCACCCTATCATGCAGGCAATGTTCAATGCAATTAGACCTGTACAGTCAAGACAGTTCAGTCAAGCATATATATATATACGTATATATATATATATATATATATATATATATATATATATTTTACCTCGGTATACCGCCTCTGGCTAGCCACAGGCTAGGGAGAAGGAAGCACATCCGGGTCCAGCAATTAGCATAAGTGACTCACAACGGGAGGACGTTTGTGAGTTGCTCCAACAGGATTTATCTACTAACTCTACTTAATCACAAAGTAAGTAATGGAAATTTAGTATAAACTGTGTATGATGCCTTATAGCATCACATTATGAAAGTTCAGAACTTTCTCAGGTTCACTTTGGACTTTGTACGTGTTTTTTACTTGAGGATAGAACACTGCGTGCCGCTGGCACTTACGAAACCGATAGTCCTTTGTTCTATAGTTATCTATCATCTATACCCAGGTAAGATTCCTCTAACTAATCTATATATATGTGTGTATATATATGTATAGATATATACATATATATGTATATATATACACACACATATATAATTATTTCCTACAAGATGGAAGGAAAGACAAACAAGGTAGTGGGATGGAAAACTGTATTCTCTGGCAAGAGGTAAGTGCCCTATTGCTGATAAACAATTTTTTTTTAAGCGAGTGGTACAGGCAAGAGGCTGAGTCATGAAAGCTGAATAGGCCAGGTGGCAGCACCAGGCAAGACAGAGAGCCTGTCCATTCGCCTGAGTTGTTAAGTGTCAGTAGTTGTCAGGTGTCCAGACAACGTGCAACCAGAGGCACCATTAAGGATAATCAGTTTACGGATAATTATACTCATATAATGCTTATACAGCATATATATATATATATATATATATGTATATATATATATATATGTGATATATATATATATATATATATATATATATATATATATACATACATACAGATATAGTATATATATACACACAGAGGCATATATATACACACATATAGACCTATATAATATATATGACCGGAGTGCGCACTGTCACAAGTCGGTACCCGTCCTGATATGACCTCAGATGTTGCTAGGACGAAAAAAAAACAAAAAACTATATATGACCGGACGCGGTGGCCGAGTCAGTCAGAGCGCGCAAGTTTCCCATGTGAAAGGTCAGGAACATCAGGAACATAGTAAGTACAGTATAACCCTGTTAAACCAAACTTGAAGGGACCTAGAAATATGTTTGGATTAACCGATCATTGGTTTAACCGAGCTTTGGCTTGGACTTTGACTTGGCTTTGGCAAAAATGCAAGTGCATTATGAATGCAATATACAGTGTATGTGCACACTTTGATTATTGTTTTTTTTAATGTATATACAGTCTAACCCAATTAAACCAAGCTCAGTTAAACGAAACGATCGGTTAATCCAAACTTTTTTCGGCGCTCGGCAAAATACTACCATTTGTCATATAGAAAAGTCTCAGATGACCTTATAACCATATGAAAGTTTGGTTTAACCATACAGGAAGGTGCATGGGGCCTGACAATTTTGTTTGGATTAACCGATAGTTTGGATTAAAGTTGCATAGTCCGATGGTTTTGAATTTCTGTATTTTTTCTGAGATAAATATATTAGAATGATCACTATTATCTACTTTACATTAGTTCAAAGTTACTTTTCTTTAAAATGGTAAACTTTTGAGATATTTTGAGTGCAAACATGGACAATTAGTTTTGGCAAGCTTGCCAAAACTCTGACACCATAGACTTCTGCAGTAACAGGTTGTATTAAATTGACTCGGTATTGCCTTCTACGCAGAAACAAATGTTTAATAAGTGCATCAGTATCTAAGTTAGATATGTAAAATCAAATCTAGATATTTGGTTTGGTTTTGAAAATTTGATATTTCATCAGACTATGCAGTTTTAACCGACTTTGGTTTGACCAACTTTTTTATATGATAAATGGTAGTATTTTGCCGGGCCGCCGAAAAAAGTTTGGATTAACCGATCGTTTGGTTTAACCGAGCTTGGTTTAACGGGGTTGTACTGTATTGGTGTATGTAGCCCTCCATGTATATAGTCTATGCCTGAACACCGTGGCAGTGGTATTGCTCTTTTCGCAACGAAGGTATTGTGAGGTAAACAACCGTGGTCTGAAGTGAACTACACACAACAATTAATTCCACTGACAGCGTAAGGCGTGACCGTGACCGTCACGGCTCAGTTCCTCTGCGTCTGTCATCCACTTATGCCACAGGTCCGGATACAACAATGGCAGTCTCAGGTCACTCTCGCTCTCAGTCGTATATTTTCTTCACATATATAGCTTAATATTTACCAGCTACTTTTTTATTTGAAAAAATATAATAAAACATGTAGTTTAATGGACATTAAAAGTGAAATCGATGGCTTTCTACTGCCGCCATCTTGTCTTTTTGCATTCTCCCTCATTTCACCAACTCTGTGCCGATATAAATTGCTGTTTGATATTGGAACCAGAGATTGTACTTCCTATTCCATACCAAAGCTGTTTTCGCGTGTATTTAGACTATGTTGTCGTTCATCCCTACTACTACTACTAGAAGTATGGGGTGAATCTTTTATCTACCTCTCAGGAGGCACAGCGTGGCCTCTCACTGGGCACACATGTGCTTCTACCTCGGTTGGTTGTTGGGGTTTTATGTCCTGGCAACATCTAAGGTCATATCAGGACAGGTACCAACTTGTGACAGTGTACACTCATGGCAACTTTATAGGGCTGCCCTACTGGGAGACCATGTCATGATATCCCACTCAGCTACATTATCCAAACACTGAGTTAACCAGTCCTTGCCCTATACTATCAATGCCGAGTGCCCGTCTAAAGCCGTGTTCACACGGGCAATGTAAATCGATTCGTAGAAATCGACTTGCCTAGTTTGGCTCACATTTGGTGTGTGAACGCGCGGCTGAGGTGGTTTAGGGCTGAATCGATTTCTGTGATCTGGATACTGTAAACCACTCGTGGAGGTCAATTACGTGAGTCGATTTCTGTGAATCGATTTATTTTGCCAGTGTGAATGCACTGAGGCGGATTAAGGACGTCACACGCATGCGCAGTCGAGACCTTAGTTTGTTGACTTTCCGGTCGATCAAAAGCGCATATTATATAATTTGGTCTATGAACCTGCTAGAGGTGCACAGATATTTTTTTCATCATTTATTTTTAGGGTTTCACTGCCCAGCAGAAGTTTTGACCGTTCCAAACCAATACGATTCAGTCCATACATATCTAGGTCAAACCCACACTCTCTCGTGGCGACGTCGACTAACCGAAACTGGCGCTGGTTAGTATCGCCTTGCTCATGCGCTGATATCGATTTCCGGCCCAAGTACTGCCCGTGTGAATGCGCATCTAAATCGATTCATATGATTTGCCTTGGCTGAATCGCTTTAGATTTTGCCTGTGTGAACACGGCTTAAGAAGCGATAAATATAAATTTTGTAAGTCATTGGTTTAACTCGACCAGGAGTTTGGTTCCCGCATGTGAAGCCCACACTCTACCGATTCGGCCACCATGCCCGGTCACATGTACAGTGAGTGACAGGCTTTGTCATGCTGCTGGCACCAGTGGTAGGCAATGTATACAGTGACATGCCTTGTCATGCTGCTGGTACCAGTGGTATACAGTAACATACCTTGTCATGCTGCTGGTACCAGTGGTAGGCATGTACAGTGACATGATTTGTCATGCTGCTGGTACCAGTGGTAGGTGTGGTATACAGTGACATGCCTTGTTTGTGTACAGTGACATGCCTTGTCATGCTGCTGGTACCAGTAGTCCTAGAACTAGGCATGTATAGTGCCATGCCTCGTCATACTGCTGGTACCAGTGGTAAGCGTGGTGTACAGTGACATGCCTTGTTTGTGTACAGTGACATGCCTTGTCATAAAAGATTCTGCTATTAACATGCAGCAGAATAGAGATTATTATGGTAAGAAGGGCCACGAGGGGCCAGCGGCTACTAGGTGTCGCCTCGGTAGAGCTTTCGTCATTTTTTTAGTATTTGATCACTGTCATAGGTGCATCTCTTATTCAATGGAACTGCCAAGGTTTTAGGAGCAACATCGAAGAGTTGTCTCTTCTTTGTTGCAACCTCAATCCACTCGCTGTTTGCCTACAAGAAACTTATATAAAAGCTTCTGAGAGTTGTAGTCTTAAAGGCTACACCATTCATAACAAGCACGCACCAGATGGAGACCGAGCCGCTGGCGGCTCCTCCATCTTGGTCAGATGTGATGTGATATGTACGCCAGTGGCGTTAGACACGACACTACAGGCTGTAGCTGTTCGTCTGACGCTGCATAAGACTGTAACTCTCTGTTCCATTTACATTCCTCCGAGCTCCGTTCTCACTTTACAAGAACTGGACGCCCTTGTGGACCAGTTACCATCCCCATATTTACTTATGGGTGACTTTAACGGCCACAACCCATTATGGGGGGGGGACAATAGGAACGCTAAAGGCAAGAGAATTGAGGACCTTGTGGCCGCTCATGCTCTGTGTGTATTGAACGATGGTTCATACACATATTTGCATCCCGGCTACGGAACATACTCCGCCATCGATCTCAGCATTGTAGAACCAGAACTGGCGCTGGACTTTTCGTGGAGGGTCTGGGATGACCTCTGCGGGAGCGACCACTTCCCAACGGAGACAAAGTTGGTATAGTGGGTTTTTTAATCTTCAGATTTTCACAGTTACAGTTTAGTTGATGTCAATGTACAGGAACCAGCACCGCGGGAATCGAGCCCTCAGCCCTATCAATTGTCTTTTATGTTATTGGTGTGGGTGGGTGGGCCAAGAAAGTCGGGTCGAAGTTAGGCGGCCGGCAGCTGCGATGGTTCTGGACGGATTGCAGTCAGGTAAGGCAGGTAACGTACACATCTCGCCGGCAGAGTTCAGGTCGATGGCGCCACCTATCGGATTGGTCAGGAACTAAATTATATTCCTCCAGGTGGCGGTATCATTTCGTCCAGTCTCCGCTGAGAATTACGCATGTTAATTATAACATGTACAATTCACAGAACGGAGACAAAGTTGGTATAGTGGGTTTTTTAATCTTCAGATTTTCACAGTTACAGTTTAGTTGATGTCAATGTACAGGAACCAGCACTGCGGGAATCGAGCCCTCAGACAATTAAAGGGAGGGCTCGAGGCCCGGCAGCAACCAAGTCTCGAGGCACGTAGGTGTGGACGGCGGAGGAGGTCCAGGCACCAAGGCCCATAATTTCTTCGAGGGACGCACCCGCCGCCGCCATGGCCTGGGCACCACCCCTACGCAGGCTGTGGAGGGTATAAGAGTCTGCATCAGGGACTCCAGAGGCCGAGAGCGCCATGCGGAGGGCCGCTAGCAGGGTGTGTGCCTGGAGGGGCATTCCTCCACGCAGGATGAAGGCTGGGCCTGTAGAAGGTGGCCGCTGGGACCGTACGTAGCGGTCCCAGGCGGCCACTGGGCACGAGGCGGAACCGGTTACCGGTGGTATGGAGATGGCATACCGTTGATCATCTCTCCATCTGGTCTTGGTGGAGTTGACTGTAACCGTCAGCCCGTCGCGTGTTCTTATGACATCGCTCATCTTAAGGGCGTGGCCCGGGTCGTTAGGTGAGATATTCTGGAGTAGATTACCCTGCCTGAGAAGGTAGGTAAAAAAAATTCGATATTGGATGGAGACAATGGTGCGGCTTGGGTGGGTGTGTGGCGTGACAGGCGCTGCACCCCTTTTTTCATTAGGACCATTGGATATGTGTCAAAGCCCGTGGGGGAACGTCCAAAGAGTAGGACCCAAGTTCTCACGCCACTGATGTAATTCATAACTGCTCCTGGCGTTAAGAGTGTGTCTTTAAGGTGTAGAGTGTAGGCTAGTATGTCATACTGCGATGGCGCTAGCGGGTTGACCTCGTGAAGGGTGGCAAAGCGGAGATACTTCTTGGCTTGTACAGCCTTGTTCCTCCAGGTGCCAGACGCTAGCCCGGCGAAGTAGACCTCGAGTATCCTGGCATGGAGCTCGTCGGAGTAACCTGGGACCAGAGAGCCAATTAAATATGAGGGTTCCAGGTTAATCACAGATTTGCAGTAAAGATATTATCGAATTTGACTTTAATTTCAACTAGGTTAAGGTCTTTCGTCATTTGTGTAGATTTTTGGTGTGCCGATGGTTGAAGCGCCCGCCTGCTGAGAGCGTCTGCAAGAACCAGCTCCTTGCCAGACCTATGAATGATTTCAACATTACAGTTGTGAGTGGCTGGGTAGAGCCATATCTCGCGAGCACATGCAGTAAGGACGCGGTCTCTCCCTGCACCTGATGCCAGGACCTGCTGGCTGGCTGAATTGTCCGTATTTATAATAATCGTATAGTCCTCAGGTCTCTTGGGTGCAAGGGTCCTAAGTGCCTCTATCAGGTTAATGGCCTCCAGGTGGGCGATGTTGGTGTGTCTTCTTGTGATAGGCTCTGGGTAGGTCTCAGAGTAGTATTTAGAAATCGAGAAGGCTCCTCCGGCATGCATAGAGGAGTCACACTCAATGACCCAAGGTGGCTTGTCATCGGTCTTAAGGAGCACGATTCCATTTGAGTCCGTGGCATACCGGAGGAACCATATGACATCACTCCGGAGTTCGTCAGTGGTTTCTTGCCTCCCATAGAATGGTGCATCACGTAGGCATGCAAAAATCCGAGACATAAATCGCCTCGCAGGCGCTACACATTTGGCGACATGTTGTAGCCTGCCAACAAGTCGGGTCAAAGTTAGGCGGCCGGCAGCTGCGATGGTTCTGGACGGATTGCAGTCGGGTAAGGCAGGTAACATACACATCTCGCCGGCAGAGTTCAGGTCGATGGCGCCACCTATCGGATTGGTCAGGAACTAAATTATATTCCTCCAGGTGGCGGTATCATTTCGTCCAGTCTCCGCTGAGAATTACGCATGTTAATTATAACATGTACAATTGCGGGGGGTGGCGGCTTTGTAAAGCCGACAGGCCCACCTTCCAGACCCTATGTCGCGAGGAGTTTACTCCAGACATCAGTGACATCGATGCCTTCACTGAGATGCTGAGATGTATCGCAGAGAAAACTGTTCCGAAGACCTCGGCAACTCCCAAGCGTTTGACGCCTCCATGGTTAGATGACGGCTGTCGGAGGGCTATTAAGGAATGAAAGAAAGCTCAGCGTAAATTCCATAGGAGACCGACTGCTGAAAATCTGGCGCTCTTTAGAATTTTGCGCGCTCGCAGAACAATCAAAGAAGCACGGAGGCAGTGTTGGAGACAATTTGTTTCTAGCATCACCTTGCACACGCCGTTGGGCAAAGTATGGACAATGATCAGGAGAATCAAACGAAGGGGAGGTGATTCTTCTGTAGTCCAGCACTTGAAACACAATGGCACCATTCTCACATCACTCGACGAAATAAGTGAAGAATTGGCTCGCACCTTTGCTGGAAACTCGTCTTTGGCAAACTGCCTCCCGGGCTTTCGGGCCGTCAAGGAACGCCAAGAGCGAAAGCTCTTGGACTTTTCTTCCGATGGCGAGGAGCACTACAACTCCCCATTCAGTATGGGTGAGTTGAGGTGTTCTTTGGAAAGCTCGCATGACACAGCAGTTGGACCTGATGGAATTCATTATCAATTTTTTAAACATCTCCCTGAACATGCACTGAGACTGTTGCTTCAACTCTTCAACAACATCTGGGAGTCGGGTGTCGTCCCCGCCTCTTGGCAGGAGGCGACAGTAATACCGATTCCCAAACCTGGTAAAGACCAGAGTGAAGCCCACAACTATCGTCCCATAGCCCTCACAAGCTGCATCTGTAAAACCATGGAGCGCATGGTAAACAACCGCCTCGTCTGGCTACTGGAGTCAGGACACCACCTGTCCAACCTTCAATGTGGCTTCAGACGGGGCCGCAGCACCCTCGACCATTTGGTGTGCATGGAGACCTTCATAAGAGATGCTTTCCTTAAGAAGGAGCACGTTGTGGCTGTCTTTTTCGACCTCGAAAAAGCCTATGACACAACGTGGCAGCATGGCATCATGGAGGATCTTCATGCGATTGGCCTTCGTGGCCACTTGCCAATTTTCATCAGGAACTTTCTAGCCTTCAGGCATTTCCGCGTCCATGTCAAGACTACCTATTCCAGCCTACACTCACAGGAACTAGGAGTACCTCAAGGCAGCATACTGGCCGTGACCCTATTCGGGGTCAAGGTCAATGGTATTGCTGCTGCTGTAAAGCGGGGGGGTCTCCTGTAGTCTTTTCGTGGACGACTTTGTTTTATATTACAGCGGCGCTAACATGAATATCATAGAGAGAAAGCTACAACCAAGCATAAATGGGATCCATCGATGGTCAGTTCTGAACGGTTTCAAATTTTCCAAGACCAAAACAGTAAAACCAAATTTCTGGGCCTCATTCTCGACGCAAAACTGTCTTTTGTGCCACATATAAAGTACCTGAAAACAAGATGCCTGAAAGCGCTGGATATTCTGAGGGTGCTGTCCAGCTCAGAGTGGGGAGTGGACAGAGATGTTCTGCTCTCCGTGTACAGAACCTTGGTTCGGTCACGAGTGGATTACGGCAGCATAGTATACGGTTCCGCAAGGAAATCATATATTGGGCTGCTAGACACGATCCACCACCAGGGACTGCGCCTGGCCCTTGGGGCCTTCCGCACCTCACCATGTTCAGAGCCTTTATGTCGAAGCCAATGAACCATCACTTAACAACAGGAGAATCAAACTGGCCATGCAATATGTAGTCAAGATAAAAACTAATGCATTGAATCCTGCACACAATTGTCTATTCGAGCAACATGACGAATCCAGGTATGAAGCCAGGCCGAAATACATCCGGCCACTGAGGCTCCGAATGAAACCTCATTTGGAGGCCTTGGGCGTCGATTTGGACGTGTTGGAGGATGCCAAAGTCCCAGAACATCCCCCGTGGTCGTTGAGAAAGCCATCGGTTATCCTCCGACTCACGGAACTGAGGAAGTCTGGGACACATCCACTCGAGTACCAAGGACTGCATGCAGAAATTCAAGGCCAGTTTGCAGACCACCTCTCCATATACACTGATGGTTCAAAAGACCAAAGCCGGGTAGCTGCTGTGGCAGTCTGCTGACGGGAAAAATTTGGTGTACGTTTGCCCGATCAGAGCTCGATTTTCAATGCAGAAGCCCGAGCACTCCTTCTCGCGTTGGAGTGTATCGAGGTATCCAACCACACTAACTATGTTATATACAGTGATTCGTTCTCTTGCCTCCTGGCTGTTGCTGGACTGAAAATGAATCACCCTATTCTAGCAACGGTCATTTATAAAATGAACCAACTGACAACGGATGGGTATGACATCCACCTGTGCTGGGTGCCTGGCCATGCCGGCATACAAGGAAACGAACGAGCTGATCGGGCTGCGAAGAAGGCCCTGAACTGTGATCTTGAACCGTGTCTGATCCCTCACTCTGATCTGAAACCACTAATAGCCACCCACATAAAATCCAAATGGCAACATGAGTGGGATGAAAACATTAATAAACTTAAAGAAATTGAACCATCTGTGGGAAAGCCACCACAGACTCATGCGGGAGGTCGGCGGGACCAAGTGGTCCTTAGCCGCTGCCGTATTGGCCACTCGTGGCTTACACATGCTTTTCTGCTCAAGGGGGAACCTCCCCCTGAATGTATTGGGTGTCAGTCCCCACTGACACTCAAACACATTTTACTAAGTTGCGTCGATTTTTTGGCCCTGCGCCAACAGTTCTACACTGCAGACAGTATGCATGACCTTTTTACTAAGGTAAAACAGGATAGATTCTATCAATTATTAATAAAACTTTTCTTTTTCTATGGGAATTTGTTTCCCTTGACCACAAATATATGATTGTGAGCTTTCTATTTTAATGACTGTCTATTGGCACATAATTGATTGTCTGCTTTTACATGTATAACTATAAGCGATGGTTTGAACAAAAAACAAACATTTCTCGCCGTGAATATGGTCTATGCTGCCGACACGGCATAAAACAACCACCAATCAATCAATCAATCAAAGTCATACAGTTGTACATAGGATGGGTTATACCTATAACAGGGTGGGCCGCTGGCCCCTCGTGGCCCTTCTTACCATAATAATCTCTATTCTGCTGCATGTTAATAGCAGAATCTTTTATTATTGTGGTAATGGCCACGAGGGCCAGCCGCTTCTTTGTATTGCTACTGTTTGGCTGTGATCATTGTATTTTACCTTTGAATATCTGAGTGACAACTCATTAACCATATGCATTTTGGTTTCAGGTTTTTTATTTTCTCTCTCGTCTTGTTTGTTCACACTCTCTCCTACTGTTGTGACTACCTTGGTTTCGCTGTAAAAGCTACCCTGGCTTGTGGCCCTACTAGCTACTGTTCTCAGCCCTGTTCCCATATACTTGGGATCAGGTCGGTTACTTTAGAAGTGTCATTCACTGGGCGGTTGTAGAACCTTTGGAAGTCCCTTCCCCTGACCACCCTGCTGACTGTAGGATGGTGGCCAGTGGGACTTGTTTCTTCACCGCCGCGTTTGTTGTGGCGTGTCTGCAGGTGTATGGCGTGTAATGTGTCATGTCTACCCCTGCCTCCACCAGTGTCGTTTTTACGTATCTCGTCAGGGTGTCTTGTGAGGCCCACACGTGTGGCTTTCTTGTTGTTGCAAACACCGCCGGTTCTGCCTCTTCCAGATCACTGCGTGCCAGGTACGCCACTAAGTGCCTGTAGAGGCAAAGTTCCTGTACCCCATACTCCTTGAACCTGAGTATCAGTGGGTTCTTCACCGGGTCATTCGACTTCATCTTTTCTGAGTATTTGATGGTGCACCCGTCCTTCTCCCACGTAAAATCTCGTCTACGCATCAGTCCTAGTGCCTGCAGTCGCTGCCCTGTGGCCAGCATGAACAGACACACTGTCCTTTTGTTCAATCTGTCCAGTTCCAGTGACTGTATGGGGCCCCATGTCTGCAGGTGTGCCAGCAGTAGTCTGGGGTCCCACATGTTGGAGTACTTGGGTAAGCCCGGTTTCAGGTTTCCTATACCCCTGAGAAGTCTGGTGACCAGTGGGTGTTCTCCGAACGGTCGTCCACCCACCGTCACGAAGGTGGAGAGGAGTGAACGCACTGTGTTTATCGTGTTCCTTGCGGCCCCTGCTGCGAACAGGTTTTGCAAGTATGCCACGCCCTCTTGCAGTCTTGGCCGTAGCGGGTCAATTCCCTCCCGCTCGCAGTGCTTATGCCACCTCCTGAGCACTAATGTGTACTGCCTCTGCGTGGCTACTGCCCAGGAAGCGGTGAGTGTGTCGGCTGTCTCTTCACTCACTCCCATCGCCTGGAACATTGCCTTCAGAGTTTCACCGCCAGTAGTGACATCCTGTCTGTCAATGGGAAGTCCTTCCCTGTCATCCCCTTGAGTGTCAGTGTGCCTTGCCGTATCGGGATCGTCTTCGCCGTCGAGTAGCCCGGTAGTCTTCTGAGTAGCGGAAACCACGGTTGTGTCGGCCACTTTGGAGCTACCAGTATCCCCTCCGGCCGTTCGTCTGTTATCTTTTGCAGTACGCGGGACAGGCAGCTGAAAGGAGGGAAGAAGTAGCCTTTAGTGTTCGTCCAGCATAGGGATAGTGCATCAGTGCCAACCACGTTTTTGTCGAATTCTCTGGAGACATATCTGTCTAAGCAATTGCTATGTCTAGTGGCGAACATGTCTATGCCTGGTAAGCCCCAGTCCCTGAATAGGCTGTCTAATTCTGTCCTCTCTAGTGACCATTCCCCTGCGTCAGTAAACGCTCTGGATGCCCAGTCTGCCTCCACATTATCCACCCCGGGGCAAAATCTCACAGTTAACAGGATGTTTTTACTTTCAGTTAGTTTCCAGACTTCCTCAGTCTCCCCCTGACATTCCTTCGATCTTGCTGAGCCCCCTTTGCCTATGCATGCCACTGCTGTTGTGTTATCTGCGAATACTCGTACGTGCCTGTTCTCTAGTTTTGGTCCCAGGTGTTCTAACATTCTGTGGATTTCCCTTAGTTCTAGCATGTTTATGTGTGTGTCGTTTTTTACGGACTCGTCCCACTGTTCCCCGCAGTGTGTTTTGTGGGTCTGGCTGTAGTAGCCCCACCCATGTGATGAGGCATCCGTGTAGACACAGACGTCCACCGCTCTGGGTCGATAATCTCTAAATGCTCCCCTTATGTTATTCAACCAGTCGTCAAGGCACTCCCACACTCTCCTTGTGAGTCTGCACTTTTTTGTGTAGTCTCCCTTGTTCTGCCTGAGGTTCCAGTTCAGAGCCCTTGCTATAACTTTAGTTCTTATCCTTGCCCAGCTATTTCCCGGGTCTGTGGCCGCCAGTCTCCCCAGTAGTGTGGCCAGTAACTTGATCGTTAATTTTCCTTTTCCTAGTACATCTCTGATGAGCTCTTTTAGTTCCTCCCCCTTCTTTTGTGGTACGTGTACCCTGAGGGTTAGCGTGTCAATTTGGAAACCTAGGAAGATCAGGTTCTTCGTGGGCTCTAGCACCGATTTTTCCCTGTTAATTGTGAAGCCTAGCCTTTCCAGCAGTTCAAGCGTTATTTTGACTGCCCACTCTACTTCCCCTTCCGTTCTACCTATTATGATCGTATCGTCGATGTAGAAACATAGTAATATGTTATGAACAGTGTGTAGGTGGCTCATAACCGCTCTCATGATTTTTGTGAATGTTCTTGGTCCCGAGCTCAGCCCATTGGGTAACACCCTGAACCTATACCATTCTCCCTCATGAATAAATTGTAATAAGTCCCTGTCTGCTGTGGCAATTTCCAAGCTGTGGTATGCTTGTGATATGTCTATGTTAGCTACCCAGGCGCCCTTGTGCATGAGTTGCATCACATTACATAACTGGTTCATCTTGAAATGCCTATACACTACGTGGTCATTTAGTTTAGAAAGGTTTAGGATAGGCCTGTGGGCCCCATCCTTTTTGGGCCTTAGGAACAGGTGTGAGACAAACATTCTGTCGCACTCCTCTGCGGATTCTATCACCCTTTGTTCTGACATCTCCCGTATCTTCACCTTCAGTAATTCATTCTCTCCCTTTTTGTCTGAGATGGGAGGGCTAGCCTGTCGTGGTAGCTTCTGTAGTTCAATTTTTATGCCTTTCACCATGCATCTGACCCAGTTGTTGTCAGTTATACTCTCCCATTCCCTTGCCTTTGCAGTCACCCCGCCAGCTACAAATGTTGTGACTTGTTTACTCACGTGTGTTGTTTCTACTGGCGGTTGCTGCGGTTCTTGAAGTATTGCGTGCCGCGGCCTCCTGCCTCATGGTGGGCGTGTCGAACCTGCGCCGTTTTGTCGGTGGAGGTACTGCCGCTCTTCCTGCCTCGGCTTTGGGAAGTATTGTGTCGGGCGGCCCTTCCCGTGGCCGCCTCTGAAGTTTCCCTGGTGGTTGACTTCCCTGCCGTGGCGCTTGTTGTTGTGGTACGGCCTGGCTGTTTGAGACCTGACGATTGCATGTGCTGTTTTATTGGAGGACTCCAATGCCGCCAGCTGTGCTGTCAGGTCCTCCCCCAGCAGGTAGCGGAAGCCATGGCTTCCGTCCTTCTTGGCCATTGGCTTGATTTGATTAAGTAGTGCTGGTCGTACATTATCACGTCTCATACCTATGAGCGTGTTGCTCGTGCGAGCCATGATTTTCAGCGTGTTTACCAGCTCTACCACCATCTCCTTCGTCTCTAGTGGCTGTCCCTTCTCGATCCCATCCAGGATCCGTGCAATGGGTCTGGCTGCGAATTGTGCTCCCCACTGTGCGCCTGCAAGCGCTGCGTCATTGTGTTTCACCCTCTGTTGTAAGGTTTGCTCGATCTCTGGGTTGAGCCTTGTTTTGTGGAGCGCCTCCACATTAGCCGGCCTTGGGAGTGTTGTGTAGACCTCCGCCGTCTCGGTCTTAGTCATGGGGTTCGCCCACAGCGAATTTATGAGCCTGGCTGTGCTTTTTGCCAGGTTCTGCCCTTCCGCATCCAGAGGCGCCTTTTCTACTGGTATGAACTGTTCGAGGTACGAGTTAGAGGCTAATGCCTGTTCGTGTGCTTGGGCCGGTGCCGTTACCTCACCCCTAGTGGGCGTGCCCCGTGCGGCCGGTGTAGGTGGGCGTGGCGCCTCCCTCGCCGGAGGGTTGCTTACCTCCCTCCCCACGGGTGGCCTCCCTGCCTCCGCTAGTACTCTCCTGATGGCGTTGGACGAGTGTGCGGGGGTCAGTGCGTGCAGAGTACGGTGGTAGTTCCTCTCTCGCCGTCCCCCATGTTGTTATCGGTGGTGTGGAAGCTGATGGCCTGGGTCGCCTGGCCTCGGGTGGCGGCGGGGGGGCCTCCACTGAGAGTGTTGGCGTTGAAGGTCCCTCGTTCCCTTGCGTCCAGTTTATGGAGTAACCCGCCTGTCGGTCTCTTATCTCCGCCTGCAACTCCCTTTTCCTGGCTTCCAGCCCCCTCCATTGGTCCCCGGCTGCTGGGTCGGGGGGCGGGCTGAAGGTCTGCCCCAAGTCTGCTACCACCATTCGCAGGCCCCGGTGGAGTTTGCCTAGTGGTGGCGGAGTGCAGGTCGGGGAGGTGGAGGCCAGCACTAGTCTTTTTGTGCTGCCCTCCCTGGTTACCACCGTGTCTGGTGATGGTGGTGGTTTATTCGACTCACGCCGTTCGTCTCTTGTCGGTGTTCCCGCTCTAGAATCAAGGTCTGAGCCCACTTCCATGTCGATCTCCGAGCCTCGGTCGGATTCGTGTGGCAATGGGACGTACAAGGCGCCAGGTGGTGAGGAGACCCGCTGCTGATCTGCCACCTCTATGAAGCCGGCGAGCAGGCTCTCGGGCTCCGTCTGGCCTTTGTCCGAGGTCGCTGGTGAGGGTGAGCGGGAAATGTAGTGGGCCATGGTGAGAGCAGGAGTGACTGCGTCAAACTCGCTAATTGCTCTGCGGCTTTGAGGCCGGTTATGGGTCGCACACCGCTTAACTGGTTCCCGAGGGTCAAGTGCCCCCCCCCCACCGTGACCTCTGGGTCGCAGTGCCCTGAGCCGGCCCCGCGAGCACCTGCGTGGGGTTGGGGGGTGCGGGAGGCAGGCCCTTGGCCGCCTCGGCAAAGCCAACAGGCTAGAGGTAGAATTAATCTCCTCCTCCCACCGTGTGGGGAGATCCCAAGGATCCTCCCAATGCTACCAGCAAAGGGGAACGGGGGGGGGGGCGCCCGTCTCGGTTTGTGAACCGGAGCCCTCAGGCCTCGCCATAGGCGGTACACCGACGTGGGTGTCTACTTACCGGTCGTGTCCTGCGGCGTTCCTGCCCTGGCTCGCCCAGTGGGCATAGCCCGGCCACGCCTTGCCACGCCATGCCTCAGCAGCTCCTGTAGACGTCTTGCTCTCTCGATAGCTTACCTAAAAGTGACGAAAGCTCTACCGAGGCGACACCTAGTAGAGGCTGGCCCTCGTGGCCATTACCACAATAATGCCGCTGGTACCAGTAGTCCTAGAATCAGGCATGTACAGTGCCATGCCTCGTCATGCCGCTGGTGCCAGCGGTCGGCGGGTAGAGTGATATCCCTTGTCATGCTGCTGGTACCAGTGGTAGACGTGTAGGCCTACAGTGTCATATGTTGCTGCTGGTTCCCGGCGCCCCCTGCAGGGCGCGCCACTGCTCCCACAGATGAAACCCCGTTACTCCTCTCACGCAACACCCGTCGCCGGTTTGGACTAAGTGATTGGACCATACACTCAAATACACACGTCGTTCAGAATAGACGCCTGAGATAGAAAGGGGACAACGTCGTTCTTGTAGAGTGTGTCGTGGAAGCGAACACACAGGTAGGTAGGCGTGCATTCTAGAAATCTCAACCACAATTATTGCTTCAAAAATGAACTCACACGAGGCGGAAATTCAGGCGACCCGCGTCGCGCACGAACCCCAACCTCAGATGTGTTTATTTATTATGTCATAGTTTTCCCATCAATAACGAGACATAAAATTAGCTTATGACATGATATTGGCGTTGTTAAATCAATAATGAATTGTGGGTTAGTTGTATAATTAAGGTGTGAATTACTAGTAGTGTGCATGATAAACAAAAACATCCAGCTGTAAGTGAGCTAATATATATACCAATATAGGCATTATAGCACGTGATGCAACTGAGCCGAAACAGTTCTTGGCTTGGATATCCCGGAAAATTCAATTTCTTATGCATTTAAATCCTATGACATTTTCCTTTTACTGATATGACATTAAATTAGGCTTCTTGCAGAAATTACATTTTAGTTGTATTCACTATCTTCCATATTTGAAGTAAATAAATAACATATATTCAGGTGTAGGTCTACTCTCCTTAGGCTTAAAATAGAAGTTAGAGCTCACCAGACAATTTTTCAAACTGCGTATTCATGTATCATATCTTGACAAAATATCATATCTTTGCACTTCATGGTGTATAAGACTTTGAGACAACAAAATCAAGCTGTCAATTTAGGAATCATTGGCTATGATTAGGCGGCCTACTTATATAAGTAGGTATAAGTAGGCCCCCTAATCATAGCCAATGCTTCCTAAATTGACAGCTTGATTTTGTTTCACTATTTAGGCCTACTCAACTTGATCAATCTACGACTATCACAAACACTAATTTTTCTTTACTCGCCCTCTTGAACTCTTCTAAGTTCTAGTGGTTTATTTTTTACTATTTTATTTAGTCTAGCTCAGGGATAATCAATTCTTATCATCATCATCATCATCATCATGCTGTCGGTCGCGATGCGACAAAGACTGCTTTCATTACTTGACTGCCGCTCTCCATTTAGCTCTCTGCTGTGAGAGTGATGTCCATGAGTCGGTTTTAATGTCTCAGCTTCAGGTTTCTCTTGATGGTATCCTTGAACCGGAGATGAGGGCGCCCTCTCTTTCTGTAACCAGAAGACAGTTGGAGAGTAGAGGATCTGCTTTGGTCGCCTGTCTGATGACATCCTCATGAGGTGTCCAGTCCACCGGAGATTCTTTTTGATCAGATCTTCCATAGAGGGCAGCCCTGTATACATATTTGGAAAACCTCTTTTATTACACCTTCTTAAAGTTGCATAGTCCGATGTTTTTCAGTTTCTGCCATTTAAAAAAAAGATAAATGTATTAGGTTGATTGCTATGAGTATGAGCGACATTAGGCTTACTTCAGTTTGCAGTAGTTTTTATTATTAGTGGTTAACCTTGTTGATATACCATTCTATGCAGGAAGACATGTTTACTACTTAAGTAGATATACACCAGTAAGTAGGTATTGTAGGCAAAAAGTAGATGAGTGTTTTGGTTTAGAAAAGTTGATACTTTATCTCGGACTATGCAACTTTAAATTAACATTGGTTGTGAACCACAAAACCACTGTAATCCGACGGGATGGCCGAATGAGTTGAGCGAATGAGTTGAATAGGTTCAAACCCTGGTTGAGCCAAAATGCCAAATGAGGCTTAAAAATGAATACTTGGCACTCAACATTACTAGTACTAGAGTATGGCAAGGAGCAGTGAAATGAGGAAGATCAATTTGTCTGTGATTGAAATTTCCCCTGCTTAACCAGCAAGCGTACCCTTAAAAAGTCAGAAAAAAATCAGATAACTAGCTGTCTCACCTGGCAGGGAAACGACCCTTATGTCATAGTAATTTATTATCTTTATTTGTACAAATTCCTTTATTTAGTAGTGTTTTCGATTAACATGCATCAATGGACAAGTAAAACCTTAACTTACTGTCATTTGAAGCTGCAGTCTGATGAAAACATCAGATATTCAAAACCAGAACAATTATCTAGATTTGATTCTACATACATTTATTTGACTGATACCCCAGTCACACGAGGCCTGCGTTCACTTACGATCGATTCGCGACGTCTAAACGTCCTCCTTGCGCCCTCCTTACACCCTCATTAAGTGCTGTCGCCGTGAGGACGCCAACATCCCAGCGTCCATTTCAGAAATTTTGGACGCAAGGAGGTTGCAGCTGCTGCACGTGCAACCTCCTTGCGTCCTGTTCCGGCGGCGCCATTCAAAATGGTTGGCGCCGACCTTGCACCGACCTCTTGGTTGGCGAGTTGCTGGCACCAGGGTGGCGCCCTTTCCCCAACCTGGGCCCGTATGCAGGAGTCAGTGTTAGCGGGGTTTGGTGTTACAGCCTATTACCGATTAGCTATCGCCGATGTCAGGAACTGTGTCAAGTGGTATGCAGGAGCGCGTAACACTAACATTTTAGCTAAACGTGAAATTATTTATAGATTTGGGAAATCCCTCTGCGTCTGTACCCATATATGAGGCTTAAATCTATTCAATGCGACCATATTTAACAGAATTAGATACGCAACAAGTGAAATTTATTCAAATTAACCCTAAATTCGAACCCTCCTTAAGGCTACTCGCGCATTGGCGGCGATATTACTAGTTATATTTTCGAATCGACGAACGTAATGTAAACAAATCGCCGTCGCCGCCAGTATGGAATGCAGCGGCGGCGGCGATTTGTTTACTTTACGTTCGTCGATTCGAAACATATAAGTATTAAAATGCGCCGCCGTATGCGCGGCGGCAGCTTAATATTGCTTCGAATTTAGGGTTGTAAATAATGATAAAATTTCACGTATTGCGGAAGTAAATTCGTTTGAAATATGACTGCATTGAAGAGAGTTGGGGCCTAATAAGACTGCGTAAACCTGTATAGTGGTTTGAGGGGGAGCGTGCGGGGAGGTAACACCGGTTAAGCCTTTGGTGTTAGGCCTAACACTGACTCGTGCATACCATTTTTTCGCCGCTAACCCGGAATTCCCGACAAACACCTTTTTGCCTCGCTAACACTGACTCCTGCATACGGCCCCTGGTGCCGACCCAGCACTGGCCTGGCGCCTACCATGTATTTGAATCAATGTATCGAATGGGAGGTTGGCGGCGAACGCTGGCTCTCGTGTGACTGGGTTATTAGATACTGTTATTGAGCATTTGTCAACATATGAAGCAATTTAATAGAACCTGTTGCTGCAGAAGTCTGGCTACGGTGTTAGAGTTTTGGTATGCTTGTCAAAATTAATCGGTAGAGTGTGGGAGATCGGGAGTTCGGTTCCCGGTCTAGTCAAACCGATGACTTATAAAATTGATACAGCATTAAT
>CM059195.1:80262451-80414528 GCA_030323885.1 Branchipolynoe longqiensis
ACAACAACAACCAACTGAACAACCAATCCTAGCATGCCAATCACCAACAACAGTCAACACAACCAACAATCAACAATCAACAACCACAACACAAACAAACAACCACAATCAACAAACAACTAACAAACAACTAACAACCAACAACAACCAACTGAACAACCAATCCTATCACGCCAATCACCAACAACAATCAACAACACAAACAACCACAATCAACAAACACACAAACAACAAACAACCAACTAACAAACAACACAACCAACCGCAACCAACAACATTCAACACAACCAAACAAACAACACAACCAACAACCAACCAACCAACAAAAAAACAACCAAACAACAACCAACTTTCTACTATGTCACTCTAGTGTCAGTGTCTATATCCCCCTCCCTACCAAAAACTACGTAGTCGTAGTTTGACAGCCATACGGTTATTAGGTGGATTGTTTGTTATCTATTGCATCCGTATTATACTTATGACAGCATTTTCATGCGGTTCTTATGAAAGCCGCGATCATTGGTTGGGTGAGACCAGTAAATTAACCAACGCTTCGTATGTTGTTTCACATTATTCATTTGTGCGTAATGCCATTTGATTCTTACTTATGACAGCATTTTTGTGCGGTTTGATGTGCGGTTTGATGTGCATTGTTTGATCTGGTATTTCATAGTGTTATATTTCCTTTTGATGATGAGATATTCAAAATTCAAAAATCAAAATTCAAACATTGGATATACTGTCAATGTTTTTCCTCCATCTGTTATTTTGCCACTAAGCAAACCCACTAAACAAACACATCGGATGTAAACTGCACACAGCCGTTTCATACTTGGTGGTTGTCAAAACAAGCGTTTGTGTGGAGTTAGCCATCCCTACTGCTGTCCCTACGTATGTATTTATGTCAGTATCTATAATGTCAGATCACGCCGATTTCGAGTATGCAGGTATTGTAGGTATAGCAATACCGCAGGGAGTTTGACGCCCCTGCCTTGCAGAGTTGTAAACCACTGCCTTGTGGTACAGCTTCTTGACAGAACCGAAGGCTAAGGGAGCAAACCCTAAACAGAAAACCATGTCACTGTGGCAGCATAAAAGCTTTCATGAAATGTACAACCGCACAGAGCCGCAGTCAAGTAATGAAAGCAGTCTTTGTCGCTTCGCGACAGACAGCATGATGCTGATGATAATGTCAGATGCTAATTACCACAAACCGAACCTGATGCGTAAATAAAGTATTTTGCTGTATTCGAATGTGACCTACATGCTCTTTACGGAAACGCAATTACCGTCCCCTTATCTTTACTTTCATCGCTTTACCCCAGCTCAGTGTCGGTGGGGGTGAGGGTTGTTTTATTTATGGGCGACAGAATAATGTGAGAAACTGTGTAATTCTTATCTGACCCGATTTGCTTGATCGCATTTCTTTCCTAATCGAGCCATGTTTTCTGAGTACACCTGATAGCGTACAATTAACTTTTTAGTGCTAAAGAAAAGCTATCTCAATGCATACTAAATCGATTACCAGTAAAGAATATATATAATACCCATATTAACATACGTGCAAAATAACTACTGATACTGCATGTAAGTACATGAATCCATGACACAATATCCATATAATATTCCTATTGTTACTTGAATTGAATATGCGCAACGATTCTCCTTTAGTAGCATTCGTCCAAATAAAACATAAACTATATTTAACGCGCAGTGCATTTAACGTGCAGTGCAAAACATTAGCTTCAATAATTTGAATGTTGTATGGCGAAGTGCCTAATTAAACTTTGGATTTGACAGAGTTGCTCCAAATTTCTAGATAATTAATCTAAATCAAAGTATATTTGACAGAGTTGCTCCAAATTTCTAGATAATTAATCTAAATCAAAGTATATTTGTTCAGATTATATCAGATTATATCAGCTCGGCACAGCTCGCCGGTCCCCGGACCCCCCCCCCCCACACACACACACCCTCCCCCCTCGAATTAAATGTGCCGGTGCCCGGCTTGCCCGGTGTGGCAATTGAGACCGTCCGCCATTACGCCGAGGAACGGCAACACTAAAATGCATTTTCCATGCACTTGAGCATTCTCCCTACCGAAAAGTGACAAATCTCTAAAACCTCAGCATCTCGAAACAAATCGGTTGGTAGACATACAGAAAACATCCATACCCAAAACATTCTATTCAATTTATAAGGTTACTGATGATGCGCACCGAAAAATTTATAGAACGGCGGAAACTGCGACACCGGGCGTTTCGCCGGTTGGTCGTTACGCAATAATCTTTTATTGTTAATTTAGGTCATCCCACCAGGACAGCGTGGCTGACGGGCTTCTGATTGGTCAATTTGAAATGAAGTGGTCCTTTGTTTAACAGGACTGATATATATCTTGTGGGGCACTAGACACGATTTAGTGCTGCCTCTGTCGCCATCGCAATCACAATGCGTCGTATTAACAACATTGGTTGGAGATCGAATCCCCGACCAACCGAACTAGTATGCCATACAAGGATTGTCAATGGGATTGAAACCAGTTACTATCGTCGTGAACCTATTCGTACTAGGGGCACAATTGCAGAGAGAATCGTTCAAGCCCAAGCTCAAGCCCGTGCTCAAGCTCAAGCCCGTGCTCAAGCTCAAGCCCGAATTCTAGTTCCACTTGAGGCTCCAGCTCCAGCTCCAGCTCCTGCTCCTGCTCCTGCTCCTGCTCCAGCTGAAGCGGAACCTGAAGCGGAACCTGCACCTCCACCTGCACCTGCACCTGAACCTGAACCTGAACCTGAACCTGAACCTGAACCTGAACCTGAACCTGAACCACAAGTCCAACCGATTGATGAAGGTATTTACTTTTATACACGCATGTTATGTTTCGAAATTGTCAATGCTATGTCTAGCTAGTCTGTGTGAATACTGCCGATCACCGTGAATGTGTTCGGCAAGCATGATAACGCTAGCTTTGTAGTATGTGTTACGTTTCAGGTCGCCAAAAGGATGGATTTCTAGCTACAATTTAAGTCTTGGTTGCATGCCCTAGATCACATATTTATCTACGTCCTCATTTTTTTACTGTTTCAATTTGACCAGTATTAGTTTCAAAAGTTTAAGATTGGCCAAGGCCAGTGACAATGCATTGAGTTTGCCGTTACGCGCAGTGCAAAACGTCTATTTTGTATTGAAAATGTATACCAAGCGGTTTGTCTCGTGTGTGGTGGGTGTGGTATTAATATTTTGCACGCCATTGACAATGCATTGATTTTCCGGGTACGCGCAGTTCAAAGCGTTTATTTTATTAAAACGAATATCTCCTCCCTTTAAGTGGTGTGGTTTGAAGATTGGGCACGGCCATCCATTGACAATGCATTTCCCTGTACGTGCAGTGCAAAACGTTTATTATAAATATCAAATAAACGATTAATTGAATATGTTTTCTATATGTGTATATTCAAAAGTGCTTTGTAACCAAACTGTTGTAGCTGATATCCCGCCATTTTCATCGCGCACAATAACGCCGAATGTGGTGTTTAGCTCTGTTCAAATAATGTTAAAGTTGCACTGTCCGATGGTCTTGAGTTTGAGTGACATGGCTACCTTTTGAGATATTTGAAATTCAAAATGTGAAAATAATTCCGGCAAGCACGCCAAAACTCTGATACCACAGGCTTCTGCAGTAGTGTCAGAGCCATAGCCAGAGTACTCAATGCATTGTCAATGGCAGTGAGCAATCTCCATACAGAAAAGGTAAAATATTGATAAAACCACCCCACTTAGGCACAACCCGCTTTAACAAAAAGAGTATATTAGATTTATACGGTTAGGGTTTTGGATTTCTATCAATGCGCGTATCAGCAAACTCAATGGCCGTACGCCTTTGCTTTGCTCCACCGGCCGTTTTCAGCGCATGCGCAGTCGGAACCGTGATGTAGTCTATTAAATCGCAGAGTTGCCATGTTTTATACAATCGAAATCTGTTCGATGAGTTTCAATCAATGACTAGGTATATTAGGTATATTATAATTTACTCATACCATTGAAAAGAGCCAAACCAATGATTTTAAATGATCGAACGATCATGCATATTGGTCTAGTTAGACTAGTATTAAGAAGTTATGATTTTTTAAATATTTTAAATCGCATGTTTTTTTTGTCCAGTAATAAGCGAGTTCAGCATTGTCTGTGCGCATGTGTGGGTCCGACTTCCGGTCAGCGCTGTAGGTATAAACAAAGCCACGTTTTGCACTGATTATATTAAATTGATAATGTTAGGGTTCAGGATTTCGATTAATTTTGAATAAAACTAACGTTTCACACTGCGCGTACCAGCTAACTCAATGGCAGTAAGCAATCTTTTTACAGAAAATATCTCTAAAACCACACCACTTAGAAACACATCGCTTGGTACACATATAGAAAATATGTTTACCAAAAAGATTATATTAAATTGATAAGGTTAGTGTTCTGGATTTTTATTAATTTTGAATGAAACTAACGTTTTGCACTGCGCGTATTCATGCAGTAATGACGCACGTGGGTTTGTTTATACCGATGACTGTCACTATAGTGTCAACTCCTCCCCATGCTGCATGAAGTCGGGCAACCCATGGCACTTTCCCATTCCAAATTAAGCATGTCCGACATATAGGAGCGTGATAATATTGGGTATATAGTGAGAAAAGACATTATTAATTGCGTCTATATGGTTTTCATTTTGAACCGATTTGAACATGTCAAAAGTAGTGCAAATGTTTTAAATTGTGGCACAAACGAACGAATCCACCGCGTTCTCAGAAACTGTGTACCACTTGAGGTAGTCTACTAGAAATGCATATTTCAAAGAAACCCTTTATTGGAGTGTCAATATTTATATTTCCTCAGTTAGCCAAATAATGTGGGAGATAGTTTAGATCAAAAGTAAATGTTAATATTGTGTATTATGTATCTTATTGGGATGGATGTAGCTAAATACATAGAAAATTACATCAATAATTTCTGACATTGGTACACAACTTCTGAGAATGACCCAACTAGGCAAGGCGATCTATATTAAGCGACTTAACTTCCCCGTGTAAACACGGCTATAGAGTAATATTCTTCACTTCATTCCAGGCATAACCATGAATGCCCAGCGCCAAGCTCATGTAGCACGGAAGTGGAATGCAATTCGTCCACAACTAACAAGCAGTCATTACCCTTCCTTTGCACCACTGATGACTACATGCGCGGTTTGTTCCCGAGACACAGTAAGGCGTCCGATCTTATGCCCTGACTGTGGTCCAACAGCCTACTACTGTGAAAGGTGTTTTAAAAAACACCAGAAACTTGCGCCTCTTCACATCGCCCTTATCTGGCAGGTCATTACACACACCACTTTAATTATAACACATTTGATACTATATGTATTTGTACGTTGCTATATAACCAAAAAGGCACTACTTAGAAGATTCGTCTTCATATGTTTAATCGGTTGATATCTTTCCAAAGCACATCCAGGAGGACTCTTTTTAGTTATTAATTATTGAATAAATGTTAATTTGCATTACGAATTCTCACCTTTACAGCTATGTAAAATATAAATTGATGAGATAAAAAATATAGGTATATTCCATGAATAAGATATCTGTTATGGCAGTATAACATGCGTGTCACACGTGTAACATATGTTTAGGACACCACACAGTCTGCTTAATAAATATATAATCAGAATTAAATAATATCATACTTAAAAGCATATTAATCATGGCATAATGTACAGAAATATCGAGTGCTTATATTGATAACAGATAGGAGAGTGACCTATTGCTATTTAACCAAAACGCGCCAAATTAACGATTTAATTCTTTTGAAGTACGACACAGGGCTCCAGAGATGAGTGAATAACTTAAATTAACTCTATGAGGTCGATGAAAATTGAGTGTGTTCATTGCAGGGAGAGCTCTTTGTCCCATTCTACCAGCTGCGATCACCGCCTCTGCACTTGCCGTCTCATGGAAACAATATCCATGACACATGTGGGACTGCTAGAACGGGCCCCATTACCATCTTTGATGTGTACGGTGAGTTATCAGTAACCTGCTCTTGCCATAATTCCACATACATCAATAGTAAAAGTAAAGTATATGAGTGTAAAATGCAATGGACAATTTCTTTTTAGATTTACCGGGAATTAACCAAAATAAATTGTGATGTAGAATATTACAATTTTGGGAATGGATTTCGTAATGGTGATATCAAAATAGGACGGGCATTTATACTCATAACAATTATCAAGTGTTCGATCGTACCCATAGCATCCTGCAGCTTGGTAAGATAGGTAGCGCGCATCCTATCCTTGGCGCTCGTGGGGAGACCAGGGGCAGGAGCAGGGGCGGCAGCAGCAGCAGCAGGGGAAGCGGCAGCAGCAGCAGGGGCAGCCGGGACGTCCTCGGCCTGCTCCGGGTTCCTTACTAAGGGTTAGATTTTCACAAACAAGTCGTAAGTCGTGTGTGTGTGGCGTGGGCCTGTTTGGATCATTTTTGTCCATATTAAAAAGCCAACAACTTTTTAAGTAATCATCCGATCTTAATGAACTTGGTGTCATTTTACTTTTGGTAAGAGCTATGGAACTAGATCAAAATATGGTACTTTCTATTGAGTTGCAAAAATGAGTTGGGATACCTATTGTAAGTCCTTAGTGATAGAGGGTGGGTAGGGGGAAAAACAGAATTGGCATTGAGCTAAAACTTACCATCGTGCAAATCGAAGCCTGCCCGGAAGAGCGACCAGTGCCGGAGGAGATGTCCACGGTGCCCCGTGGTGACTTCAGGAACAGTACCATATCAACATCACCGTCTGTGTTTAGGGTGCGCAGCAGGGTGGCCTGGATCAATACCGCAAATAATGTAGGTGCTTTTAACAAGGCTAGATAAATAAAGCGATATAAATGGGTCAATTTTAGGTATATATAACAGACACAAGTAAAATAAATTGACATATAAAACAATGCTGACAGAATAGTATCTTAGGTACATATAACAGCCCCAAGGAAGATTATGAATTATTATGGTAGACTAATATTCCAGCTTGCAGAGACAGTGTGAAGACATTTTAGATTCGGTAGAGGTAACAGAAACAAGGAATATTAGCGAATATTATCGTAGACTAATATACCTCCTTGCACAGACGGTGATAAGTGGCATTCACCGCGGCAACTCGCTCCTCACGGGTCATAGCTTGCGGGCACATCTGAGTGAGCTGCCGGGCATCGTCGCTGTACGTGGTCCGCTCAGCGGGGAGAAGCGCTCTCCACCCAGCCAGCCAAGCAGTTTGCTTCTCGCCGAAGGTCCCGGCGGCTGAAATATTTTAAGTCCATGTCTACATGTAACGATATTCCAGTGTCTACCAAGTGTCTAACTGTAAGGCATATCATATCAATGACAACATAGAAAAACACCTCATTATAAGATGAGACCATACTTAGAAAAACAATCAACTAAATATCTAATTACTTTCTAACGCTAAACCATTAAAATCATGCCAGGACATTACCCGTCAGTACCGTGGCGTGTAACTAGTTACGCAACTATTATTCGAGCAGAGTGTAGGTTAGTGTGTAGTGAAAGAGTATAAAGACGGTGCTGTCAACCGATTTTTTGATTGACAAAGCTACATTGCCATATTACATACATATCTACCGTACGAAATTACAGCTAAAAAAATACTTCGGCCAACGTTGATATGGACTCTATATAATTTACCGGACTGGGTGGAGCGCTTGTAGAGGTCGAACCCCGTTGTGCGCTTCGCATGCTGCACCGAAAGGCGCACCTTTTGCCGAAGGCTGTCGGGGTCCGCGACGGCAGAAACGGCTGGAGCGCACCGCTCCTGTGCATTTCTGCGCATGTTGCTGATGCGCACCTAAAGGGAATGCGAAAATGGGCGAAATACGTTTGAGAGATGTATTTGGTTCAGAGGATTGTGCACGGGAAAATAAAGTCTTATCTATTTAATAACCCTTTAGATTTATAATCATTTAAATTTAAAATACATGATACAGCACTCCGTACCAGGTTTAAGGGTGGTGTTAGGTACCGATTAGGCCCAAATCTATTCAATGCTATCATATTTAACAGAATTACATACTCAAAAAGTGAAATTTGATCAAATTAACACTAAAATCGAAGTGATATTAACGCCGCCGCTACAGGGGGGTTTGTGATTTCCTAGTAAATCGCAAAACCCGGAATGTGGAATTTCCACGGGTTTGCGATTTACTGCCAAACCGGAAACAGGCTCAGAGATCACGTTCCAGCGCTCCTGGTAGGTGGGGCCACTGGGGGTCGGGTCACTTACTAGTTACAGAACTAATTTCTGAAGGGGGGTAAGATGATTAATTGATTCTAACCTTGACTGCGCGCAACGACATGTTGGCAGCCTCTGCAGCCCGCAGCAGTTCCGGCTCGAAGGGCTTGGATGTGCTAACAAGCCTATCGTCGTAAAACTGCTGCAGGATAGCCCGCTGCTCGGCTGTGGTGGAAACCACTGTCTGCAAAACCAAAACCAAACAAACCTAAATAATGATTATTAAACCTACAGATTAAACCTACAGATTTAGACATAAGCCGTGTTCACACCCACAACCTACTGGAGGCGAAATAGATGAGGCGACTGAACAAATGACCATAATACGCCTCAGCATCGGGTTCACGTGGCGGATGTGAGCCAACGGCGGATATGAGCCAATGTGAGCCGACTATATTAGGCGCCATGAAGGGGTTTGAAGTTGTTTGAATTTGTTTGGCACATATTACATATCTACCGTACAAAATTTGACGGTCAAAATACAGAATCATACATCATATGTCAAATACTCACACGTTTAGATTCGGGGGCACCGTGAGACGACATCTTTGGATATTCGTTCGGAGTAGGTGTAGCTGATAGGTGAGGTGTGTGAGGTGCGCGAGTGTGAGAGTGTGTGAGTAGATTTGAGCTGGTGCGCGAGCAGTGCGGTGAGGCGAGGCATGGTCAAGAGGTCAAGAGGTCAAGAGGTCAATCGGTCAAGCGGTCAGACACCTAGTGGTAAGGAAGGAAATGAAGTAGGTTTCACGCAGGTGGTGCCATCGGGCGTGAAGATTTGCAACTAGAAAAGAAGACGACCGTCTGACCTCTGTTGTCTGGTGCTGCCACCTGGAGATATTAGGTTAGAACCCTGAAGATCAATGATGGCACCACCTAGTGCCTATGGTGGGAAGCAGATGTACAGCCGCAAACAAACCTTAAGGTAAACAATGGTTGTTACTGCATAACTACATCAAGTAGAAGATAAGTCGATGCAGTAACAGTGGATGCAGTAAGTCTATTCCACACAGCAAAAATAAAAGACGGTGCTGTGTACCGATTTTTATATATTCTCTATCAATGCGTTCGAAGGTTATCGATGTGGTGAACTATAGAAATAATTAAAAAACTATAGAAATAATTTTTAAAAATTACATAAATAAATGCATAAATTAATAAATGCCGGTAACTACTGTTGTCACTCTCCTACAATGCCACCTATGCAGCCTCCGCCAATCGGTCCCGCCTCTTTTGATAGCTTTGGACGAATGTGGGGGTTTATGTAGACTCAGTCTTTTCATATGTCAGGCTTTGGACAAACATGGGGCTTTATGTAGGCTCAGTCTTTACATAGGTCAACCTTGGACGAACGTGGGGGTTTATGTAGACTGAGTCTTTTCATATGTCAGGCTTTGGACAAACATGGGGCTTTATGTAGGCTCAGTCTTTACATAGGTCAACCTTGGACAAACGCGGCACTCCGGCCCCTCCTGACAAGAACAACAGATAGTCATGGGAAAGCGGCACAGAATGCCCGTAGGCCGAGTGAGCCACCTACAATTCTGTTTCATACGGGAACTGAGTCGTACGCGAAAAAGGCAGCGAGTCACTCGTTGCCCATTCTTAGGGAGACTCAGAAGGGGGTATGACCGCGGGTTGGGTGAACTGGGGCACGGATTGTGGCTACACTGCATCCCACGGCACCGGGAGCGATCGACGCGCACATCTGTGCGCTTGGTGCGCTAATAAATATAATAAATCCAACCCACACAGAGAGCAAGAGTCCAACAACAAAAAGCGACAGACTGAGCGCAAGGCCACGGCACTCGACATGGAAGAATCAGCCAGAGCGGATTTTTAGATAGCGGCCCTGGCGAGGCCGGAGAAAACGCCATCCCAGACGACGCTCGCAATACGCCGCAGCCGACCCCGCCCGCCCTATGCCTCGTCTCCTCCACACGCAGGTTCGTCCCGGCAATCCCGCCCTGGGACCCAAACCCACACGTATACGGCACTGAGACCGAACCCGCACACACTGACCCCGCTCCCGCCAAAACCGCACCACGTGGCATAACGGCCAGAACTGCCCAGACCGATGCTGAGATTCCCGCCAAAACAAGCTGGAGCAGCTCAATGCACGCGTCAGACAATGCCCACACACCTCCATCACCACAGATGTTGTTGTACGATATGAGCCGGCTGACGCCACCATAGTATGCGTCCAACCCGCCACCGCCAGCGAACGCATAGCCCCCCCAGCCGACGACGAACTCGACCCGGCCACGGCACCCGACGCCCTCCTCACCTATCACGACCGGGCACACGCCAGTGAAGACATCGACGACATAACCACCGATCAAGTCAACGCCACCTCCCCCCCCTACAACCCCCCCACACCCCCCTCTCCTACAGGCCTACCCTACACAACATATGGCCCACCACCGTCCCCGCGGCCTGAGGGCATGAAGTATACAGACATATATTCGACCAAGTTCGGGCGACTGCCCTCCCTAACCACCTAGCAGCACGCATACCGGTGCCATCCAACCTCAACATTGACCGCTGGAGGGCCCTCCTCGCCGGATACCACGATGCCGAGCTACTCGACTTCCTCGAGTTTGGGTGGCCGGTCGACTACACCGCCGACGCCCCTCCCGTCCCGTCGACCGCCAACCACCGCGAGGATCCTGACCACCTACAATGGATCCGCAGGTATGTCAAGGACGAGGCGTCCAAAGGCGCACTGCTCGGACCATTCCGCCAACCTCCCTTCACCCCCTGGGCCCAGACGAGCCCGATGATGAACCGGCCAAAGAAGAACACCGACGAGCGCCGGGTCATCGTCGACCTCAGCTACCCAAGGGGCGCCAGCGTTAACGCAGGGATACGCAAAGGGCACTACCAAGGGAGGCCCGTCACCTACACCCTCCCCAACATAAACAACCTCACCGACGAAGTCACCCGCCTCGGGCAAGGGGCATACATATGGACGATCGACCTCGCCCGCGCATACAGACAGCTGAGGACATGCCCCCTCTCTGTCCCCCTCCTAGGAATAACAATCGACGGCGAAACCTACTATGACATCGCCCCCCCCTTCGGGTGCCGCACCTCCTCCATGGCCTGTGCCCGCACCACCAATGCTGTCACATACCTCCTCCGCCGGAAGGGCCATTTCATCCTCTGTTACCTGGACGACTTTGTCGGGTCCGCCGCCTCTGAACAGGATGCCACCCTTGCCTACCTCGACGCTGTCCACCTCGCTGCCGACCTGGGCCTGGCACTCTCCCCACACAAGTGTGTCCCGCCCACCCAGCACATCGAGTGGCTCGGGTTCGAGGTGGACATGGTCGACGTGATCGTCCGGATCCCCCCGGCAAAGCTCGACGAAGTCGTCGCCGAGTGCGCCGCCTGGGGCCCCACAACAAAGGCCTCCAGGAAGGACCTCCAACGCCTCGTTGGAAGGCTCCAACATGTCGCAAAATGCGTCCGACCCGCCAGGCGCTTCATGAACAGGATCCTCGACGCTCTCAGAAGTGCCCCTTACACCGGAAAGCATGCGATCACCGTCGAGATGACCAAGGACATACTATGGTTCAGGCAGTATGCCCATGCCTACGCTCTCAGAAGTGCCCCTTACACCGGAAAGCATGCGATCAGCGTCGAGATGACCAAGGACATACTATGGTTCAGGCAGTATGCCCATGCCTCCAACGGCGTTGTCCTCCTTCGCCCTCCCCCCAAGCACGAGTGGGTCATCGAATGCGACTCTTCCCTCCTCGCTGGCGGAGCGCACTCCCCCGCAGGCTACATGACTGAGGAGTACCAGCCAGGGTTCCTGGCCGACGGACACAACATCGCCCAGCTCGAGGCTATAAACCTGGTGGTCGCCCTCCACGCACTCACCCCCCCAAACCCCCAAGACTATGCTGTTGTGATCAACACCGACAACCAGGCTTCCCAGATCGTGCTTGACTCCGGTGCCGGGAGGGATCCAACCCTGTGTGCCTGCGCACGGGCAATCTGGCGATTCGCTGCCCTTAACTCTTGCGAGATCCAGGTCATCCACAAGCCTGGCGCCGAGATAGCCTTTGCAGACGCTCTCAGCAGGGCGCCTTTCGATCATGCCGCAAGCCTCAGAGCCAACCGCTTTGTCGACGATATGGGCCTTACCCGCATACGGGCGCACCATGACTCCTCCCTTGTCACCGATGATGACTAGCCTGGAAGAGACACTAATTTGCCCCTCTCTTCCAGGCACACACCAGGACCACCAGGACATCATCCACCTCTTCCGCGCCGGGCTTGCCCACGGGACATGGCGGAATAAGCAACGACAGGTCAGCACCTACCTGGCGCACGCCCGCAGACGCGACTATGACCCACTCCGTCCGACCCAGATCGATCTGGCCTCCTACCTCTCCACCTCACTCAGGTCACCCGGGGCAATCATGAACCACCTCAGTGCGGCCAAGACCTGGGTGAGGCTAAAGGACGGAAGGACCCGCAGCTTCGACACCTATCTTGTATCCATCGTCAAGCGTGGCATCATCCGGACCTCATCCCACCGCCCATGACAGGCTCCACCCCTCACCGTCCATCACCTCCTCGGGGTCGTCCGTTACTTCCTCCGTTACTTCCTACCACGATGCCGAGCTACTCGACTTCCTCGAGTTTGGGTGGCCGGTCGACTACACCGCCGACGCCCCTCCCGTCCCGTCGACCGCCAACCACCGCGAGGATCCTGACCACCTACAATGGATCCGCAGGTATGTCAAGGACGAGGCGTCCAAAGGCGCACTGCTCGGACCATTCCGCCAACCTCCCTTCGCCCCCTGGGCCCAGACGAGCCCGATGATGAACCGGCCAAAGAAGAACACCGACGAGCGCCGGGTCATCGTCGACCTCAGCTACCCAAGGGGCGCCAGCGTTAACGCAGGGATACGCAAAGGGCACTACCAAGGGAGGCCCGTCACCTACACCCTCCCCAACATAAACAACCTCACCGACGAAGTCACCCGCCTCGGGCAAGGGGCATACATATGGACGATCGACCTCGCCCGCGCATACAGACAGCTGAGGACATGCCCCCTCTCTGTCCCCCTCCTAGGAATAACAATCGACGGCGAAACCTACTATGACATCGCCCCCCCCTTCGGGTGCCGCACCTCCTCCATGGCCTGTGCCCGCACCACCAATGCTGTCACATACCTCCTCCGCCGGAAGGGCCATTTCATCCTCTGTTACCTGGACGACTTTGTCGGGTCCGCCGCCTCTGAACAGGATGCCACCCTTGCCTACCTCGACGCTGTCCACCTCGCTGCCGACCTGGGCCTGGCACTCTCCCCACACAAGTGTGTCCCGCCCACCCAGCACATCGAGTGGCTCGGGTTCGAGGTGGACATGGTCGACGTGATCGTCCGGATCCCCCCGGCAAAGCTCGACGAAGTCGTCGCCGAGTGCGCCGCCTGGGGCCCCACAACAAAGGCCTCCAGGAAGGACCTCCAACGCCTCGTTGGAAGGCTCCAACATGTCGCAAAATGCGTCCGACCCGCCAGGCGCTTCATGAACAGGATCCTCGACGCTCTCAGAAGTGCCCCTTACACCGGAAAGCATGCGATCACCGTCGAGATGACCAAGGACATACTATGGTTCAGGCAGTATGCCCATGCCTCCAACGGCGTTGTCCTCCTTCGCCCTCCCCCCAAGCACGAGTGGGTCATCGAATGCGACTCTTCCCTCCTCGCCGGCGGAGCGCACTCCCCCGCAGGCTACATGACTGAGGAGTACCAGCCAGGGTTCCTGGCCAACGGACACAACATCGCCCAGCTCGAGGCTATAAACCTGGTGGTCGCCCTCCACGCACTCACCCCCCCAAACCCCCAAGACTATGCTGTTGTGATCAACACCGACAACCAGGCTTCCCAGATCGTGCTTGACTCCGGTGCCGGGAGGGATCCGACCCTGTGTGCCTGCGCACGGGCAATCTGGCGATTCGCTGCCCTTAACTCTTGCGAGATCCAGGTCATCCACAAGCCTGGCGCCGAGATAGCCTTTGCAGACGCTCTCAGCAGGGCGCCTTTCGATCATGCCGCAAGCCTCAGAGCCAACCGCTTTGTCGACGATATGGGCCTTACCCGCATACGGGCGCACCATGACTCCTCCCTTGTCACCGATGATGACTAGCCTGGAAGAGACACTAATTTGCCCCTCTCTTCCAGGCACACACCAGGACCACCAGGACATCATCCACCTCTTCCGCGCCGGGCTTGCCCACGGGACATGGCGGAATAAGCAACGACAGGTCAGCACCTACCTGGCGCACGCCCGCAGACGCGACTATGACCCACTCCGTCCGACCCAGATCGATCTGGCCTCCTACCTCTCCACCTCACTCAGGTCACCCGGGGCAATCATGAACCACCTCAGTGCGGCCAAGACCTGGGTGAGGCTAAAGGCCGGAAGGACCCGCAGCTTCGACACCTATCTTGTATCCATCGTCAAGCGTGGCATCATCCGGACCTCATCCCACCGCCCATGACAGGCTCCACCCCTCACCGTCCATCACCTCCTCGGGGTCGTCCGTTACTTCCTCCGGGCTGGCCCACGCGCCCGAGTCCTCACCTCCGCCATACTCGTCGGATTCTTCTCCCTCCTCAGGCAAGGAAACCTCCTCGTCACCGGTCGGCCTCACGACCCAGGGCACACCATTCGACATAGCGACATCGTCGACCTAGGCACCCACCTGACCATCAACGTCCGGTCGACCAAGACCTCAACATCCTGGGCGGACGGCTTCTCCATCACGATCCCAGCCATACCCGCCTCCCTGTGCTGCCCTGTGCGAGCCTGGCGCCGCTACGACACCACCATCCGGGCGTCGCCTTGTTCCCCAGCCTTCCTCACCCCTCAACGATCTCCCCTGACCATCTCGACTCTCACCACCGCGCTTCGCGCTGCCCTCCACGACATTGGATGCCCTGACCACCGGGCTTATACCCTCCACAGCCTCCGTCGAGGGGCTGCCCAGACCTGCGCGGCCGCCGGTGCACCTATCCAAGACGTCCAAGACCTCGGACACTGGCGATCCTCAGCCGTACACCAATACGTACCGGCCCGCTCCTTCACCGCGGCGACTCGGGCTCTCTCCACTTTATTTGGTTGAGGCCCGGGTCACCCAGATACTTCATTATTGCCTACCTTGATTATTGACTCATTAACGTACAAATCACTCTGGACTTATCTACCTGAACACTTGACCCAATGCCTTATCACTTATTGACACTTGATCTACCCTTGAACCTTATTGATTTCTACCTACACTCATTACTGTACTCAACCAGAGACCTTCCTATTGATTACCTTGATTATTGATTCATTGACTTTACTGATTACTTATTACATTGATTCCTACCTCGACCTTACTGATACTACCACTTATCACCATTAACTCCATGCCTACTCTGAATAAATTTCCACATTATGTACTTCCGCCTCGTGTTTTGAATTGTTCATATTGCTACGGCAATATGGGTAATTCGAAACAGAGGCGGAAAACCTCCCCCCCCATGCCTATCCTCCTTCCGCCTCGCCCCCACCCCAACTCTCCCTCTCCCCTCACTCTCCCCTGCTTCCTCTCCGTCCATCTCCCCTCCCATACTATCCAGGCGGCGCCACCGCCGCCATTCCCTCCTCTCACCCTCACTCTCCTCCAGGTGGTGGCACTGGCACCCACCACTGGTGCCGCCGCTGGTCCCCTGCCCCCCCCCCCCTCCTTCCTTCCGCTCTCCTCTCACTCTGCCACTTCTCCACCACACGTCTGACCACCAACACCTCTTTTCACCAGCCCACCCGACCCCACATATCCTAAAGGTTGAAGCCCGGGTCACCCAGATACTTCATTATTGCCTACCTTGATTATTGACTCATTAACATACTCATCACTCTGGACTTATCTACCTGAACACTTGACCCAACGCCTTATCACTTATTGACACTTGATCTACCCTTGAACCTTATTGATTTCTACCTACACTCATTACTGTACTCAACCAGAGACCTTCCTATTGATTACCTTGATTATTGATTCATTGACTTTACTTATTACATTGATTCCTACCTCGACCTTACTGATACTACCACTTATCACCATTAACTCCATGCCTACTCTGAATAAATTTCCACATTATGTACTTCCGCCTCGTGTTTTGAATTAGACTTAACCGTTATGGGCAGCATAAATACACCCATCACCAAAAAAAAATTTAAAAATATGGTTCAAATACTCATCTATTGCATCCCGCTACCTTTGATGTGAATAATTGATTAAATAATGCAGATTAATATACTTTAAAAGTCAAATCGAGAGCTTTCTATGGCTGCCATTTAAAAAAATCTTTTTGCATTCTCTTCCAGTTTCTCAACTCTACAACAATATAGATAGTATTGAATGCTGGAACCAGCGACTACACAACTTGATTCAGACTAGGTTATTAAAAATCATCACTTTTAGATCAACCTTTTTTGCGTTATTTTTGTACAGATAAATATTTATTAAACCTAACTATATAACCTGGTTTTCGTGTTTAGTCTACCATCTGAGTAGTGCACTTTGTAACTGTAATGTGTGTTATTTAACATCACATATATGCTTTAGGGAAGTTATTTATATACAACCATACATTAGTTCTTTGGACCTCCACTGTAGGTGGAGTTTTAACAATAATATTAGAGAAATGTGTTTATTTATCAAGAACATCTATCATAGTATACCAAATGGGATGGCCGAATGAGTTAGAGCGTCCGTCTCCCGTGCTGGTAGATCGTGGGGTCGTGGGTTCGAACCCTGGTCGAGTTCAACCAATGACTTAAAAATTTATACTTGATGCTTCCTAGCCAGGCGCTCGGCATTATTAGGACAGGGCAAGGACTGGTGTGCTCAGTGTCAGGATAATGTGACTGAGTGGGATACCAGGACATGGTGACGGCGGCCTGGTTTCCCAGAGGGACAGCACTATAAAGTCATTATGAGTGCGCACTGTCACAAGTCTGTACCCGTCCTGATATGACCTTAGATGTTGCTAGGGCGTAAAACAACGACAAACAAACAATATAGCATAGTATATATTTCAAAAGGATTAAATACACCACTAACCTCAGGGTTAAAAAAATTTTTTATTTTTTATTTCACTTCATGGAGTATTATAATTAATTATACATAGATCTATACATGGTTCGCAATGAGGGCAGCAACTCCGACAGTGGAGGTGATGATAGTTTATTTCCCCAAGGAACCCTCAAGTACAAATAGTGTTGGTTGGTTGTGCAACCAATAGCGTTGGTTGGTTTTATGTCCTGGCAACATCTAAGGTCATATCAGGATGGGTATCGAGTTGTGACAGTGCGCACTCATCCCGACTTTATAGTGCTGCCCCACTGGGAGCCCAGGCCCTTAGCACCATGACCCGATATCTGACTCAGTCATATTATCCTGACACCAAGCCAATCAGTCCTTGCCCTATCCTAATAATGATGAGCACCTGGCTAGGAAGCAACAAGTATCAATTTTGTATGTCATTGGTTTGACTCGAACTGGAATTGAACTCCCGACCTCCTGCACGGGAGGCCTGCGCTCTATGGATTCGGCCACAGCGCCCGGTAGTCCAATAGGGTGAAGCATGTAGGCCTACAGTGTAATGAGTAGGTAACGCTAAAGTGGTACAATGTAATGAGGAAGTAAGGGATGTACTTGAAGAAGTAGAAGTCGGGTGGGTGGGTAGAAGAGTACACGCATATGGCTTAAAGTTTCATAGTCCGATGGTTTTGAGTTTCTGACATTTTCTGAGATAAATACATTCGGCTAATCGGTAGAATGTACCTTACTTTAGTTTGAAGTAACTTTTATTTTAAATGCCTAACTTGTTAGATATTTTGAAGTGCAACCATGCACAATTAATTTTGGCATGCTTGCCAAAACTCTGACACCGTAGCCTTCTGCAGTAACAGGTTCTATTCAATTACCTCAGTATTCCCTTCTGTGCAGTGATGAATGTTTAATAAGTGCACCAGTATCTAAGTTAGATATGTAGAATCAATTCTAGATAATTGCTTTGGTTCTGAAAATTTGATGCTTCATCGGACTATGCAGCATTAATTAACTGCTGGAGGTAAAGTGGCTCTGTTGACAGCTGTGGTGCTGCAGGTTTCAGGAGGTGGTAGGTGGCGCCTCGGAAGATGTGGTGGTGGTGACCCGAGAGTGAGAGTCCAGTTTGAGGAAGAACAGCGGCAGTGGTCGGTTCATTCCCTCCCCCCCCCCCCACACCTCCGTCCCCACCGAATCAAGTGCAATGCTATGCATTGCGCATCAAATCACATTAGAAAATGTGGCTCAATGAATGGTGAAGGTTATATAACATAATTTCTATGACAGGAATCTTCTAAAGGCCCTGTCACACTATGACGTACGGCGTCAGTGGGTGCTCAATGTTCGAAAATTTGCCAGTACGTCGGCATTCGTCTAACTTTTCAGCGGCAGGGGATAAAAATGGGCGTATACACAACGTACGTAACATATGCAGAACATATCTCTGACCTATTGCTAGCGTAGGAGAGCGTTCATGTGCCTCGCAAAACGTTCACAAAACACTCCAATACGCTCATGGAATGCTGACCAATGTTACATACGTTACTCCATCGCTAGAAGTATGGTGTATATGTTAGATACGCTGGAGATACGGCAGGCATACGTTCGAAGTATGTAATGCATCCGTTGACAGTTCGCGGACTGCACGTTCCCACCAGCTGAACATAGGCTAACGTGCAGCAACGTATACCAACGTATCCCTAACGTACTCCCAATGTACGCCAACATATCCTGAATGTACACACAGCATACCTTCAACGTACGAGCCACACATCGACACATGTTGGAAATTTTGTGCATGCACAACATTTTTTCAGAGCCTCGACGCACAGAGACGTAAGATGACATATAATGAAGTACCCGGAACGTACCGATGTATGGCCAACGTATATGTAATGTATGATGATGTATGCCAACGTGTTGGCCGAAAATCACATACGTCGTCATACGCTAAAGCTATACGTCATAGTGTGACAGGCCCTTTAGCACCTCAAGTATATGCATACACCATGTACGATAACTTTAAATTGAGTTTGGTTCCCTCCAGTTGTTCACAGATGGCACCACTGAGGACGATGTATTGAAGCGCGAGTAGTAGTATCTAAAACCCCGTTCACACACGGGCGTTAAATCGCCTCATCTAAATCGCCTTGCCTAGTTCGCCTCACATTCGCCGTGTGGATGCTATGCTGAAGCGATTTAGGGCTGAATCGATTCACCTAGATCGGTTCATCTATACCACCTCGCGAGGTAGTATAGATGAAGCGATCTAGCTTAAATCAGCCCAACTATCTTGTGTGGACGGTAGCGGTTTACTTGAAGCGGCTTAAGCACGTCACACTATATAATATATTTTGGTCTATGAACCGGCTAGAGGTGCACAGATATTTTGTTCATCATTTATTTTGAGGTTTTCACTGCCCAGCAGAAGTGTTGACCGTTCCAAAACAATACGATTCAGTTAATACATATCTAGGTCGAACCCACACTCTCTTGTGGTGATGTCGACGAACCGAAACTGGCGCTGGTTAGTATGGACTTGCTCATGTGCAGATATCGATTTCTGCCTTAAACCGCCCCAAGTACTGCATGTGTGGACATGACGCCTAGTTCGCCTCATCTAGTTCGGCGTAAAGTTGTGCCGTGTGAACGGGGCTTATGACGACTCAGGAACCAGGCTTATAATATATTATAGCTTATAGGGAGTGCATGACTGTGATGTCAACACTCAGCGATCAGCCATCTTGGGTTACTCTTGACAACTCCTATGGCGCCCCCTGTTGTATACCAAGAACACTACGGCCACCACTGGGACTACCCGGTCGGTGGCTGCCGAAGTACGGTGACGCCACCTCGCGGGTACTGCCCGAACCTTTCTAATTCTTTGACAGCTCATCCAATGTGTCAACATACAGCATTTTAGCAACACCCTTTGAAGCCATACTACTAGTGCTCAATGTAGTGACTTTACAGCACTTTAACAGCTTCTGAGGGCAAACTGCTCAAAACAGTGACAATTAAACCAACAAATCGGTAAATAAGCACAGTGTAGACAGTTGCAAGCCTTTCGTATGTAATCCAATATGGCAACCGGAAGTTGTCTTGTGACGTCATTACACCCCCTCTATAGCATCAGGCGCACGCCAGCATGCGCCGTCCAATAAGGTACAGTCTTCAAATGGCTTCGGGGGTGGTCATGCTAAGCCAATCAGAGCTGTTCTTTCATCACTGTTCTGATTGCAAATGGCGGCTTGAACCTAATATTAGCCCAAATTGATGATGTGGATATGGATATTCACCATTCCTCGAATCAATAATCACCACATTCTTCACATCATTTCATAGAAAGGTAACTAATATTCCTAATATATACAATATATACACAAAGATCACAAGTGCTTATGATATTATGACTTAGTATTAACAACGGCGTTTGGAGCAAGCAAAGGGTACGTACTACGCCATTGAGTTTCCTATAATAATAATTAATAAGTCTAATTCGCACAGTGTCATGGAAAAAACGGTCAAGTCTTATTCAAAATTATAGAAATCCAAAACCCTAAAACCATATCAATTTAATATAATCCTTTGTGATTAACTGGTTTCTATAATGTGTTCCAGCTCTACACAAGTGGCAGAGTGTCTAATCGTTTAAAATCTAAATGCACATGGCATAAGATGTGCTGATTATATTGATGTAAATGCAATGCTGAATAAAAGATTAATATCTTAATTTATTATATATATTTTTTAAAGTTAGTGTTCTATGTTTCAATCAAGTGCTGAAATGAGCTGAAACTAACACATTTCATAACTGCACTCAATGTATTAGCATGTGCCATGAGCTTTTGTCCCACAATGCACCGCGCCGCTGGAACCCTGATGTAGTCTATTGTCATCTATGATTAGTTCGACTGCATGTGCTGAAAACGGCGTCAGGAGCATCAGAAGCATGAGAGGGATTTAAGAAAGGCGTACGACCATATATTTTGCCGATACGCGCAGTGCAATTTTCTCTCCTCTTCCCCTCCCCCTCCCCCCCCTTCCCCTCTCCCCTCTCCCTCCCCGCTCCCCGCTCCCCGTTAGGAGAAAAAGAAAGGTGTACAACCATTTATTTTGCCGATACGCGCAGTGCAAAACGTCGATTTTCTATCCCCCTTCCCCTCTCCCCTCTCCCTTCCCCTCTCCCTCCCCCTCACCCCTCCCCGTCAGGAGTAAAACAAAGGCGTACAACCATTTATTTTGCCGATACGCGCAGTGCAAAACGTCGATTTTCTATCCGCTCCCCCTCTCCCTCCCCCTCTCCCCGTCAGGAGTAAAAGAAAGGCGTACGACCATTTATTTTGCCGATACGCGCAGTGCAAAATATCGATTTTCTGTCCCCTCCACCTCCCCCTACCCCTCTCCCTCTCCCTGTCAAATACCATAGCCTAACCTGCGGTGAGGAGCAATTGGCATAACAGTACTTACATACTTTACCCGTGAAAATATGTTATTTATTTTTATAGTTTTGAACTGGATTACAAAACAAAGAATTATCTTTTTTTTAATTATATACATTTGTGACATAGCTGTTTTCATTGCTCTTATAATTGGCATGTTCCAGCATAGACTGATAGAGGAGAGGATACAAGAAGTGTGATTATTATTTGCAGGCTATTGATGACATTTGATTGTATTTGTAATCAACAATTCCTGTAAATAGCATAGCCTACACACTCCTTTATTTCTATATTTTTACAGATTTCTATGAATCCAAGTACGTAAACAGACCTGGACAAGCTAACAGATAGAGAAGCAACTACTTGTAAATTCTAGCCATTTGTTATCAAAATGAGATTCAGTGGCTTTAATTTGTGAATGGTGGCTAATCTCTTAGAACATCTCAAGGAGAATACTGACATTTTGAAGACCTGATGATGGCAGTGTCGACGCGTACGCGCCCGTATTCGTAGATTCTAAGTTTAGGCGTCACGTATCTTTAGCAGTGTCTACGCGTACTTGACCATATTGTAAGCGTACATGCGCATGTTATTTTGCGCATATTTATGAATAAGTTTATTAACAGTAATAGCACATTCTCGATTTATTGACAGTAATAACACATTTTCGGAGTTAATGACTTTCCAGTTGTCTTGCCTCAAGACTAATTTTATTAAGGCATTTCCCCAAGAAGTGGATAATCCTTTAAAAAAAAAATATTTAAAACGGTAATGTTGTTTCTTTATATTTAAATGACAAATTAAAGACAGAAGGAGCAATTAAAAATGATATAAGCGGAGCGAGAACATGGGTGAAATTGTTACGGGGAAACTGTGATACCTTTGACTGTTATGCATTGTCTGTGCTAAAAAGCGGTATATTTAAATTAAAAGACAACACTGTTAATAGAGTGTTTCCATTAAAGATTAAGCATATTAAAATAATTGTATTAAAATTCAGGAAAATTGGTACAGATGGTCTGGTGTTAATTGCTGCTTTGTTAATAGGATATACATGCTTGTTAAGACAGTCCAATTTATTTTATACCGAGATGCTGGGGGATGGCGGTCATACGCTGCTTGGGAGTGACATCAAGGCGCACGCGACACACTTGACGGTGACAATCAGAAGCACCAAAACCACATCCAGACCAGAGGACATCTACTATTGCAAGTGTGAGTGTGTGTGTGCCTGGTGTGCTTCGACAGTATGACTGTGATCAACCCTTAGATGATGTCTTATGTCTTCAATTACCAAGAACTTTGTCAATCTTCATTAATATATAACTAACTATATATAATCTTAACTAGCTCGTGTCTGGTAACCTGCATATAAGTAATGATAAGTAGGATCTCTATCTAATTTCTGGGTTGTACTACCTGGTCACCTAGAATAGATAAAAGTTAATAGAATCATCTGTACTGATGAATGAAGCTTCAATTAATATGTGATCCATTGATACTGATAGAACTATAAAGGCTCCTGTAAAAATTTATTACGCCTGATTAATAAATTTATTAGCCCAAAAGTGATTATTTGTGTCTAGTTTTGAATTGCACATGTTTCCGGTAACATGTGTAATTCAAAACCCTGACTACGGGCTCCATAGTGATGCGTACCGTAGATAATGTGTAGTGTAGCATTCCATAACCTTGGGCAAAGTTAACTTTTGCTTTGGTCTCATGGAGGTTGGTTTGTGTTTTTTGGTCACAAAGCAGTTGCAAGCTTGTATCTGTACCTACTCCCTGTATCCTACATAAATCTCCATGGTTGTCATGTGAATATCTATTCATCAATTAGCCGCACAACCACCGTGCGAAGAGCCTGGGCTATTGTATATGTCATCTGATGTCCGTGTCCGGTGTGTTCGGAGCTTAAATCAGTTAGTTTATCACCTTATATACCGGGTATTTATTCCAAATGTTTAGTATATTATAGGTTTATTGTATTTGACAGAATCTTTCTTTAAATTTTAGGCCGAATTCCCACTTTGTGGCAGCTACATACAAGTACTGGGATGGCAGTTGGACCAAGAACACCAGACGATTCATCATTAATCATCAATGAGACCATATAGTTCAGCTGACACACACTTTCTCCTCAGATGAATTAACTAAGACCGCATTCAATACATAGGCTTTCATTTGATTGAACCAAAGATTACACTAGGTGGTGAGATGTGCTGGCTGGCTATTTTTTGTAATTCTAAACCATACCAAAATGACCCATGCTGTTCACATTCAGAATTATTAGTTATTGACAAGGAACTCACACCAATACTACAAATATCATACTATTTGAGCTAAGATAAGAGAACACCTCAGATTAATACAATATTAATAAAAATTGATGGAATTGTTTTTCTTAGACTATACATTTGAACAATTATCTGGGGCAAGTATTCTGATTCTTATCATTTCATATTTCCAATAAAAGACTAATACAAAATTGCTTCGTTTTTAGATTTCTTTTTGGCGGTAGGCCCTACTTTGTTTTTATTATTTTTCATAAATTTTCCCATTTTGTTAATATTTAAAGAGGAAGGTCTATGTATAATGAATGATATTTCAGTATTCCTCAAATTGCATATGTCAGCCTATTCAGTTAGGTATGCCATAAAAAAAAACTAAATGTTATCTGTGTTCATAGTGATTCCATGTCAGCATATGAATAACAATGTCACTAGATGCTACATAATCATGTCACCTATACTGATGCACTCACTGAATCACTACAATGTATGTCCTGCGAAATCCTAGCACAGTGCCTATAATAAAATAATCTATTTAATTAATAGAATGACCATCTACATCTTGTTTGTTTGTTTTAACTTGATTCCAGCCAATTTCTGATTGTGCAATTTGAACTACATAAATAATACCAATCATACCCACTTTTTGTATATGCTATAGATTAAGTCCCTATGTAAAATATTCTGGTTATAAGGGAATAAGTTTATCATAGTAGATACACACCTGTGATAGAATATTCAAACCATCTGGGTGGTATGTTTCGCCAAAGCCCAGGCTCTTTCTTCCACCCACTCACACATATTATTATTATAATGACTTAGATAAGTGTCAGCCTCCCCCCCCCCACCCCCACAACAAATCAAACACAATGCAAAGCATTACGACCAAACCTGTCAAAGTCAAGATAAGGCCTTACTAGAAATTAAGGAAATTAACAAGTTACTATTGAAATGGGTAAATGGATTACCATAAAGTATGAATGATAAATGGTGTAGGTAAAATCTGGATTTTGGGAGTTTGTTATCTACAGACCTGTAAAGAAGAGCCAATAACAAAACTAAGATAATTACTGAAACAACAAGTCTAAAGATTTGAATCAGATTTGACAAGTGCTGCCCAGTGATGAAAACAAGTGTCAACACACTTATCCATTATGGACAGCAAATAAATTCATCACAAAACGTGCCCGTCCTGATATGACCTTAGTTGTTGCTAGGACATAAAACAACAAACAAATCACAAAAGTGGGGAAAAATTGGTGTCAGAATAATGTATGCCACAATTAAATTGGTATTTTTCACTTTAAATATCCAACATGTGCAATTTAAGATAACATACTCCAAAAGAAAGTAGGGTAGATTAGTATGATCCATCTAATAGGCCTATAGAAGCTATTTATCTTTAAAAAATTACAGAAATTGAAAAACCATTAGACTGCAACAACTGTCAACATTAATATTGGAGCAGTCCAGATAAGACCTGGATGTACTATTCATGATTTAAAAAAACAAAGTTACATCAATTTGAAAATATTTGTGTAAATAACTCAATGCTAACAATTTAACAATCAGGTGATAATGATAAATGATATATTCAGATTTACCCTATTAGATAAAAGATTCACCCTGTAGTCGTACATACATGGTGCACATAGGCCAACATGGACACATACATGTCACACATACATGGTGCACATATATGCCTACATACGGACACATACACCACCCACATGGCAAGGCAGTCATAGTGTTCGGATGGCTCAGCATCTGATATAATTAGCTGTGTGACCAGGTAGGAGGAGCCTGGTTCGTTGGTTGGTTGTTGGGGTTTTATGTCCTGGCAACATTTAAGATCATATCAAGATGGGGGAGGAGCCTGCATAGAATATTACCTGTTATTCAATGAAATAATAAAAGAAGACTCTTACTTGAAATAAATATGCATTTTGCATGCATATATATTTTTTTGTTATCTAATATTCCCGGGTGATTAAACTGGTTCTGGACGTAACTATTGTGTCCCCTGCTAGTTAAATTAGGAAATCTGTTATCATGGAAATACCAGAGCTTCAGTAAAAAAACAGTTGCTATTCTTGCATCTGTAAGGCTATTTTCTAGTACCATGGCTAGTAATACAATTTGTCTACAAAGCTTTATGAAAAGAAATTGAAGTTGAAGTTCCATATTATTTTTGGTGTCCCCTTCTATTGTGTTACATCCACAACTCAAAATTGGGAAAACATATAATGATCCTATGCTTTTTTTTACAGTGCATTTGTATACTTAGGGGATCACAATATAGAAATTAATTGTTTCATGCAATAAATTTGATTAAATAATTGTTTTGATTAATGAATCTGCACTTAGTGATTAATAAGTCCACTCTTGGGGTTGGCTACTTAATTGGTTCTGTTTTTTTTCTGACAAAATGGTAACCTTAACTATCTTTTCCTTCATGTTACCAGCATATATACGGACAAGAGTTGGCCTACTCAGCGAAACAATTAGGAAAATACATAATCTTAATTGTTGACCCTCATGTAACACTTTGGCCCCATTTACCATGAAATGACTCATATATATGCCAAATAGATTAGAAGATAGAAATTCAAAATGACACATACTGTAATATGATCACATACAGTTTTTATGGAAATGTCATGAATGTACCAATAACAGAAGGGAAAATAACTTCATTTTACCAAATTTGTTCAAATAAAAATGCACTAGAACTAGTGATTACTAATATATAATAATGGCATATAGATTTAATAAGCTACTGCTTCCCCTGGCTTGGTTCCCCACTGCAGTAAAGTGTACATGATTGTGGTGGGAAACCAAACTAGTGCTGACCCCTGGTGTTAAATAGCTAAAGCTAGAGCTGTTGGCTTGGGAATACTGGTCTGGAAGCATTTTCGTTTTTATGTAAGTACTACTGTTTGCATGTAGAAATATACTTGTTTTAGTAAGAGTAAACAGTTCATGTAAGCTCACTCACATAGTTAACAGCTTAAAGAATGCTCACAGCTAGTTTGGATCAAGTAATATCTGCAGGATTGTTAATCTAAATGATTGTTCATTCCACTGACCAAAATGGCTGACACAGTGACACTGACTGAGTCAGTGAGTGACTGACACTAATTTCCATCCATCATCCCAGTTTTGGCTTGTGTGTAATGTCCTATTCTCGATGTCGGCATGACGTCACAACCCCGGAAACTAGCCCGCGAAGTGTAAAATACCGCCGTGATGTGTGCTGCGGCAATGCTATGTCTATGAGGATGATTTATTTTTGTAAAATAAATTTTAAAACTTTCATCGGATCGATTAAAAATATCTTAATGCGCGATTGAAGAGGAAGATCTGAGGTATTTAATTTAACCTAAGAGCACTTTTTTCTGAAAGTATTAAAAACAGAGATAATAGTGAAAGTTGGGATATTCTGATGTCAGTGCCATGTTAGCCTTACCAATCATGGCCTCAAAAACTATTTTCGCCAAATAAATTCAAGAACTTCCAATTAGCTGATAAAAAAAAAGAGCTGAATATGAAATTATAGAGAAAGATCTGAACTATTTAATAGAAAGAAGAGAAATTTGCTTTCACGGCACCAACAAGCAAAAATCACTGTGATAGATAGGGTAGTTTTAATGTTGTTTCTATGAGAGTGGCATTTGTTTTATTCGCGCGCCGTGAACCCCAAAAGTGCCCGGATGTCTGACATCGAGAATGAATAAGTAATAACAACATGAATTAAAAATGAAAATCCAATTCGTTATGTGTAATATATCTGTTAATATTCAAATCGGATTTATATGAAATCAAATAGGCCAACACTATTGAGGCACCGAAAACCCCCGCTTAATTTGGTTCCCTATCTGTTCCATGTTTCCGCTTGAAGCCATATTGATTATCATTTGTTTTTAAATACAACTCCAGTCTATCTAGCAGTACATTTAAAAATATTTTTGACAAAATACTAGCAAGTGCTATAGGTCTGTAGTTATCGTTACTGTTAATCCTTCCCATCTTGTCCTTAATTACTGGTACAAGAATAACAGAGATCATTGTAGCAGGCAGAGTGCCTCTTCCTATTTACCTAGATACAAGATTCACCCCGTACTGCTGCAGTAGGGGTGCAAACCAACCCTATGTAAAAGCTGTCGCAAAAACGGGTCAAAGAATTGAGAGCCTAATTTCACAAGCCTAAATTCACAATCAATTATTCTTTATATATGTCTTATTGATAGCCGCTACCTTTGAGTTGAAAAATATAATATAATATCTAGTTTAATAAGATTTAAGAGTGAAATCGACGGCGTTCTGCGGCCGCCATCTTGTCTTTTTGCATTCTCTCCCATTTCACCAAGTCTGTGCCGATATAAAGCTGTATTCACACGGGCAAAATGTAAAGCGATCTAGACAAGGCGAATCATATGAAGCGATTTAGATGCGTGTTCACACGGGCAGTACTTGGGCCGGTAATCGATATCTGCGCATGAGCAAGTCCAGACTAACCAGAGCCATTTTGGGTTCGTCGACGCCGGCACGAGAGAGTGTGGGTTCGACCTAGATATGTATTGACTGAATCGTATTGGTTTGGAACGGTCAAAACTTCTGCTGGGCAGTGAAACCCTAAAAATAAATGAGCGCAGCTAGTGGTTTCATAGACTAAATTATACAATATGCGCTTTTGATCGACCAGAAAGTCAACAAACCAAGGTCTCGACTGCGCATGCGTGTGACGTCATAAATCGCTTCATATGCGCTCACACGGGCAAGATAAAACGTTTCAACATAGATCGGTTCCTGTAGACCACCTCGCGAAGCGTTTTACAATAAACGATTTATATGAATCGATTCAGCCCTAAAACGCCTCAGCCGTGCGTTCACATGGCAAATCTGAGGCGAACTAGGCAAGTGGTTTTGCGTGAGGCATTTTAACTTGCCCGTGTGAATACAGCTTTTGTAACCATTTTGACACTGAGCCAGAGACATTCTACTTTTGTTCCATACTAATGCTATTTTCCGCCGCCCGAATTTATATAAGGTTGGTCTTCACCCGTGTACAACAAGTACCGGGTGAATCTTTTATCTAATATTTACCTTGCTCCTAACCCTATCCTCCTAGTAGTAGTAGTAGTAGTAGTAGTAGTAGTAGTAGTAGTAGTAGTAGTAGTAGTAGTAATGCCGAATGCCAAGCTAAAACTTACAAGTATACATTTTTAAGTCATTAAAGTTCTATCATGCAATATAAACTTTTCTAAAACCTAGATAAGCTACTAGAACAAAATACTAATTTAATAAGTCATAACATGAAACCAATATAGGGAAATTATTTATTTACATAGTCATGCTAGTGATATCACATGACAGTATAATGCCAATATTAAAGTTGCATAGTCCGATGGTTTGGTTTTGAAAATTTGATATTTCATCGGACTATGCCGCTTTAAATTCTGTTATTGATGACCACACTTAAATTGAAAACAGACAGTGAGTGAGCGGCAGTCAATCAACATCACATGCATTAATATTATAATTAAAACAAAAATGACCCCACAAAAAGGACAGATCAACTATTCACTGCTTCAGATCAAATTATGTTACTGATTGTTGTTTGGGGAGTTTTCAGTCCGCATTGGGTGCACTGAAGGCTGCAAATCTGCAGCACTGAATGGGCACCGCTGAAAGCAGTCCCATGTGGTCGGGAGTTGGGTTCCGGTGTGTAGTGATCAGAGGAATTGAGGGGCAGGGGGGAGGGGGCGGAGGAAGAACAAGGCAGCCTAAGAAGGAGTGTGCTAAAAATGAAAACAGTGAGTGAGCAGCAGTCAGTCAACATGGGCATCAATAAAATGAAACGACAAAAGAAAACACCACAGATCGACTGTTGCTTCAAATCGATTTCAGTTTTTTATGAGTGACTTAATAATAACAAAGTGCTAAAATTGAAAACAGCAAGTGAGAGGCAGTCGGTTTGTGTGGTGTGTGTGGTGAAGGTGTAGGGGTGTGGTGAGGATTTTGGTATGTGGGGATTTATTGGTGTGTTGTGGGGGTGTAGGGATGTGTGGTCAGGGGCCTAGCTTTCATATACACAGCTAAATATTTTTACCATCAGCATAGACCAATACTATGCTGCAGCTGCAGCACCATCAGCATATGCATGGGTGATAATAGAGCCACAAGGAGAGTGGGATGCTCTCCAAGAATAGTCTGTACTGATTGATTAGTGGAATGGTGCCAGGAGAGCCGTGTATGAAACCTGACTTGCAGGAATTTCCTGGTATTCTCAAACAGTCCTAAGCCTCTGGGAGAATATATGTGTTTTTGTGATCAATTAACATTAAACAAAATGCCAAAGAATCTGGATGTATATGACCGTAATCGGGTTATTCAAAACCTGTTCTGTTATGACTGCAGAACATAAACCTAAACAAGAACGAGTTAGACACAACACAAGTGAAACCTGGTTCCAGCACTTTCCCCACGATTCCCTGTTAGTGCTAAGTCTATGGGAGAAGACCCATGCTTATTCATCTTGATTGCCGTGATTTTTGCTGGATACCATTCAAGTCTAGTGAAAACTGACCTTTAACCTATTAGCTTTAGAGAATTGGTCGTAATGCGAAGCATTTCGTTTGATGCGTGGGGAGGGAGAGCGACTCACCCGGCCCTGAGCGACTCACCCCCCCCCCTCCTGCCACTGCTCACTTCCCCCCGCCCCTGAGCGACTCACCCCCGCCACTGCTCACCTCCCCCCGGCCCTGAGCGACTCACCCCCTCCTGCCTCTGCTCACTTCCCCCCTTATAAGGCCGCCCGCCGACCTCCCTCAGGCACTCAGCCTCCAGCCGCCTTCCAGCTCTCTGCCCCTTTTCTTCTCGCGCATCACTGTTCTTGTATTATTTTGAACCTGATATGAAGTGATAATGCCAATGCTATAGGTTTACATCTCATGTCATATTGAAGATAAAGTTGCTAATGTTCCCCATATTATTTTTAATGTATGTTATATTGGTGGTAACGGTTTTTAGAAATAGGAAAAATGCAGTAAAATACAAGGATGAATAGTGGGAATCAAGATCTCTGTGATTTTGTTGATTTTTTATATTTACCAATTAGCATTCAGCAAAATACCAAAGAATTAGGATGTAAATGACAACAAGTTGGTAGTTTGAATCCCATTTTATGACCTTAAATGTTGCTAAAACATGATGCCCAAACAAGAAATAGTTAGGTGTGGGTGATAGGATAGTTGAAACCTGACTTCGGGCATTCTCCTACGATTCCATGATGATGTTAAACCCAAGTAGATGTTGTTTATTACCATTAATGCCTAAGTCACAAATCGCCTCTGGCGTGTTTGCGCTGGCAGTAAGTCACCAAATTGGCAAAAACATGTGGGGACCATGCGGTCGGATATGACGGCCATGCAGCAACCCTACGGTTTTCTGTTTACTGTAAAGGGTTGCGATTTGTTTAACTTCACATACTGCCCCTAGTATTTGGCTGTATACATGTATAGAAATTGCATGAAAACTGCTTACGGTGTGTTCTCTTAGTTTATTAAAGTATTTAAAAAACAACAAGTATTCAAATATAACAAACTGAACACAGATGGCTTTGTGCATATGGTAACTGCTCCTCTAATAAAAGGGGAGGAACGTGCTTTAAAATTAAACCAAGTAATAAGCTTCATGTTACAATTCTTTTTAAATATCTTTATTACTAGTCTATTTCAGTGTCAGATACCATAGCCTAACCTGCGATGAGGAGAAATTGGCATACCAAATGATATCAGGTAAGAAAATTAGCTAATCCTTTTGTATGAAATATTAAATACCAAAATATATTCATAATTTTCTAACACTTAATCTCAAACAAGGTGAAATACCTAGATACCCACCTGAAAAACTATAAATGCAACTCAACACTTATACTTGGTCAGGAAGTGGTTTCTATTATTTTCTTACTTTCACATTAGATGCAATCACAAATATGCACAATACACAATTATAACCTGCAAATAACAATGAGACTAGAATTTAACCAGAAAGTCGCATATTTTTACAAAGGGATAAGGAAAATGCAAGGTGATCATCACAAAGCAATAAGTACATACTGATTTTTATTTGGGAGATCACATGATTAATCATGCAATTAAACTGCTGGTTTTTATAGGCCTACAAAAATAAGTGTGTTTTCCAAAATAGCTGAGTCTGTAATTTCAGACAAATTTCTATGGTGTCATCCAAAAAGCTGGGTATAGTAATCTGATTCCCTTAAATTTCAAGGAAATACAATAGGTGAGAACTTCCTTGTTCTATAACACTAGTTACAGATTTTACCTGTGAGGATATGTTATTTATTTTGATACAGTTTTGACCAGGATTTGGACCATACAAAACAAAGAATTATCTTTTGTTAAATCATATACATTTGTGACAGCTGTTTTAATTGCTGTTATAATTGGCAAGTTCCAGCATAGACTGATAGAGGAGAGGGTAGGGTACAAGTAGTGTGATTATTATTTGTAGGCTATTGATGACATTTGATTGTATTTGTAATCAACAATTCCTGTAAATACACACCCCTTTATGTTTATATTTTACAGATTTCTATGAATCCAAGCACATAAACAGACCTGGACAAGCTATCAGATAGAGAAGCAACTACTTGTAAATTCTAGCCATTTGTTATCAAAATGAGATTCAATGGCTTTAATTTGTAAATGGTGGCTAATCTCTTAGAACATCTCAAGGAGAATACTGACATTTTGAAGACCTGATGATGGACCAACCATTTTTAATGATTTTATACTATTTATAGTATTGATTGCATACAATAAAAAAATATAAATATTGTGCAGCTTGTGAATATTTGTTGCAAATAAAAAATGCAAATTATATGCTTGTTTTTCATTTTAGATAAAGGGGAGTGTGTGTGTGTTGTGGGGGGGGGGGGTAATGTGAAATATATTACTTACAGTCCTGGCCATAGCAATGTGTAGGGTGGGGTGGGGATAACCAGTGCAAAGTCAATGGCAAAATATCATATTATCACTCAGTGTGACAAACCAGCTCAAGGATTGCCTGTTCATATGATGATAAATGCTTTAGAAATTAAAAGAGACACAGAATTCATATACATATGCAAACTCCCTCCCATTGTGTAACTGAAATGTATTGTAAGATGCTTCTAAGTCCTTTAATTCCTCTCAAATGTGTCAGATATTGTATACTACAGCAATCTACCAAGGCAGTAGCCATTTTGAATTGTTTATCATATGCAACAAGCCCTCTGATTGGTTTAGCATGACCACCCCGAAGCCATTTTTAAATACTATATCTCATTGGAGGAGAGGCGCGTGCTGGCGTTCGCGTGCTCATAGCAATAGAACTATTTGTATACAGATCAACCTCGATCCAACGGACACCGATGCAACGGATTCCGGATCCAACGGACACAATCCGCTAGAATGAATATCTGAACATTTGCGCATTTTAAGTGAGGCAAGCAGTTGAAACTTGACACGATTTTTTAAACACAAGGATCCTGAACCCCAGCCTCTATTTACATTGTTTACTAAATGATCGTGGGTAGCACTTTTTATGAACCTTAGTTCTGTATTTTGCGTTTATTTTTGTACCCCCCGGAAAATGTTGTCGCTGCAACGGACAAACGGCTTTAGCGGACAACTGCTCCGAGGTTCATCTGTATTTTCAAATATGGACTTTGATAAATATGGATACCTTCTATGCTGTTGTAAATTACGTTCTTAAAGTTGCACATTCCGATGCTTTTGAGTTTCTGCAAGTTTATTTTAGATAAATATATTAGGTCGATTATAATCGGCCTTGCCCACGCACAGGCACATACATCTTTTACGATATGTGGCGCCAGATTCGGCAATGTTGAGTCTATGGAGTGTCAGACCACCGCGCCCCCACCCATGTTACGGAGAACATGACACAATAAAGGAACGCTAGAACAAAAATAGTCCGTCTCATGATTTTATTTACAAGGCTGTTATTAAACTGTTATTTACATCTTTCTCAATTACACTCGTAAATTAATATTCTAATGGACCATAGCTTACATTACCATCTCACAACCGTTCATTGAATAAATAGAGAAATCAAATAGTTTCACCACCGTCTTTTCTTCAATACATAATTGATGCTTCCTTTTTTGTTTTTAATTGTGAAAGGTGACAAATGTAGACTTGATTCTGCTTATTTCTAATATATGTCATGCCACAAAAAAATGTCATGCTTAAGTCTTTGAATTAAATACACACAACCAAATCAGGCGAAAACAAACCTATACACTTTTATGTTAATATATATTTTCAAACAAATTTTACTGTGGTCGTATTAATCTACATAGGAAAGGTCCGTCCTAAATAAGATTAAAAACTAATTTCTATAATAAGATTTGATATTATTATCTACATTTGATATTAGCTGGACGACGCCCCATGTGATATTGCGGCAGTGTCCTGACGTTTTATCTCGCTGGTGATGGAGGTAAGGTCTTGAATAAATTGTTGAATCTGTTAAATGAAATATAAATAAAACACATTAATTCAATGTTGCAGATAAAGTATATCTTTTGTTAAAATAATCTATTAATCATTCATATTAATTTCAAATTCATGGTGAGTTAGGCGTATTATATATTATTGCATATGGTGAGATATGTGGTCATCGGTGTTAGTTTCCTTCCCTAGTTTGTTAGGGTTTTACATCCTAGTAACATCTAAGGATATAGCAGGGCAGCCACTGACTTGTGAGAGTGTGCACTCATGGGCGATTTTATAGTGTTGCCCCACTGGGAGACCAGGCCATGGGCACCATGACCCGATATCCCACTCAGTCACATTATCCTGATACTGAGCTAACCACCGCTTGCCCTATTCTAGTAATGCCGAGCACCAGGCAGTAACTATATAAACCTGTCGAAATCTATACGCTCAACTGCATGATCACTAATGAATTTAACAAGCTGCGATAGAAATGCACACACAAAAACAGAACAATTATAGGTAAATGGACTATGGTAAAATCCCGATTTTGACTGTTTGCAATCTACAAACAAGTACAACTCATAAACAAGAAACAACCAAACCAAAATTATCACTAAGATAAAACTATGAATCAAATTTTAATCAAATTTGACTAGTACTGACCAGCAGTGATAACAAGTGTTAACACGCCTAACCGTTACGGGCAGGGTCAATAAATTCATCACACAAAAAAGGCTAGGTAGCAATATATATATCAATTTTGTACGTCATTGGTTTGACTCGGCCAGAATTCGAACCCCTGACCTTCTGCAAGGGAAGCCAGCACCCTTACTGATTAGGCCACCGCGTCCGGTTTCCTTTCTGACTGTTCATATGATGAAGTTATATTCTTACAGAAAAGGTGTCCTGCTATGATTGGATGGTTGTTGGGGTCTTACATCCTGGCAACATCTAAGGTCATATCAGAATGCGTACCGACTTCTGACAGTGCGCACTTCGGGCGACTTTATAGTGCTGCCCCACTGGGAAATCAGGCCACCAGCACCATGACCTGATATCCCACTCAGTCACATTATCCTGACACTGAGCTAACCAGTCCTTGCACTATCCTAATAATGCCAATAACCTGGCTAGGAAGCGACCAGTATCAATTTTTATAAGTCATTGGTTTGACTCGAGAGGGAATTGACTTCCCGATCTTCCGCACGGGAGGCCTGCGCTGTACCGATTCGGCCACCGCACCTGGTTAGTAAATTAGAGTATAATATCAACTCTGATAAGTGAACACAGTGTAAACATTAACACTTAACTATGTTACTTAGCCAAGTGGGTAAATTACCCTAAAATAAAAATTTGAGATGGGGCATTCATTGTCTTAACTATCAGATAACTAATTTGCCATGCCACTGAAAGTCCGCTGTTGCGGTTCCGAGGCACACCAGTTTGCCAGGGACACATCGCTTCTGCGCATGCGTCAAATTCGAACAGCATCGTCACTAACCTTATAAATTTAATATAATGTTTTTGGTAAACATGTTTTCTATATGTGTACCAAGCGATTTGTTTCTAGGTGGTGTCGTTTTCACTTTTTCTGTATTTTCTGTATTTTCTGTATGAAGATTGCTCACGACCATTGACAAGGCCTTGAGTTTGATGGTACGCCCAGAGCAAAACATTAGTTTTATTCAAACTTAATAGAAATCAAGAACCCATACCTTATAAATTTAATATAATATTTATGGTAAAGATGTTTTCTATATGTGTACCAAGCGATTTGTTTCTAGGTGGTGTAATTTGAGAGATATTTGACTTTTTCTGTACGAAGATTTGCTCACGGCCATTGATAATGCATTTAAATGGATGTGCCCCAGGCAAACTGGTATGCCTCGGAAACCGCAACACCGGCCTTAATAACACATCTTCTGAATCAATTAAAACTTGTAAACAAAATAATAACTTTTTTTTTTAAATAAAAAAAGAGTTAACCTGCTTATGACACATGGAGGCTTTGTGGGATTAGGAATGGTCTATTGTTCGATGAGTTCAGCCAATTTGATATCCCTGATGATGCTTATTAACTGGAGAATGTACACCTCAACCTGTGAGACATGCAAGGTGGAACATGATATTAGTGGTTAGAACATGGCAAACTATGGCAGGCAGGCAAAGCAGGCATATAGACAGGCAAAGCAGGCATACAGACAGGCATATACAGTAAAACATATACAGTAAAACCTCTCTAAATCGACCGACTTCGGGACCGACTTTAAGTAGTCAATTTCGGGAGGTGCTCGGTTTATCAATTCAATTCAATTCTTTTATTTTAACTCTCTGCAAGGTATGTTTACAATAAATTGAGGTGATACAATAAATGCATACAAATTCCTTACAGACAGAAAGGATCCCAGAAAAGCGATGCTTATCTAGCTGGTCTCCATGATGTGAATGAATACAAGTGATGACAATAACAAATTATTAAACTTAAGCTACATTTTTAACTAATGATTATGATGAGCTACTGATGCGTCTCTTCACAGTTAGTAAAAAACAAAGTAATGATAGGAATATTATATGGATATTGTGTCATGGATTCATGTACTTACATGCAGTATCAGTAGTTATTTTGCATGTATGTTAATAGGGGTATTATATATATTCTTTACTGGTAATCGATTTAGTATGCATTGAGATAGCTTATCTTTAGTTTTTTACAGAAGTTTTTCAAAGTTTGAAGGTTTCTAATCTCTACTGGTATTGAGTTCCAGATATTGGTTCCTTGGTTTTCAGTTGTTATTTTGCCATATTTGTTTCTAGTGTGTTTGTGATGTATGTTATTTATCTGTCGTGTGTTATGGGAATGGACCTGATTGTTTTCTTTGAAGAGATTATCAAATATTTCAGGGAGGAGGCCATTCTTTTGCTTGTAAACAAATTTTGCAATGTATATTTTATAAATGTCAGTTACCATAAGTAAGTCCAGGTCTTTATGAAGTGATTTAGTTGGGGTGAGATAGTCTTTGCTATACAGTATTTTCAAGGCTCTGTTTTGTTGTGTCTGTATCTTTTTTAGGGTTGATGATTTGGCTCTCCCATACACCTCTATACCATACTGGATTTTGGAGTAAACGTATGCATAGTATAGTAATTTTTTATTTTCCTCATGTACCCGTCGTCTGATTATTTTAAATGAGTTAGCCGTTTTAATTATTGAATTATTTAAGTCATCAATATGTTCATCCCAGTTGAGGTTCTCATCTAGAATTATACCTAGGTATTTCACAGAAGGGACTCTCTTTATTGTGTTATTGTTTATCTTTATGTTGTTTAGGTAATCAGGAATGGTTGTACTTCTGCTTTTAAATATTGTGTAGCATGTTTTGTTCAGGTTTACTGTTAATTTGTTATCATTGCACCATGTAAATATGTCTGAAAGGAATGTTTTAATTGAATGTTTTAGTTGTTTGGGTGAATTTGAGGTTATGAAGCCGTTGGTATCATCTGCAAATAACCTTGTTTTGACATCTTGTTTTGTACAGTTGACTATATCATTTGTGTAGATCAAAAATAGGAGAGGTCCCAGGACAGAACCTTGGGGGACACCATTGCTGATTGAGTTTAGCTTGGATCGTTTACCGTTTATGTATGTAAATTGCTTTCTATTGGTTTAGGGAGTTATAATATGGTTACGGTGGTATTGTTGGGATCCAAATAAAACGATCCCCCCCCCCAGCCCCCACTTTTTTAATTTGTTGCTGTTCCTCTGTTATCTCCAGTCAACCATATACGATGACAGGGACAGTCCAGGTAAAAATGTAAAATTTAAAACCTAAATGCACTGGGATTGGTCCCACTGCTTCACTGGTCACAGATGGTCCAGTGTATTATTAACAACCCCACCCCAACAACATAATTCATAAACTCACATAACTAGCTACATTAGAGTTACACTAGAATTTTCCTAACAAACCAACATTTATTTACCGCTTGCCTAACTGCAACTGAACATTAAAACTTACTACAAGTTTACCAACTGAATACAGAAGATAACTTCTGCTTACATTCTAAATACTATGTAAATACTCACATTGATCTGACTAATATTGATCTGGTTATATGACACTACTGTACCATATTGTTATGGAACTTTTGGGTTTCAGAATTTCATTGTGTTACATGGTGCAAATTGTCTATTCAACAGGTATTGTACACCTTATTCTATATACCTTTTGTGTAAATAACACTGAATTGAAAAATGGCTGGAAGACCAGTGCTTTGGCACTGACAAAAGACTTATTCAGCAGAATAAACATATTTACCAAAAAAAACAAAAAAATATATAGGGGAGTGGTCGATCTGTGGGGTTGGTCGGTTAGGGAGGATTTACTATGCATATACATATACATCCACCACCACTACACAAGCAAGATTCTCTATATAGTGCACATGAAATATGAATCTAGTAAATAAAAGATTATTTATGCTCTTTTGGAAGAATTACAATGCTTATCGCCGTGTTGGCAGTAAGGGCCATATTCACGGGAGGGGGGGCGGGGGTTGGGGGGGAAGCTAGTGGTATCTATTGTCAGTCTCGTTAATTACATTCACATGCCTATTTTGAAATTTACATGAAATTCCAAAATAGTCAGATCGGTGTCAAATTGGCAAATATTCCGATTTAATGCATTGGTGGGGGAATGCGAATGTTCTATTACTGATCGGGTATACGTGACCAGGTGCATGTATGTGTATATGTAGGTGCTGGTGGTGCCTGAGTGAGATGTAAATAGACATAGTGGTGATGGCAGGGCTGTGTGTAAGGGTTACTCAGGGCCTACCCCCTCCCCCCCTCCTCCCCTCCCCCTTCTGCTGGGTAGGATCGCCACACTCAGGCTCAAGGCAGGTGGTGGCCAGGGGAGCCACACAGCTTGGTGGTGGTGGGCAGAACACTGGTAACCATGGGGACCAGGAATGCTGGATCCCCATTGGTAGACCTAAGAATCCTTGTTTCCCATTGGGGGAAAAGGGTGGGGTGATACTCTACACTGAATCCATGTACCATATAAATAATAAACCAGAGGGCTTGACTCTCTCTCTTCTTTCACACTTTATACTCTTCCTTTCTCTTTGTCTGTATTGATTTCATTATAGCCTGCCTACACAACCACAGATTCGAGCCGTAGACTTCACAAAATGACAACAAAGATTTATCCCAGATGCAATTTTGAAATGGTTAAATTTGTGTCAATTGACAGTAACATTTACTTCACAAAACATAGCCAAAATGACAGGAGGTGATAGAATGTAAATTATACCAAATTATTAGACTATGCAACTTTTTTTTTTAACGTACGATATGATTACGCGCATGGCAAACTGCATAGAATAGACATATCTAAGTAACAAGTGCTTCATTAAGTGCACCAGTATCTAAGTTAGATATGCATGGTCAAATCTAAATAAGGGCTTTGGTTTCATCGGGCAATGCAACTTTAAACACCCATGCAATACAACACTGACAGAGCATGCGCAGAGCGAACAATCTGGAGCCATTTAGTAAATATGACATAAACCAGAAATAAATACAGACATGCAGTAAATCGTTTATCACACAAAGTGGGTTTTAGGCACTTGGCGAAATGAGAGCTAGCAGTTGTTAATATCAAAACTTGGCAAGCTTGTTTTGATATCACCATGGCTAATAATAACGTGGTGTCCTCTGTGGCGGAGTGGTTAGAGTGTCTGTCTTTCTTCTAGGTCAGACTCCTAATCTAAAAGGTTGGTGGTTCGATTCCCCATGCCATTACCTCTGGAAATTTAGATTTCCACCGCTGTGTATAACTTACAGCGTCATAAAAGGCCAGTTGCTCTCATACCATGTCTATGTGGTGTGGGAGGTTAAAAATCCCATGGGTCAGTAAAAGTGTAGGCTCAGGCTTTCAATCGACCAAATGTCTAATGGTGAAAACAAGACTATTCAGACTCATCCATAATAGGGAATATAAATCTTCAAGAAAAAAATAAACACCGCACCCTCGTGCCCAAAACCTATATCATGGAACAAAGTTGAGCATTCGCAATACTAATGCGGCGCGTACACCACCCCACCCCACCTTGCTGAGCTGCTGGTTTGTGTCTTCGATGTCGCCTGCCTCTTCGTTCTGCTGTCGCTGTTGGCGGATGACAAGCTGGTACAAGTTGTGCGTCGCCATCTTTACTCGCCCCAACAGCAGGGTCTTCTTGGCGGCGGTGTTCTTGATGCGCGTCCACTTGGACTCCCACTGGACGGCTGTGCTCTGCGCCTTGTCCAGTCGTGTCTGCAGACCTGCCAGCTGGTTGTTGTACGACAGGATGTCGTTGTTCTTTTCCTGTTGCCAACAGAGGGCGCAAAACTCAATATTGTTAGCATTCAACAACGTGTATGAAGGTAGGTTTATATACCAAAATGTCACAAATGTGTCACCAGAAAAACTAACGTAATTACTAACAGCCAAGATGACAAGGCGACTACCAAATTCAGACTATTGCTGTACTGTAGCGATGAAAACAAGCCGTGATGTGACTTACTCGTTATGGACAGGGTAAATAAACCATCATCAAAAAACAATTAGTTAAAAAATTCACATGTATTCATATATATGTGTGTGTATGTATGTATGTGTGTATTTGTATGTATGTGTGTATGTATATATGCGTATGTATGTATCATTGTATGTAGGCCATATGGGTGTGTATGTATGTATGTGTATATGCATAGGTAGGTATCATTGTATGTAGGCCATATGTGTATGTATGGGTGGTTAGGTGTATGTATGTATATGTGTGTATGTATGTAGCATTGTATGTAGCATTGTATGTAGGCTATATGTGTATGTATGGGTGTGTATGTGTATGTATGTATATATGCGTATGTATGTATCATTGTAGGTAGGCCATATGTGTATGTATGGGTGTGTATGTATGTATGTATGCGTATGTATGTATCATTGTACGTAGGCCATATATGTGTGTGTATGTATGGGTGTGTATGTATGTATGTATATATGCGTATGTATGTATCATTGTACGTAGGCCATATGTGTGTGTATGTATGTATATATGTGTATGTATCATTGTACGTAGGCCATATGTGTGTGTATGTATGTACTGTTTGTTTGTTGGAGTTTTACTTCATGGTAACATCTAAGGTCATATCAGGACTGGTATTGACTTGTAACAATGCACACTCATGGCAGCTTTATAGTGCTGCCCAATGTGAAAGAAAGCCACTGGCACCATGACCCAATATCCCACTCAGTCACATTATCCTGACACTGAGCGAACCCGTCCATGTCCTATCCTATTAATGCCGAGCGCCAGGCTATGAAGTGACCAGTATACATTTTATAAGTCATTGGTTTGACTCGACCGGGAATCGAACTCACTGCCTGGGGTGACCTACCTCAGTGTACTTGATAAGTTCCTGTTTTTGATCCTCCACTCGTTCCTGGTTCTTCTGTTCACGGTCCATTAAATCCTACCCACGGGAAAAATAATAAACATCTTTCTTAGTGTGACCCCATACGCTTACACATCTACAGCAATTTAAAGGCAAAACTTAGATCTTAAACTTAATGTTTTTACAAATACACGGCAAAAATTGAGCATTTTAATATTAGATACATGGCATGTGAATTTCATTAAGGGGCCATCCAAAGTTCTCAACATTTTCATGGTCGTACTATTTTTCAAGACCCCTATACCACCACCCCCGCCACTACATCAACAATTGAATATTTGGTTAAATACAACATCTAAAAGCTGCATCGTCCGATGAAGCATTACATTTTCAAAACCAAAAAACTTCCCTAAATTTGATCCTACATATCTAACTTAGATACTGGTGCACTTATTGACCATTTGTTGCCACATAGAAGGGCATACTGAATCAATTTAACAGAACCTGTTACTAGTACTACATACATCTATAGTTTTGGCGTGCACACCAAAATTAATTTAGCATGTTTGCACTTCAAATATCTAAAAAAATTAGCCATTTAAAATAAGGACGAGGCTATTCGCAAAGCGGCTTTTCTCTGCGAATTAGCAGAAGAATGATTAGTATTCGCAGAGCTGCTTTGCTCTGCAAATTAGCAGAAGAAGGATTACTATTTGCAGAGCTGCTTTGCTCTGCGAATTAGTGCAAGAATGATTTTTTATTTACAGCGCTGCTTTGTTCTGCGAATTAGCACAAGAATGATTATTATTTGTAGAGCTACTCTGTTCATTACCCAAATAGTCATCGGTATCGATACTGACACAAATTAATTGACATGTTGAGAGCGTGTTGGGTCTCACAAAAAGTGTGCTGACAACAATTACACATGGATCACCTAAATGTAGGGAGCATTCGGCAAATAAAAGTGGTAAAAATGTGTGCAGAAACGTCCTCTGCACTAGTGTCAAAAGCCGTGTTTACACGGGCGAGTTAAGCCGCGTCATATAAATCGCCTTGTCTAGTTCGGTTTACATTCGCCGTGTAAATGCGACTCTGAGGCGGATTAGGGCTGATTCGATTCATATTATTCACTTCATGTAAACCGCCTCGCGAGGTAGTTTATATTAAGCACTTTATAAAAGTCGGTTTATAAATGATAGTGTAAACGGTAGCGGTTTACTTGAGGCGGATTAAGGACATCACAGTCGAGATGGTCTATGAAACCGCTAGCTGTGCACAGATATTTTTTTCATGATTTATTTTAAGGTTTTCACTGCCCAGCAGAAGTTTTGACCATTCCAAACCAATACAATTCAGTCCATACATATCTAGGTCGAACCCACACTCTCTCGTGGCGACGTCGACTAACCGAAACTGGTGGTGGTTAGTCTGGACTTGCTCATGCGCAGATATCGATTTCCGCCTTAAACCGCTCCGTGTGTATGCACCACTACTTCGCTTCATATAAATCGCTTTGTCTAATTCGCTTTACAATTGCCCGTGTAAACACTTGACTGACACAACAACAAAAAGCGAGAGTGAAGGGGAGATAGGAAGCGAGGGATAGTGCACACAATGAGAGGGAAGGGGAGAGAAAGAGTGAGAGAGGGAGGGGGAGATAAGTTGAGGGAAAGACAAAGACCGAGTACGGTGTCAGTGTAAGAGCCTCCTCCATGGCGAATCAAAGTGTCAGTATCACTCACTATCAAAGTACCCCCCTCCCCTAGCTTGGTCCCACGCCACGGTCCACGGCTATGGCGCGGAAACCAAGCTATACCTACCCCCCCTACCCCCTACGCCCACGGCGACTCTCTGGGCATGCGCAGTAAAATGATGCATGCTGATTGGTTGGTTGAAGCTCTGCGAATAGCCAGTGCGTTAAAATAAAAGTTACTTCAAACTGAAAATAAGGTAGACTATAACAATTAATTTAATATATTTATCTCAGAAAAAGGACTAAATCTGACAACCATCGGACTATGCTACTTTAAATAATAATATTCGCATATATAATTATACCACACATAATCATTCGACTCACCTCGTGGGTAGCAGTGAGCGTGTCGTACCGTGCGATGATCTCCCTGATCTCGTGGAACTCATCCGCTGCCTCCAGGACCTTGTCCAGGTAGCACTGGTAGATGGCATGCTTTTCTAACCGATCCTGTAGCTTCTGTCGATCAGCCTGATGCATCCCAGTGTCTTCCAAGAGCCTAAATTGGAACACAAGATGTTATTGTTGGTTTGTTATTGGAGTTTTACGCCCTGGCAATATTTAAGGTCATATCAGGACGGGTACCGCTTGTGACAGTGCGACTTTATAGTGTTGCCCCACTGGGAGACCAGGCAACCAGCACCATGACCTGATAGCCTATCCCACTCAGTCACATTATCGTGACACTGAGCCAACCAGTCCTTGCCCTATCATAATAATGCCGAGCGCCTGGCTAGGAAGCGACAAGTATCAATTTTGAAGTCATTGCCCAGCCAACATGCCCTGGTGGGCCCTACATGGGTTGTCAATGGGCGAGCTGGGCACAGCTGGGCAGGGGCTCCAGGTGGGCTCTGAAGTGTTCATGAGATGGGCCCCACATGGGCTAGATTCCCAGCTTTAAAAAAAAAATCATCATATTTTGTCTAAGATATAATGAACATATTCAATAATTGAGATAGGCCCACCTGGGCTAGCCCAGGTAGGGCCCACTTGGAGCCTGTGGCCAAATTTAGCTGGGCCCCAGATGGGCTGCCCATGTGGGGCCCACCCAGTGCCCAGCTGGGAATGCTGGCTGGGTGGTTTGACTCAACCTGGGTTTGAACCCGTGTATGATCTACCCAAGCGGGAGATGAACGCTCAACTCAATCGACCATTCCGCCTGGTGGGAACACAAGATGCAGTTTGTTCAGGGACGAAAGTGGCCTTCGACAAAAAACACGGAAGTTAGGCCGAGACATTGGTGCCAACAGTGAATTTCAGTGAAAACGTAGATTCCCCCCCCCCCCCCTCCCCCCCATAGGATTAGCCTTGTCAGGGAATCGTGGGAAAATGCTGAATGTCAAGTTTCAACTGCCCTTGTTGTGACTATATTATCGCTCATATCTAACCTTTTCTTGGTTGTATTTGATGTTCTGGCAACATCTAAGGTCATACAAACAGAATTTAGACAAATCAATTGCTGTCATATATTATATATTTTGTTAATTGGTATATATACAAAATCGCGGAAATCTGTCGAGTTATATCCCTGTTTGTTGGGGTTTTACATCCTGGCAACATTCAAGGTCATATCAGGATGGGTACCGACTTGTGATAGTGCGCACTCATCGTGGCTTTATAGTGTTGCCCCCCCCCCACTGGAAGATTCGGCCCCCCGGCACCATGACCCAATTTCCCACTCAGTCATATTATCCTGACACTGAGCTAACCAGTCCTTGCCATATTCTAGTTATGCCGAGTGCCAGGCTAGGTAGTGACATGTATCAATTTTGTAAATCATTGGTTTGACTCGACCGGGATTCGAACTCCCGACCTTCCTCACTGCGCTCTTACCGATTCGGCCACGCCTAATATATAGGCATTACTAGGATAGGGCAAGGACTCATAAATCCAGCATCAGGATAATGTGACTGAGTGGGAAATTGGGTCATGGTGTTGGTGACCTGATCTCCCATTGGGGCAACGCCATGAGTGCGCACTGTCACAAGTCGGTAACCGTCTTGATATGACATTGGATATTGCCAGGATATAAAACCTGAAACAAACAAACCAACAAATACAGATAGGCTTCATTGTATCCTCTTCAATGCTATTTTACTCGATAACACCTTGCAGGTTTGTTTCTTTTACAATTCAAAGTAAAGCTTGTTCTATTTAACGACACCTCTAGAGCACATTGATTTTGTGGTCATATCATTGGTTATTGGACGTCAAACATATGGTCATTCGGACATATTTCTTTGAGGGGAACCCACTGCCGCCACATAGGCTACTCTTTCCGATAAGCAACAAGGGGTCTTTTATATGCACTTTCCCACAGACAGGACAGTAAATACCACAGCCTTTGATGAACAAGTTGTGGACCACTAGTTGGAAAGGAAAATAGCTCAAACTGCAAATAGGTCCACTGAGAAGGATCGATCGGATGACCAACAGCTTCACAGGTGGACAAGCAACCGCCTGAGCGACGTCCCGCTCCCCCTTTTACAATTCTATCTCATTTGCATATCAAAGAAATATTCCTACCTGCTTATTTCCTTGTCCTTCGTTTTCTTCAGTTCCCGTTCATCTGAGGCCTTTTTGACTGCTCTTGATCGCTTAGAATCGTTTTCCTGATTTCATGAGACAAACGATGTATTTATAAAACCACATTCTTGGCAATAAGTATATCTAGTATTAAACAATAACTTACAACTACAAGCATTATTCACCTTAGTGGTTGCTTAAATTTGGCAAATACAAGATAGAGAATATGTACCCATAAAAGTGTTAGCAATGAAATGGAATCTCACCTTTAGGAATTTGTCAAACTTTAACAGAGATTCTTTCAGTTGATATTCCTTTCGTTCTAGTTCTTCTCGTCTCTGCTGCAAACTTTCCATTTTCATTTGGAACTCCTGCAAGATCAAATTATCAGAAAAGTAACAAAACAGCAGTGGACACTAAATCGCACGGGTAAAGCTAAGATTCCTTACACGCGGCGTGCGGCATGCAGTATGCGAATGCGGCAAAAAATTGAAACGCCTTGAAGTCAATGGGCTACATTCCTTACACATGGTATGCAAATGCAAATGCGAATGTGGCAACTCGATCGGTCTATGTAGCCATCGGTGCGTCATGCGGTATGCGAATAGAAACCATCAGTTGCATGTGTCCATTAGTTTTAGACGAGGGGAGGCGATTGATCATTACGGAACTGTCACACACAGGCATAGAGTGTAGGCTCGGGCTTTCTATCGACAAACTGTCTAATGGTGAAAACAACCCTATTCAAGGCTTATCCATGATAGGCAGTATAAATCTTCAACAACAACAACAAAAATTGAAATAAAATAAAAGATTTTTACATATGTATGTTTTGTCTAGGGGAGTCTATAAAAGAAACCCAGGAGCATCTCCAACATTACTCTCTATTAGAGTACGAGAGAATTTCCACATGAGATAGGGCGAAACCCACATCTCTACCCATAGTCACACGGTGACCCGGGTGTTGACATAACCGCTAATGACCGGTTTGGTTCCTTCGAGAAACCCACTCGAGTGTTCTACCTTGGTTGTTTATAACAAATAACTCGTCCAAATTGGACCAACGAAAGTCTAAACTTTCCAGTTAATTTTTTGATGCTCTAATGCATCATAATTAACTAACCACAGTTTTTATTATACTTACTGCGTATTTGCTTGTATGTAGACTAATTTTGCCGGAGCAACCCAACGACACGTTATCCAGTCGTGAGTTGTATATGCTAATTGCTAGTACCGGACGTGCTTACCTCTCCCTAGCCTGAGGCTAGCCTGAGGCTGTTTACCGAGGTAAAATCTAGTATTAAACAATAACTTATAACATAAGCATTATTCATCTTAGTGGTTGCTTAAATTTGGCAAATACAAGATAGAGAATATGTACCCATAAAAGTGTTAGCAATGAAATGGAATCTCACCTTTAGGAATTTGTCAAACTTTAACAGAGATTCTTTCAGTTGATATTCCTTTCGTTCTAGTTCTTCTCGTCTCTGCTGCAAACTTTCCATTTTCATTTGGAACTCCTGCAAGATCAAATTATCAGAAAAGTAACAAAACAGCAGTGGACACTAAATCGCACGGGTAAAGCTAAGATTCCTTACACGCGGCATGCGGCATGCAGTATGCGAATGCGGCAAAAAATCGAAACGCCTTGAAGTCAATGGGCTACATTCCTTACACATGGTATGCAAATGCGAATGCGAATGTGGCAACTCAATCGGTCTATGTAGCCATCGGTGCGTCATGCGGTATGCGAATAGAAACCATCAGTCGCATGTGTCCATTAGTTTTAGACGAGGGGAGGCAATTGATCATTACGGAACTGTCACACACAGGCATAGAGTGTAGGCTCGGGCTTTCTATCGACAAACTGTCTAATGGTGAAAACAACTCTATTCAGGCTTATCCATGATAGGCAGTATAAATCTTCAACAACAACAACAAAAATTGAATTAAACTAAAAGATTTTTACATATATATAGAGTATATGATATCGACACTGGGAGACGGACGGTTATGGGATAGGTAAAAATGCTACCAGATCCACAGAAATAGTAATAGTTATCTATACTTTGGCAATTATAAAGGTAGGAACCCCCATGTGAGACGGACGGCCGTATGCCGCGTGAAAGGAATCATCCCGTTCGCATACCGCATACCGCGTGTAAGGAATCTTAACTTAAGGCAACATTGATTCATGGCGAGAGTGTCTGTTACTTGTGGGATGTTCTTAAACAAATAAAGGGTGAAAAAGAGGGGTGGGGAAAGGTGTCTGCAATGACCTCTATGGCAAGTTGCCACATAGGTGTGGAAAGGGTGGTTGCATCGGGTAGCCTGGATAGTATATGATGGTTAGTTGCATCAGGGAGCCTAGATAGTATGATGGTTAGTTGCATCAGGGAGCCCAGATAGTATGATGGTTAGTTGCATCAGGGAGTCTAGATAGTATGATGGTTAGTTGCATCAGGGAGTCTAGATAGTATGATTGTTAGTTACATCAGGGAGCCTAGATAGTATGATGGTTAGTTGCATCAGGGAGTCTAGATAGTATGATTGTTAGTTGCAGCAGGGAGCATAGATAGTATGATGGTTAGGATGATAGCCCAGAATGGAAAGAATGTAGGTTCTAAATTTCCCATTTGCAACAATGCTCTCCGTGACACTGGTGCATTGTTCATATTGCTGCGGCAATATGGGTAATTCGAAACTGAGGCGGACACCTCTTCCCCCCCCCCCGCCCCTCTTCCTCTCCTCTCCTCCTCCTGCCTCCCTAACCTCTCCCCTCCTCTCCTCCACTCCCTTCCCCCTCCGCCACCGCCGCCCTCCCTGCTTCCTTCCTCCTCCTCCTCCCACTTCCTCCAGGTGGCAGCACTGGCACTGACCGCTGGTGCCGCCGCTGGTCCCCTGCCTTCCCCTACTTCCCTTCCGCTCCCCTCTCACTCTGCCACTTCTCCACCACACGCCTGACCACCAACACCTATTTTCCAACTCGCCTCCTGGCTGATCACCACCGACGAATACCAGACAACCACCACCATGCCACCACGCAAGACAACCCGACGAACAGCAGCCACCCCGGTCGCTGCCGTTTCTGACGCCGCTACACGCACACCACGCCAGCGGGGTAGACCACGATCCGTGGTAGTCAAACCCAAACCCACAGCGGACGAGACGACCGACGACAACATGTCTGCAGCCGATCAGCTGAACATGCTACGACAGTCTGTTACCAACTCCATATGCCAGCAGGCCGACCTGGCCAAAACTATGTCGGACAGAATAATAGCACTGGAGACGCGTAGGACGGATAAGCGCTCACAGAGCAACTCGTCAGATGACAGGCCCGTCCCGAAACGCAGGAGATGCGCCACCCCCGACTCAACCCCACGTGCTAAACTCTCGCACGCACGCTCGCCCAGATCACCCAGACTGATACTACGCAGCCACCGCACCCCGAAGGATCCGCGCAACAGGTCGGAGTCACAAGAACGGCCGAGACACAGGAGGTCGTGCCACGCACGGCACGCCACTGCCACATCCTCAAGCGACGACGAATGCCAGCAAAGGGACGTGATCGACGCCATCATCGGAACCAACGCAGATGGACGGCAGGGCAAAAGAGGTAGGACCCAACTCCTCCCCCATACCTAGGTTATTAGGGACGAGCGAAAAGGTAGGGTAGGTCCGGGAGAGAGCACGTGGCACGAATACCTCGTGGCCCTGTCACGCATGCGAAAAGACCCGAAGGTGCCCCAATCATGGATAAAGCCTATCCTCAGCCACCAGGACGAGATGTTTGACATGGCTGCAGATTGGAAGTGGGAGATGTGCCTAGCATGGTCAGAGAAAGTTTTCTCTATGATAGAAGACGGGCGTCTCCCTAAGGCCTGGTGCGACGAACAGGCCATCAAGGATCTGCAACGGGCAGCGTGCCTCGCAGGTATACGAAAGGAGGAAGAGAGGCTAGCCGCTAAGGTCGACCACCCGACCAGACCCTACCAACCACGCACTGACGAACAGACGACAGCCAACAATGCACCATACAAACGTCCGGAGTTCAACACTGACACGGACGGACGCCCATGCCACAAATGGAACTGGGGAACGGATTGTGGCCACACTGCATCGCATGGCATCGGGAGCGACCGCCGCGCACACATATATGCGCCTGGTGCACTAATAAATACAAAAAGGCAAATCCACACAGAGAACAGGAGTGCAACAACAAAAAATGCCAGACTGAGCGCAAGGCCGCGGCACTCGAGACAGAAGAGTCAGCCAGAACGGATTTGTAGACAGCGGCCCTGGTGAGGCCGGAGAAAACGCCACCTCAGACGACACACGGGACACGGTGCAGCCGACCCCACCTGTGTGGCGCCTCGTGTCCTCCACATATATGACCAAGTCAGGGCGACTGCACTTCCCAACCATGTCGCAGCACGCATACCAGTGCCCTCAGACCTCAACATCGACCGCTGGAGGGCACTGTTGTCCGGGTACCATGACGCCAAGCTACTCGACTTTCTCGAGTTCGGATGGCCGGTCGATTACACAGCCGACTCGCCACCCGTCCCGTCGACCGTCAACCACCGCGAGGACCCTGATCACCTGCGATGGATACGCAAATACGTCAAGCACGAGGCGGCCAAAGACGCACTACTCGGACCCTTCCGCCAACCTCCCTTCGTCCCCTGGGCACAGACGAGCCCGATGATGACCTGGGCGAAGAAGAACACCGAGGAGCGCCGGGTCATCGTCGACCTCAGCTATCCCAGGGGCGCCAGCGTCAACGCAGGGATACAAAAAGGGCACTACCAGGGGAGGCCCGTCACCTATACCCTCCCCAACATCAACAACCTCACCGACGAGGTCACCCGCCTCGGGCAAGGGGCCTACATATGGACGATTGACCTCGCCCACGCATACCGACAGCTGAGGACATGCCCGCTGTCTGTCCCCCTCCTCGGCATAACAGTCGACGGTGACACTTATTACGACATCGCCCCCCCATTCGGCTGCCGGACGTCGTCCATGGGGTGAGCCCACACCACCAACACCATTACATATCTTCTTCGCCGGAAAGGCCACTTCGTCCTTTGCTACTTGGACGATTTCGTCGGGTCCACCGGCTCTGAAAAGGAAGCAACACGCGCGTACCTCGACGCCATCCACCTCGCCGCCAAACTGGGTCTAGCCCTCTCACCCCACAAGTGTGTCCCGCCCACCCAACGCATCGAGTGGCTGGGCTTCGAGGTGGACACGGTCGACATGACAGTTCGGATCCCGCCGGCAAAGCTGGACGAAGTCGTCGCCCTCCATGCACTCACTCCCCCAACCCACAAGACTATGCTATTGTGATCAACACAGACAACCAGGCTTCCCAGATCGTCCTGGACTCCGGCGCCGGGAGGGACCGACCCTCTGTGCCTGCGCCCGGGCGATCTGGCGATTCGCCGCCCTTAACTCCTGTGAGGTCCAGGAGTTGCCTTCGCGGACGCTCTCAGCAGGGCGGCCTTCGATCAGGCCGCAAGGCGAAGAGCCGACCGCTTTGTGGATGACATGGACCTCACTCGCATACGTGCCCACCATGACTCATCACTCGTGACCGACAGTGCTTAGCCTGGAAGAGACATTAATTTGCCCCTCTCTTCCCAGGCACACACCAGGATCACCAGGACGTCATCGACCTCTTCCGCGCCGGACTCGCCCATGGGACATGGCGGAACAAGCAACATCAGGTCAGCGTCTACCAGGCGCATGCCCATAGCTGTGACTATGACTCCCTGCGCCTGACCCAGCTTGACGTAGCCTCCTACCTTGCCCACCTCTCCACCTCGCTCAGGTCACCCGGGGCGATCATGAACCACCTCAGCGCGGCCAAGACCTGGGTGAGGCTCAAGGATGGGAGAACCCACAGCTTCGAGACCTGCCTCATAACCATCGTCAAGCGTGGCATCCTCCGGACATCATCCCACCGTCCATGACAGGCTCCACCCCTCACCATCCACCACCTCATCGGAGTCATCTGATACTTGCGCCGGGCTGGGCGACGTGCCCGAGTCCTGACCTCAGCCATCCTCATCGGCTTCTTCTCCCTGCTGAGGCAGGGAAACCTCGTCGTCACCGGTCGACCTCACGACCCAGGACACACCCTGCGACACGCTGATATCATCGACCTCGGCACGCATATAACCACCAACGTCCGGTCGACCAAGACTTCGAGGTCCCCGGCGGACGGCTTCTCCATCACGATCCCCGCCATACCGGCCTCCGACTGCTGCCCCGTACGAGCGTGGCGACGCTATGACACCACTAGACAAGGGTGCCCCTCTTCGCCGGCCTTCCTCACCCCCCAAGGCTCTCCTCTCAGCAGCAGCCGGGGCGCCCCTCCAGGATGTCCAAGACCTTGGACACTGGCGATCCTCGGCTGTACACCAATACGTACCGGCCCGCTCCTTCACGGCGGCGACCCGGGCACTCTCCACCTTATTTGGTTGACACCCGAGTCACCCAGAGACTTCCTTATTTACCTTACACTTGATTACTTACTAGTTAACATTACTGCTTATTTCCTTGACTACTTGAACTTTTGACCTCAGCAGTCACTTACTACTTTATTGACAATTGCTTATTTACTCGATTAACCTTATTTGATTCTTACTCCACCCATTGTTCATTACCCTCGATTAACTACTACTGAATAAATTTCCACATTATGTACTTCCGCCTCGTGTTTTGAATTGTTCATATTGCTGCGGCAATATGGGTAATTCGAAACTGAGGCAGACACCTCTTCCCCTACCCGCCCCTCTTCCTCTCCTCCTCCTGCCTCCCTAACCTCTCCCCTCCTCTCCTCCACTCCCTTCCCCCTCCCACCTCCAGGTGGCGCCACCGCTGCCCTCCCTGCTTCCTTCCTCCTCCTCCCACTTCCTCCAGGTGGCGGCACCGGCACTGACCGCTGGTGCTGCCGCTGGTCCCCTGCCTTCCCCTCCGCTCCCCTCTCACTCTGCCACTTCTCCACCACACGCCTGACCACCAACACCTATTTTCCACCAGCCCGCCCGACCCCACACTATCATAAGGGTTGAGGCCCGGGTCACACAGAGACTTCCTTATTTACCTTACACTTGATTACTTACTACTAATACTAGTTAACATTACTGCTTATTTCCTTGACTTATTACTACTTGAACTTTTGACCTCAGCAGTCACTTACTACTTTATTGACAATTGCTTATTTACTCTATTAACCTTATTTGATTCTTACTCCACCCATTGTTCATTACCCTCGATGCCTTAGCGTAGCACTATCAGCGTATACCGATATGTGATGCAAAAGCCGCAGCACTAGCACTAGTAGCAGTGTATACTTCTAATACATGCTTCAAATGGCGCAGCACTATCAGCGTATACCAATATGTATGAAACCCGACTTCCGAGAATTTTCAGCGATTCCCTGACAATGCTAAGCCTATGAGAGAATATCAGCATTTCCGCTTTTTTTCCCGGAGACCACTTTCATCCCTGTTAACTAAAACAAGCCTTTCTTTTTTTAGGAATTAATTAATCTGTTTCCACTATGTAACATCTCACTGTACATACTGTAGTGTCGCATCATATTAAGACGTTTGAATGCTTAAAATTAATTACACGCATACATGCAATGCACTTACTTATTCATAGATAGGGTAGGTTCAACAACCACACAGTGTGTAAGTTGTGCAGGATCCTGGTCAATTCAAAACACGAGGCGGAAGTACATACTGTGGAAATTTATTCAGTAGTAGTTAATTAGTAGTACATGCTGCCAGTGCTGCGGCGTTTGCACCACATATTAGCATACGCTGATGGTGCTGCAGCGTGAAACAGCGTATTGGTTGGTTGGTTGTTGGAGTTTTATGTCCTGGCAACATCTAAGGTCATATCAGGACAGGCACAACTTATGAGTATACACTTATAGCTACAGGAAAAATCCCGGAAATCGCGGAGATCTTTCATCCCTGATTTAACGACACCTCTAGAGCACATTTATTTTCATATCATCGGCTATTCGATGTCAAACATATGGTCATTCTGACATATTGAAAGAAACCGGCTGCCTCCACATAGGCTAATCTTTCTGGTAAGCAGCAAAAGGTTTTTAATATGCACTTTCCCACAGAGAGGAGAGCACATACCACAACCTTTGATGAACCAGTTATGGACCACTGGTTGGAACAGAAAATAGCCCAAACAGCAAATGAGTCCACTGAGCAGGACCGATCGGATGACCCACACCTTTAGAGGTTGACACCCTACCGCCTGAGCTACGTCCCACTCCCCTAATTAATTCCTAAAGTTGTAGCTGCTAAAATAGCCCCAACAAATGCTTAACCTCTTTCTGTGCTGAGAGTGCTTGTTCCACTTCGGCCATCTCTCGTCGCTTCTCCAAAAGACGTGTGGCAGGAGTAAGATGGTCATCTTCCCGTTCCGGCATTTTTCTGCAAAACACAGGGATGAAAGTGATCTCAGAGAAAAAGAACCCGGGAAAATCAACGGTGATAATAAGAGTCACAACCATGGCAGCAAAACACTCTCCAGCTAGATTCTGCTTGGAGAGTAGTGTGCGAGTCGTGTACAATTGATGAGTATGTTTGTTTATGCCACCCATTTTATATCGGGAAAAGTAAATGACCATTCCCATCTAACTAGTAATAATATTCAGTTCATCACGGTTGGGCATGCTTATGTCTGTGAGACATTCACTTAAATTTGTACAATTGTAATCCTTCACTGCTTCAGCATGTTCAGAGAAGGGTTATAATTGTACACATTGGAAAAGGGCAAACTGGAAGATTTCAGTATTTTTGTTAATATAAATTAACGTAATATACCCATATGATATATGAAGTAGTGTGACTAATTCAATTGACACATGATGTATGCACTATGGCCTTATGGTGTCGAGGGTAGGGGGAGACTGCAACTAGTTAGGCTAGTCAAACTAGTGTCTGGGGTGAGGTCCTTAGATTTAAAAACCGGCGATACGACTTAGCTTATAATGGCTTATAATTAGCTAGTGACAACGACAGATATGATCGACGATGCCATTACTAATGTCTTAATGTAATGGTGGGACTTTTACCCTTACTATGGTTTAGTAAGTTAGTCTTAGTATAATTATTCTTCGTATGACAATGACAGGTGAACCGTGATACTGATAACCTGATACTGAAACTAATTGTCCTGCAACCGGCTCTAGAACCTATCACTATACCAGTGATTAGTATCAGTGTAGTACTAGTATCAGTATTGTTTGTTTGTTGGTTTACATCCTAGCAACATCTAAGGTCATATCAGGACGGGTACCGACTTGTGACAGTATGCACTCATGACGATTTTATACTCATACTCATCCGCTACTGATGATGGTTAGGCTATAAGCCTGTATCAGGTCGAGGCCTGTCCAACTGTGACTTAACGGGGTCATAAGCGTCAAATACTGGGTGTTTGCAATACTTATACTGCCTCCAATGCTTATCCAGCCTTGCTTTGAAAGCATTCAGGGATGGCGCATCCACAACCTCTGGAGGCAGACCGTTCCAGGCATTGAGAATACGATAACTGTAAAACTGCTGTCTGACTGGTAGTAGAGACTAGGTAGATCTAAGGCACGAAGTCGATCATGGTACGAGAGATTTTTCAGTGTGGGAGCAAGCTTTGTCACATGGCCTTGGATATTTTCAATTAGTTCCATATCTTTCTTATATCGAGGGGCCCATGCGGTGTTGCCGTACTCAATATAGTGCTGCCCCACTGGGAAATCAGGCCGCCAGCACCATGACCCGATATCCCACTCAGTCATATTATCCTGACACCGAGCTAACCAGTCCTTGCCCTATCCTAATAATGCCGAGCACCAGGCCAGGAAGTGACAAGTATCAATTTTTAAGTCATTGGTTTGACTCGATCGCGAACTCCCGATCTTTCCCACGCGAGACCTGTGCTCTACCGATTCGGCCACCGCGCCCGGTCTCTAGTATCAGTATCAAGCAGAAGAGGACCATCTATGTCTATGGACAAGCATGTACGTGTTGTCAAAGAGGAGGATTCTAACTTAGTCCCTATTAAACTAGTCTAAAGTCAGCAAAGGGAGCATAACATGTACACTAGTCACTACACTAATCCAGTAATTGACTAGATTCTAAAACAGCGAAGTGTGCATTTCGTCAATAATTGAATAATGTTGTTGCTCTATGTACGAATATGAAAATATGAATACACTTACACGAGGAGCTTATCCTCAAATGTCGTGCGGAAGTATTCTTCCAAGCTCACCGCCATTGTTATTTGGTAAGTATTTCCTTTCCCAAAGTATAAAAACAAATAGCCAAAGCGATCTCTGACTCTGAGTCTGTCGCAGTTATTTAGACATGGCGGCGTTGCTATGATACCAGGTTGGTACAATGTAATCCGCCAGGTGGCAGCACCACGTCTGACTTTGAGCTTATCAAAGAAGGTTTTCATCCGAGACCGATCCACACCCAAATATGCAAGGGTATCGCTATAAATGGAGTGTCATGCAATTGATGAAACACAGCATTGAGGAGTTTAAACATTTTAAATATTAATATAAAACAACAGCACCAAAAACACTCAGACAAGGTACCTAAATGAGTTGATCGTCCGCTTCACGTGTATCAGGTCGTGGTACTCATGGGGTTCAAACCTGGGCCGAGTCAAACCATTGAATTGAAAATTGACTCAACATGTTGATATGCTGCCAGAAACCGAGAGCACACAAATATAGTCAAATGGTATGGCCGAATAAGTTGAGGGGATGCTTCCTTTATTCGAACCCTGGCCGAGTCAAATTTTTGTTCCTACTCTTTGCTACCTCGCCCGACACACAATAGGATTTGGGAAAAGTTGCAGTGGAATGAGGAAGATCAGTCGTCCACTATTGAAAATCATGATATATTATATGTATATATAACAAGGAAGCTATAATCCTTTTGCGAGGTAGTGCACTGAGTTTTATTTAAATAATTCACTGTATTATTTGATTATCAAGAAGGAGAACATATAATCAGTGATTATATAATACGATAATCTATATATCTGAGAATTGTGCTTTTAAACCAACTCACTCACTACCAGATATTTGTTTACCACTGATCACTCAGTTCAAGATCAGGGCTGCCGGAGTAACTAACTCACGACTCGCTCACATATAACTACTATCGTGCAAATGGCATGAAAACAAATAACAGGACTCAAGATCCTAAGTTATGTGTGTACAGCTGTTATACCGGAAGTTGTCGTTTATGCCGACGTTGGATATAAGCCGTATTTTCATTGGTTCTTAGAGGTTCTCCATACTGTTAGAGTCATTGCGAACTCATCGAAAGGGAAAGAACATGAAAGAATGCGACTTCATATCTAACAATATTTGGTTATGTTTACGGTGAGCTTGCAATTTGAAGAAGGTATTCTTCAAGTATGGCAGGGAATACACAGGATAACTCACAATGGCTTTCTGTGACAGAGGAAACGCTGTTTTTGCACGACGATCTAATTCGGGTGACAGATTTGGTGGAGCTTCCTCATGATGTAAACACGGTTCATGAAGTTGATCATGAAGTTGTCACATTCGACTCAAAGAGTCCCACAGACCTTAGTGAACGTTTAAAAACAGTGTGTGGCACACAGAACAATGCTTATGCACGTCTACTTGAATACAGGCTCAATGCCTTACGTGGATTTTGGTCGGCGCAGCAACAAATGGCATTGGATGAGCAGGCTGAAAGAGATGGGGCGTCGAATGAAGAAACCATAGCCCTCCTTAAAAAACAAGGATTGTGGAAAGAAGCAGAGCCTGCGGCTTTTTCCACTAGAGTATCACTGTTACTAGTGCTACCTTTACTTCAATCTCAGAGCAAGTTCGACCCTGCATTATGTGGAGTCACAGCTCAGCTTTTGTTTAATTGTTTGCGAGATTGTCCCCCACTGTCCTTGACAAAAGAGCCGGGTGACTGCTTGAATGGATTGGAAAACTTGTTGTCAACATGGCTAGGCGAGGACAGCTCCCTGGTCGGGGAGCTCGGTCCAGGCGTCTCAGATCCTCTCCAGAGGGAAAATGCTGCGTCCGCCCTGGTGGCACTGACCTGTGCCCGGTAAGTTTTATTCACTGAGCGACCCTAAATTAGGTATATCTGATATATTTCGCAATTCTATCATTTTTAATTGGCAGTTGTAGCCAGGCCCAGGGGCAGAGCTACTCCTAACATAGTCATAGGGCCCGTACAGGGCCTGGGAAGTCTTGAAAAGTCCTGAACTTCAATTGCCCCATTTCAAGACTTTGAAAAGCCTTGGATTTAACCTATTTTGGGTAATTAGTCTTGAAATGCCTTGAGTTCCATTAAACTGTCCTCATGCACTAGTCTGACATTGCCATTCCGAATGCCAATTACAGACTAAATCGATATGAGAATAGTCTTGAATTCCTATCTTGAAATAACCTTAAATTTCATATATTCACATACCTGCCAACTATTACGATTTTGGCGGAATAATTAAAAAAATTGTTATTCTCATTCCGCCCTACGAATTATAAACATATTATTCCTCTTTTTCAAAATAAAATTCGAAAAAAAACTTCTTTAATAATGTGCTTAAAATGTCTCTGAAAATGCACCAGAATGCACCATTTTTTATGTATTTTTCAAATTTTTCCGGGGGGGCATGCCCCCGGACCCCCATAGAACGCTTGCGCGCCTCGCTTTGCTCGGATGGATTTCTATTATTAGGATTTTCGTTTAACAAAAGTTGGCAGGTATGTATTCACATATGTATGGACCTAGATACAAGATTCACCCCGTACTGCTGCAGTAGGGGTGCAAACCAACCCTATGTAAAAGCTGTCAAAAATGCGGGTCAAAGAATTGAGAGCCTAATTTCACAATCTAAGAAGCAACAATTATTCTTTACATATGTCTTATTGATAGCCCGCTACCTTTGAGTTGAATAATATAATATCTAGTTTAATAAGGTTTAAAAGTGAAATCGACGGCATTCTGTGGCCGCCATCTTGTCTTTTTGCATTCTCTCCTATTTCACCAATTCTGTGCCTATAGAAGTATCCATTTGATATTGGAGGCAGACATTCTACTCCCTGTTCCATACTAAAACTATTTTTGCCAGTATTTAGACTATGTTGTCGTTCACCCGTGTACTGCGAGTACCGGGTGAATCCTTTATCTAGTATGGACCCTGCTAACACGTTTGAATTCAGTAGTAACTAATTTAGATCAAGGACTAATTTGATAATAAAGAAATTCAATATATAATCATATTATAACTTGAAAGGTTTACCGATGAAACACCATTATGACTGGTTTAAATAATTTAGGACCTAATCATGACAAAAAGTTGATCCACAGCAAATGCTTGATAGCAAGAGGCAAATAAAACACATTGACATTGTTACTGTAATTTGCAAACAGTCAGATGAAATCTTAAAGCTACATTGTCATAATGAAAGCATCACATTTGTGAACCCACAACTCTTGTCTAGATTTGATTCTATATATCCAACTTAGATACTGTTGCACTTAAGTCGATATAAATAATACAACCCATTACTGCTGAAGGCTTATGCTGTTTCGACCTGCATGCCACAAGTTAGCCATTTTAAATAACAGTTACTTCAAGCTAAAGTATAGTAGATCATAATGATCAACTTAATATATTTATCTAAAAACACGACAGAAACGGACTTAGCAATTTGATCAATCTCACCTCTGCAAACAATTTGATGCTTCTAATATTCGGAGCCATTGCCTGTTTACGGAAGTCAGTCGATTCTGGATTAAAAGATATTTATATACAGCCAAATCAGCCAGACTGATAATAAACAGAGCCAAAAACAGATCATATGAGAGGAGTACCAAGTACATGAATGGAATATCCTTGGAGTAGAAGAAAGAAGTACGGGACAATAGAAACATAACAAATTAATCAAAAGAGAGCTAAATGCACTGCTAGACGAATGACAACAACAAATAAAATGAATTAAAAATGAAAAAGAAAGATAGATAAATAAATAAATAGAAAATACACTGATAATTCAAGCAAAGCTTTAGAGGCTATACATGATAGGTATGATACATACAGAAGGTAAACTTAAAATCAAAACCTAATGACCACTAACACAGCAAGGTGAAGACAGGCAGAGAAAGTAACTATTGGTAACCAAACAATTATCCGAATGTAGAATGAACAAACTCACAGAGGTTTGGGGGATGTGGTAGAATGCTTACAAACAGAGAAAGAATGCATGCAGTAGTTAGCTACGCAGCAACTGAAAGTGATAAAAACAAGGGGAGTCACAAGACTTACTGTCTAGCGGCAAAAACAAGTCGTTAGACTTAACCATTATGGGCAGCATAAATACACCCATCACAAAAGAAAATCACATGGTAAACATTGGTCTTCATACGATCATCGAAGTCAAATTTGCATATTCTGATGTCATATTTCTGAAATAATTTTAATCATTTAATCATTAATTTGAACATTTTTTTATACTGCCTATCATGGATAAGTCTGAATAGACTTGTTTTCACCATTAGACAGTTTGTCGATAGAAAGCCCAAGCCTACACTTTTACCGACCCGAGGGATTTTGAACCTCTCACACCACATAGACATGGTATGAGAGCAACTGGCCTTTGATGATGCTGTAAGTTATACACAGCAGTAGAAATCCAAATTGGCAGAGGTGGGGGCACAGGGAATCGAACCACTGACCTTCAGATTAGGAGGCTGACCTAGAAAAAAGTCAGAGACTCTAGTCTAACCATTCCACCACAGAGAACACCACAAACACAATATGTAATTCATTATGAATCTATTGTGCTTTCTTTTTAAATCACTTTTATTTTAAGCTAAAGTAGATATTTGAAATGAAAACAAGCAAGGTTATTTTTGGCATTCATATGAAAATGCTGGACATCATAGGCTTTAATAGTGATAGGTTCTATTAAATTAACTTTGTAGTTTTGTACAAAAGATATATGTTCAATAAGTCATTAAGTGTGTCAGTATCTAAGTTGGGTCTATAGATTCCAGTCTAAATAACTATTTTGGTTGCGAAAATTTGATGTTTTCATCTAACAATGCAGCTTTAACCTTTAAGCAACATTGAATCCTGTTAGTACTTGGATGAGTGACCACCTGGGAATACGATCCACTAGAGACATCCTGATGCTAGTCGTGGATACGTGACCAGACGCGGTGGCCACATCGGTAGAGCGCAGGCTTCCCGTGTGGAAGGTTGGGAGTTCGATTCCCTACTGAGTCAATCGAATAACTTACAAATTGATACTTGTCACGACCTAGAATGGCACATAGCAATACTAGGATAAGGGCATGGGCTGGTTAGCTCAGTATCTGGATAATGTGACTGAGTGGGAAATCGGGTCATAGTGCCGGCGGCCTGATCTCCCAGTGGGGCAGCATTATAAAGTCACCATGAGTGTGCACTGTCACAAGTCGGTACCCATCCTGATATAACCATTGATCTTGCTATGGCGTAAAACCCAACAAACAGTGGATATGTAACAGGGTAGGACTAGGTACCTGCAGCGAAATTTAAAAAAATGCTTATGGTCCAATATTTGTATTTCTTCCTGTAGATGTTGAAATTAGAAACCCAAATCCAAAACCAGTTGGGCTATATATAGTATTGTTCCTGAGATAATAATTTTTTAAGTTTAAATATATAAAAATGTATTAATTTTGAATTAAAGGTGGAACTTTGACCAAATATACTAAAAAGTGGAAGGTTGTGAGGGGCGTTCTGCTAACCAATTTCCATTGTACATATATAAAGGAATTTAAATAGTCAATTGCTAAATCAATTAGTAAAGCAGATTTTTAAAATATATAAAGGAATTTAAATAGTCAATTGCTAAATCAATTAGTAAAGCAGATTTTTAATAAGACAATGTCAAAAAGTGCAATTCAGAACCAAAGAATCATTCTGATTTGGCCAAATAGCCATTTTCAAAGCATGATATTTTCTTGGAAAACTGCAAGAAGACTGAATCAATGCTAAATAGTTCACCTATTCATAACAGTGTAACACCCTATTTTCTTTCAGAGCTCTATATTCAGAGAATCAAAAGATATTTGCATCCTAAAATGTCAAAAAGTGTAATTGTTTGGATGTAAACAGCATCTGTAAGTGAAATCTTTTCAACATTTCAATCTTTAAAAGCTCATTGCAGCAAAGCAATTTTTTTAATCTTCCTCATATTTGGCACAGCATTACAATAACCATTCCGTGAGACTATTAGATATTATTGATATCAATATTATATCCAAAAGTATGGAAAATATTGAATTTTGATTGAACATATAAAGACAAATTGTCAGGGGGGGGGGGGGAGTCCTTATTGTCCTACCATGTGTAACACAGCTTGCATCCCCTAGCACACACCTGTCATCTCACGGGACTAATTTACTTTGGTAACGGCTGTGCTTGTTACTAGCGGCCAGCAGAAGACCCTCATCCACACGGTTCACCTGCTGCAGCGTGTCAAGGGGCTAACCACCTTACCAGTGGCGGACCTGCTCCAGAAACTGGTCGACATGGATGGGGGACAGGGACAGGTAAGCACGACTGTGGCCGGACCATTGGGCATTATTTGATTAATAATTTATGTGATGTATAACTATGACTTGTATAAGCATTGTGCGAGTATAAAGTTGTGGAGGACAGGGACAGGTAAGCAGGACTGTCGCCGGACCATTGGGCATTATTTGATTAGTAATTTATGTGATGTATAACTATGACTTGTATAAGCATTGTGCGAGTATAAAGTTGTGGAGGACAGGGACAGGTGAGCAGGACTGTCGCCGGACCATTGGGCATTATTTGATTAGTAATTTATGTATAAGCATTATGCGAGTTTAAAGACACGGAAGGGATTATTCTATTATACACGCGTATATTCTAGATGAACCGGTGTAGGGAAAGCGCAGAGGCCTCCCCTGGAGTTAATGAGTTTAACTTTTAGACTACTGGGTTCGAGTCCGTTAGGTGGCACCTCAGGCCGCCTCCCCTTCCTCACCGTCAACGCACTTGACGAGAGCCCATCCCAACGGTCGTCGCTGTTCAGGCCACACACCTCTTTTCCTGATTTTTTTAATAGGGATTATTTTAATATTAGATTATATTATTAGGCAATGGGCACTCTTCATGTATTTGCTCCATACTCATACGGGGACAGGTGGCGCCACCACCGGCCCCGACCTTAACTTCCGGCGTTACCAAACCTCTCTAAGCGACCACCTCCACAGATCGACCACTCTCATATCGATCGCTTTATTTGAGTCCCAACAAAACCATTGTAACAATATTCTAATTCCCTAAACTGACTGTAAGGACAACCAGTGAACACCATCTCCCTAAATGGACCACTTAAAGTCGCTCTCAAGGTCGGTCGATTTAGAGAGGTTTTACTGTATTATAAGTGTTAAAATACGATACCGGTTACCAAAAGTGTGACATTCATGACTTGGATACCAATTGTCGAACCCATTGGCATTGTTTACAAAAAATAAAGTTACGATATCGAATAGATATACCCTTAACAAAAATATATTCTTAAAAAGTTAAATAGGATTTAGCATGTTCGAATAATTGACTGGTTGTAGTAACGTTCGTCACAAAGCGGACACAAACGATGTTTTAAATTTTGTTGGGTGTTAAATCGCATTATTTTAAGAGCCATGCAAGCTATGGGTTTGAACCCTGGCCAGGCCAAAGCAATGACTTAAAAATTGATACGTGTCGCTACCTAGCCTGGCGCTCGGCATTAATAGGATAGGACACAGAGCAGTGGAATGAGGAAGACTAATTGTCCACAATTGAAATTTCCCCTGCTTACGCAACTGATGTACCCAAAAAAAAATAGCTAGTCAATTATCAACGTACACAAGGTTAAACATGTTTGTTTCAGGCCATCAAGTGTCCTACTTTTTCCTATTTTTTTCCATGAACCCCTATTTTCATCAAACAAATTCTAATTTCACCCTATTTTTTTATATCTGGTGCATCTTTTTTTTTCTCTCGAAACGCCATTATTTGCCTCTGCTCTGTTCTGGATTATTAGAAGCCAGGTTTTGAGATCCCTATGTTTCTGACAAAGAAATCCTTATTTTCCTATTTTTTTGACCCACTGCCTCACTTGACGCCCTGTTGTTTCTAATGTGAGACTATTATTGAGAAAGTGGTCTAACTTACTGTGTGAATTGGTGCTTGCCTCAGGCGTCCGCTGTGTTGGGTAACAAGCACCTTGTGTGCTGGGGGTACGAGGACATGCTCTCTGGCCTGGAGAAAGAGGCGGTAGCGACTGGTCAAACACCAACTTCGGCTGCACAGGAGGGAGACAAGGACAAACGTAAGTGTGAACCCCAATTTCTAACAGTGTGAGATTTGTGTTCCTGTGTTAGTTGAGATTGGACATGGACTGAGTAGTTAGTGGGAATTATTCAGTTCGCTTTATTTACTTATTTACTTATGTATCTATTTATTTATTATATTTGATGTATTAATTTTATTTAGTTATTGAATGTACATATTAAGTTAATTAATTTTAAGATTAATATTATTTAGCTATTAAATATATATATATTAAATTCATTAAGTTAAATTCATTAAGTTCAGTGTATTATTTCTGTTTACTTATTAAACGCATATGTTAAATTTATTCATTAAATTTAATGTATTAATTATATTTACTTATTATATGGCATATAAGCCTTCGTCAATCAATCAATCAATCACACTCCTAGCTTATAGATTCCTACTGTGCTGTAAGTTAATTAGGATGTTATTCCACCCCTGCGTTTAGATGATGGTGACATCGGACGCAGGGTGACATGTGATGGTCGGTTCATCTACACGACTAATGTGACTGGTAAAGGACTGGCCAAGATCGGGTCAGGACTACATGGCACACTGCGGTAAATATATCAGACCTGAGTTTTGCCAGAGGCTGAAATGGGTAAAATTCTGTATCCTTAAATTTTCTCATGGTACGACTCTGTGCCCTCAAATTGTTTGGGATAAATTTCTTTTTAAAGGTTCTTCAAGGAGCCAGAGACAACAAAGCCACCATCAATAATCAGTTAGACTTAGCTAATAGTAATCATAGCAGTGTTTATATTTGACTAAGTGACGTAGAAAATAATACTGAACTGAAATTTTATGGGGGAAGTACCCCCAGCCCCCATTCCCCCCACACCCCCATTCTGTGCACCCTCAAATTATTTTCTGGCAGAAACCCTGACAGCTAAGATGTGCAATAATGTTAATACCTTCCGACTGACATTCACATGTGTGTAAGCTAGTTTAGCAGGGAATGGACAGGCCTGGAGTTTGGGCAAGTTTCAGATGGCAGTGGAGAATGGAGAAAACTGGTTACAAATTCATCGGTGATCCTCCAACGACTCGCGGTTAAGGGGTTGATGATGGTGATGATGAAGATAGTTGAATGTAGAGTTCAGCGGGTAAATCTAATTCGATCGCACTCTTCATTTCTATTAATCGAATTTCAAATTGTTTTTATATTTGGTCATTTTGTATCTAAAAATAGCTTTAAAATAAACAATTTGGGCATTGCAATTTAATTTTTTTTAAAGAAAAACGATCGGTGGTTGGACAAATCTAAACACTTCTTGCCATGAATATAGCCTTTGCTGCCAACATGGCGTTAAACCACCACTAATCAATCAATCAATGCTGTCGACATGGTGTAAAACCACTACTAATCAATCAATCAATGCTGTCAACATGGGTGTAAACCCACCACTAATCAATCAATGCTGTCAACATGGCGTAAGACCACTAATCAATCAATGCTGTCGACATGGTGTAAAACCACTAATCAATCAATGCTGTCGACATGGTGTAAAGCCACTAATCAATCAATGCTGTCGAGATGGTGTAAAGCCACTAATCAGTCAATGCTGTCGACATGGTGTAAAGCCACTAATCAATCAATGATGTCGACATGGTCTAAAACCACTAATCAATCAATGCTGTCGACATGGTGTAAAGCCACTAATCAATCAATGCTGTCGACATGGTGTAAAGCCACTAATCAGTCAATGCTGTCGACATGGTGTAAAACCACTAATCAATCAATGCTGTCGACATGGTGTAAAGCCACTAATCAATCAATGCTGTCGACATGGTGTAAAACCACTAATCAATCAATGCTGTCGACATGGTGTAAAGCCACTAATCAATCAATGCTGTCGACATGGTGTAAAACCACTAATCAATCAATGCTGTCGACATGGTGTAAAACCACTAATCAATCAATGCTGTCGACATGGTGTAAAGCCACTAATCAATCAATGCTGTCGACATGGTGTAAAACCACTAATCAATCAATGCTGTCGACATGGTGTAAAGCCACTAATCAATCAATGCTGTCGACATGGTGTAAAACCACTAATCAATCAATGCTGTCGACATGGTGTAAAGCCACTAATCAATCAATGCTGTCGACATGGTGTAAAACCACTAATCAATCAATGCTGTCGACATGGTGTAAAGCCACTAATCAATCGATGCTGTCTACATGGTGTAATGCCATCACTATTCAATCAATCAATGCTGCCGGCGTGAAATCACTAATCATTCAATCAATGCTGCTGATATGGCGTAAAACCACCACCACTATTCCATCAATCAATTTTGTTGACATGGCATAAAACCACTAATCAATCAATCAATGATGTGACATGACATAAAATGACAACTAATTAAATCAATCGATAAAACCTGATTACGTGAAATAGTTTGGTTAGTGATGGGTATTAGGTGTAGGTGGCGCTCTCTACATCCTGCATGTGTCTACTTCACAGTGGCTACCTATACGCACGCAACACCAGCGTTCCGACTGGTCACGTGGTGTGGGGGGATGGGCTGCTGCTGCACCGACCTATAGAGTTCGACCGGGAGCCGAGACGTGCCAACATTGTTCAGTTACTGGACCCTTCCACCCTCAAGGTAACCACCTACTACACAGCTTAGGTGACTTTTTCATATTTTAATTTTGAGAAGTTAAATATTTCTTGTTGAAAAAAGAAGATTTTATATAACTTAGGTGTGACTAGAAAAGGTGCTGGAATTAGAACTGGCTCTTTTGATAAAGGTATTGGAATTAGAACTGGCTCTTTCTATATGCCTCTAGTCGATAAAGGTATTGGAATTACAACTGGCTCTTTCTGCCTGCCTCTAGTTGATAAAAAAAACATTGCCTCTAGTCAATAAATAATTGGAATTATAACCAGCTATTTCTGTCCTCCTCTGGCCGATAATGGTGTTGGAATTACAACTGGCACTTTCTGTATGCCTCTAGCCGATAAAAACATTGCCTCTAGTCGATAAAGGTGTTGGAATTACAACTGGCTATTTCTGTCTGCCTCTAGTTGATAAAGGTATTGGATTTACAACTGGCTCTTTCTGTCAACCTCTAGTCGATAAAGGTATTGGTTCTTTCTGTCTGCCTCTAGCCGATAATGGTGTTGGAATTATAACTGGCTGTTTCTGTCTGTCTCTAGCCGATAAAGGTATTGGAATTACAACTGGCTATTTCTGTCCGCTTTTAGCCAATAAAAACATTGCCTCTAGTCGATAAAGGTATTGGAATTACAACTGGCTATTTCTGTCTGCCTCTAGTTGATAAAAAACATTGCCTTTAGTCGATAAAGGTATTGGAATTATAACCAGCTATTTCTGTCTGCCTCTAGTCGATAAACGTATTGGAATTACAACTGGCTCTTTCTGTCCTCCTCTAGCCGATAATGGTATTGGAATTACAACTGGCACTTTCTGTATGCCTCTAGCCGATAAAAACATTGCCTCTAGTCGATAAAGATGTTGGAATTACAACTGGCTATTTCTGTCTGCCTCTAGTCGATAAAGGTATTGGAATTACAACTGGCTCCTTCTGTCAACCTCTAGTCGATAAAGATATTGGAATTACAACTGGCTCTTTCTGTTTTCCTCTCGCCGATAATGGTGTTGGAATTACAACTGGCACTTTCTGTCTGCCTCTAACCGATAAAAACATTGCCTCTAGTCGATTAAGATATTGGAATTATAACCAGCTATTTCTGTCTGCCCCTAGCCGATAAAGGTATTGGAATTAGAACTGGCTCTTTCTATCTGCCTCTAGCCGATAATGGTGTTGGAATTAAAACTGGCTATTTCTGTCTGCCTCTAGCCGAGCCGATAAAAACATTGCCTGTAGTCGATAACAGAATTGGAATTAGAACTGGCTCTTTCTGTCTGCCTCTAGCCAATAAAGGCGTTGCCGTGTCCGGAGGTGTATAATGTGAGTGGGGCGATGACGACTGTGGGGTTGGTAAGTGACGGCACCTACTTCTACTGGACGTGGTACATGGGAACCCTGGCCGACAAGAGCACCAAAGGTCAAAGCATCTTCTTGGATACCTTCCGTATAGACGTAAGTGCTACTATTGTTGTATGTTAAAATAAGCCGCAAATGTCTCCCCAAAGTTAGCAATCTAAAATCAAAGTTACATCAATAATGTTTATGTAGGATAGATTCTAACGATCAACCTATTATGTTTATCTCAGAAAATGATAGAGACACAAAACCACCGGACTATGCAACTTTGAATCCCCCCTCCCATTTCCCCGCTTAGCCCAAACTCCCTCCTGCCTGCCCATCCGCCCGCCGAGTTCCCTCTGTTTGCAAACTTTTGGTATACAAAATAACAGGGTAGGACAATAAGGTTGGCCGGGGCACCTAGTTTACTCAGTTGGGCAGGTGAAGTTCTTGGTGACCTGCCCAAAATGGGTAAGTCGTTATTTTTCTGATCTGCACTAGCAGATTTCAGTTTCACTTGGCTGGCTTGGGCTTGGGCAAGTAGAAATGCACAAATTGAGCAAGTGGGGAAAAATGTTCCTGTCCTACCCTGAAAATGTTGCATGTCTCCTTGAAATTGTTTTTGAATGTTGTTGAATCTGGTGCCCAACTCTTTGTACGGACCCTCTTTGCTTTGCATCAAACACCAGGCTGAGGCGATGGTGGTGGTGCCGCTGAGATTGCGTCTGGTTCTACAGCGGAAGGAGGACGGCTCGACCAAGACGCTGAACGAGACCCTCATGTCGAGGCTGAGGCCCTACCGCACCACGACCTCGGCTGCATCTGCCGCTGCCCTCGTTGCTTTGGGTGGCAACGAGGTCAGCCAGAGCACGCGCAAGGATGACTGTGAGTTGTAGAGACGCAGACATCTTTTGTTATATTTGATACATTATTTGATTAAGCAGGGGAAATTTCAATCATGGACAGACAATTGGTCTTCCTCATTCCACTGCTCTTTGTCCAATCCTAGTAATGTCGAGCGGCAGGCTAGGTAGTGACAAGTATAAGTTTTTATGTTATTGGTTTGACTCGGCCAGTGGGAGAACCTGGTGGTTCAAATCCCACAACCTACCAGAATGGAAGGCAAATACTGAACTCATTCGTCCAAAAGTGAAAAGCAAAGTTGGTTATTTTTTAAAGCAAATTCCTGTCATACTTTTATGAAATTTCTTTCCAAACATTACATACTTCAGGGATGAAAGATTTCCGCGATTTCGCGGATTTCCGGGATTTTTCCTGTAACTACTGCAATCCTGCAGCATGGTCAAAGCATATGCACTACTAATACGTTGTTTTACGCTGCAGCACCATCAGCATATACTAATATGTGGTGCCAAGCCGCAGCACCATCAGCGTATACTACTAATATTTACTTCAAATGCCGCAGCATTATCAGCGTATACCAATATATATGAAACCCGACTTCCGGGAATTTTTCGCGATTCCCTGACAATGCTAAACCTATGGGAGAATATCGGCATTTCCGCTTTTTTTCTCGGAGACCACTTACATCCCTGATACTTGTGATTAAATTGTATCAAATTTTGGTATCAAAATGTTGCGTGTTTCCAGCAAAATGTTCTTGAATCGGGTATCCAACTTTGTGTATGTATCCTGCATGTAACGCCTTAGTTTTCTGATGAGACGGGATGGCCGAATGAGTTGAGCGTTTTCTGACGAGACGGGATGGCCGAATGAGTTGAGCGCCCGTCTCCCGTTTTGGTAGATCGTGGGATTCGAACCCACAGGTTGGAACCCTGGTCGAGTCAAACCGATGACTTATAAAATTTATACTTGTCACTTCCTATCCAGGCGCTCATCATTATTAGTAGGAGAGGGTGTGGACTGGTTGGCTCAGTGTCAGGATAATGTGACTGAGTGGGATATCAGGTCATGGTGCTGGTGGCCTAGTCTCCCAGTGGGGAAGCACTATAAAGTCACCATGAGTGCACACTGGCACAAGTGGGTACCCAATATGACCTTAGATGTCCTGATATGACCTTGGATGTTGTCAGGATGTAAAACTCCAACAACCAACCTTACTTTTATTATGATAACTGTTTCTTAATTGTTGTCATTTGACACAAATCTGACCATTTGAAACTTTCGTGTAAATTTCAATGTTGTCATATAAATGTGATTAACAAAACTGGAAGTAAGAAATGGTTTAAACAACTACCAATTGCATTAGTAATGTAGTCTCATAATAATATGCTATGTTAAATAGATGACTATCAGTACCAAACTACCTGTGCTTTTTGCATCTAATTCATATTAATACCAAAATAAAGTTGAAAACTCACAAAGACTTTGCTCCCTATCCGCTACATCGATGATTCCAACCCTTGACCTCCCTTCTCCTCAGCGTCAACCAGCGTCTGAAACTGAAGACTGAGAATGGATTTGCTTCCTAGCCACTACATTGGTGATTCTAACCCTTGACCTCCATTCTTCTTAGAGTCAACCAGAGGGCTAGTGTCTGAAAGATGAATACTGAGAATGGCTTTGCTCCTTAGCCACTACATGGCTGATTGATTCTAGTTCTTGACCTCCATTTTCCCCAGCATCAACCAGCACCTGAAATCTGAAGACTGAGAATAGATTTGCTCCCTAGCCACTAAATCAATGATTCTAACCCTTGACCTCCATTTTCCTCAGTGTCAACCAGCTGCAGACTAGTGTCTGAAAGTTGGAAACTGAGAATAGCTTTGCTTTCTACATTACATCAATGATTCTCACCCTTGACTTCCATTTTTAGTGTCAATGAGCTGCGGGCTAGCGCCTGAAAGCTGAAAACTGAGAATGCCTTTGCTTCCTACCCACTACATCAATGATTCTTACCCTTGACCTCCATTCTCCTGAGCGTCAACCAGCACCGGAAAGCTGAAAACTGAGAATAGCTTTGCTCCCTAGACTCTACGTTGATGATTCTAACCCTTGACCTCCATTCTCCACAGTGTCAACCAGCTGCGGTCTAGTGCCTGAAAGCTGAAAATTGAAAATGACTTAACCTCCATTCTCATCAACCAGCTGTGGGCTAGCACCTGAAAACTGAGATTGGCTTTGCTCCCTACCTGCTACATCGATGATTCTACCCCTTGACCTTCATTTTCCTCAGTGTCAACCAGATGTAGACTAGCGCCTGGAAGCTGAAGACTGAGAATGGCTTTGCTTCCTATTCGCTACATCGATGATGTCACCTATGACCTCCATTTTCTGCAGCATCAACCAGCACCTGAAAGCTGAAGACTGAGAATGACTTCGTTCCTGAGCCGCTACATCAATGATTCTAACCTTTGACCTCCATTTTCTGCAGCGTCAACGAGCTGTGGACTAGCGCTGAAGGCGCTGGCACGGACTCCCATGTACTGTGACGGCTCGAACCTGGTCCTGCTCACCACAGTGCCGGGTAGTGGTAACGCCGGGGTGGCACGCTCCCTGTTCGGCAGTGGGTCAAGTCTCACCAGTCTTAGATGTAAGAGTGCCACAAATTCAACAGCAAAATCTAACCCGGGCAAGTGTGCCATCATAATTAATATGATATGATATAATAATCATTGCATTAATTTATTACATGGAATAATGATCAGTGGGTGTCCTGATTAATCTTATTACATGAAATGTACTTTGTGTAAATACCTAGATACCTGTAACACAGGGTCAGAAAACCAGTGCTACGGCACTGGTAAAAGATATAGATGAATATAATTCATTTACCAAAAGAAAAAAAAGAAAAGTGGTTGCTGTGATAAGCCTTCTGTGGAATACTAATCATGGTTAATTTTATTACATGGAATAATCATAGACAGCCATAGTTGACCTTATTACATGAAATAATATGTGGCTGTCCTAATTAACTTTACTACAGGTAATAACAGGCTTCCCACAGATCATTTAAAAGTCTTAAATTGATTAGTCAATTTTCAAGGCCTTGAAAAGTTATATAAATATGGTAGCTTTTCCGTGAACGGTGTAGCGATTTCAATTTCCCCCCTTTTCAAGTTCCCCCGGGGAATCTGAAAACGTTTTCAGATTCCCGGGGGTGAAATTAAAAACAGTTTTAAGATTCCTCCCCCTATTTTCAAATTCCCCCCTCTGGGAATTTAAAATTGTTAAAACAACTTTAAAAAACGTTTTAAAATTCAGACCTATAATATTTTTTTCTTAGCCATCTTGGGGTGAAATATGTTTTGTTGTACTACTAATAATTTTAATTATGCTATTCTCTGTGTATTACTATATTTGTCATGATAATAAAAAAATAAAAAAATAAAATTCTCCAAAAATGGGGGGGGGGGGAGGGAAAGTTAAAACGAGGGAGGGAACTTGAAAATGTTTTCAAATTCCCCTGGGATGAATTTGAAAACGTTTTCAAGTTCCCGGGGGCAAGTTCCCCCCATTGAATCAGGGGGGAATTTGAAATCTTTACAATGGTCTTAAAAAGGTCTTAAATTGGATTTCGCCACTATAATAATTTTTCAAGATGTTTTACCAGGTGGGTGTTTTGTGGTGTGGTTTTTGGTGTGTGGTTTTTGGTGGGTGTTTTGTGGCATGCGTTTTGTTCTGGTACTTACAGTTGTGCCTCATTTTACAGCTCTGGCGACGAACCTGTGCTTCTCGGTGGAGGACGGGCAGTTTGTGAACCGGTCGGACCTGGTTGATGCGCCGACGTGTGCACTAGCACGGGGAGCCCAGGTGGCTGGTCTAGGTACACACAGTTACCGTCACCCCGCAAAAACTGCAGTAAAACCTCTCTAACCGACTACCTCCACATATCGACCACTCCCCTATGTCGATCCCTTTATTTGGGTCCCAAATGATCGATCGCCCATACAATAATACCATTATAACAATAACAAAAAAAACTCCCTAATCCGACCACCTCCCTAAATGAACCACTTAAAGTAGGTCTCATGGGCGGTCGGTTTATAATTAGAGAGGTTTTACTGTACAGTGTTTATTTGAAATTTGAAGCCTCAAAGTGATCTATCAAATATGGGATTTCTAATTCAAAGTATGCTTTTATTTAAATTTATTTAACAAATATAATTTCTTGTGATAAAATTATAAAGAATTAAATTACGCGAGGTTTTTTGTTTGTTTTTGTTGAAATATTGCTCATCTACTATTGGTTTTGTGCGATATTTCGGTTCTACATATTTAAACAAAAATAATTGTTTTAGATACCGATGAATCACACATATTTCTTTTGTTTGTGTTAATTTTGTGTATGTGGTAAATACTGATCAATCACAAATATTTCTTTTGAGCGTATTTAAACAAATTAAACAAATAGATACTGGCGATTCACATATATTTCTTTTATACTTATTTAAAGCTGCATAGTCCGATGAAACCTCAAATTTTCAAAACCAAAACAAACATCTAGATTTGATTCTACATATCTGACCTAGATACTGATACACTTATTAAACATTTATTGCCACACAGAATGGAATACTGCATCAATTTAATAGAACCCGTTCCTGCAGAAACCTATCGTGTCAAGAGTTTTGGCGTGCTTGCTGAAATTAATTTGACATGTTTTCACTTCAAATATCTCAAAAGTTAACCATTTAAGATAAAAGTTACTTCAAACTAAACTAAGATAGACTATTACAATCGATCTGATATATTTATCTCAGAAAACGTTTTTTCCAGATAAAACCAGGTTCTTCCGAGATTGGAAAACCCCGGATTAAACTGGTTTCTTTCCTGTTTTCTCTGCTTTCCGCCGCGCCCAATTTCGTCCCATAGTTGTTGTTTTTTAACCCTATTCTACACTACTTAAATCCAGAAATACATAGCTTACTACATTCAAATGAACTGAACATAGAAATGTTGGGAATAGTTTATTCAACACAAAAAACTATGAAACCAAGACCGTGTCATAATGATGAGTTATGTTTTGCACAAAGCTGTTCTTAACAGAAGAACCCGTCTGAATATACTTATATGTTTGTTCTTGATAATATGATATCTGTATATAAAAGATTTTATATATATATATGTGATATATAATTTATTCCTATGAATATAAAAGGGCGGGGCTTCTATCCTATATGGGTTTAGGATCCTTGCATTTAATACGCTATTTATAATAACGTACTTATTGTGCTATTTGCTGCGGGCCGGAACCCGCTGCGCTATCCTGCGCCACCACCATTTCGGCAGATGCCAGCCAGAGGGCGTCAGGATCACATGAACATTTTTTTTTTTTTCTTGGTGATTTATACTGCCTATCATGGATAAGTCTGAATAGACTTGTTTTCACCATTAGACAGTTGGTTGATAGAAAGCCCGAGCCTACACCTTTACCGACCCAATGGATTTTTAACCTCCCACACCACATAGACTTGGTATGAGAGCAACTGGCCTTTGATGACGCTGTAAGTTATACACAGCGGTGGAGATCCAAATTGGCAGAGGTGGGGGCACGGGGAATTGAACCACCGACCTTCAGATTAGGAGTCCGACCTAGAAAAAAGTCAGGCACTCTAACCACTCCGCCACAGAGAAGTTCCTCCGAGCGAGTGGAGGCTAGGCCCCACGCAGGATGCGGAACGGTGCATGATGGGGGGGGGGGGGGCGTGAAGGACACTACAGGCATTACTACACGGGCTGAAGGGTTTATCACTACCCACATATATCCACTATCGCCCACTATCAATGTTTTTCCATTTTTTCAGGTGCGTTGTTTTCTATGTTTTTATTCCACCTAGTGTTAAAAAAAACCGTCGAGCCCTGAGTTGTGGTGTAGCCGTTTAACACTGCCGCTTGTTTTGCGTTGTAAGGCGTGTGCTATGACGTGACAAACAACCTCATCTGGACGTGTTCGACAGACTGGGTGGACCAGTTCTACAACCCCAGCCACCAGGCCCGCCACCACATCTTGCGCCGCCTCGCCCTGCCTGACCCGCCCCCACACTCAGGTACTGCTTCAGAGCTGTGGCGAAAGGTGTCCGCCAATTTTTATATTCACCGATTAGTGTTCGCAAAATGCCAAGGATATATATATAGGTTTGTTTGTTGTTTTACGTCCTAGCAACATCTAAGGTCATATCAGAACGGGTACCGACTTGTGACAGGGCGCACTCATGGCGACTTTATAGTGCTGCCCCACTGGAAGACCAGACCGCCAGCACCATGCCCTGATATCCCTCTCAGTAACATTATCCTGACACTGAACCAACCAGTCCTTGCCCTATCCTAATAATGCCGAGCGCCAGGCTAGGAAGCAACAAGTATCAATTTTTAAGTCATTGGTTTGACTCGACCGGGGTTCGAACTCACGATCTACCAACACGGGAGACAGACGCTCTAACTCATTCGGGCATCCCGTCTGGGATATATATAGGACTAACAATTGGTCAGTTCGAATCCTGCTCATATGACCTTAGATATTGCTAGGACATAAAACCCAAATAAGACAAAGGAAATTGGCGACATGGGTGATAAAATAGTCACAAAGAGAATAGTGGGCTCGCTGGCCACATCCTTGCAACATCTAAGGTCATATATATATCTTTTGTAATCTGCGATTTTTGTTGTTAAAAAAAATATCTAGGACATAAAACCCCAATGAACAAACAATCTAATTCTATGCATTTTCTCCATCTATTTATCATAAAAGAAATTATTGTGTTTTAACAATATCTAGGACATAAAATCAAACGAACAAAACTAAAAGATGCAAACAAGCCTATAGGGAGAAATGGACAAACATTGTAGCGTTGTCTGACTCCAAGAGCGCGCTCCCCTCTCTATCTCTCTAAACCAGGCGTGGTGGCCGAATTGGCATTAATAGGATAGGGCAAGGATTGGTTGGCTCAGTACCAGGATAATGTGACTGTGTGCGATATCGGGTCATGATGATGCTGGTGGTCTGGTCTCCCAGTGGGGCAGCATTATAAAGTTGCCATGAGTGCGCACTGTCACAAGTCGGTACCCGTCCTGATGTGACCTTAGACATGGTTTGTACTGGTCATATAAAACATAACAACTGCTAACTTCTGAACATGCAAATATTAAGTACTGAAAAGTCCTACAATTATAGAATAAGTCATTAAAAATTGTGTATGTCAATATAGTGGAAAAAAATGTTTTCAAAATGTTCATCTTGTTTCTAAAATTGATCTTTATTTTGTTTAAAAAAAAAAAAAAAAAATTATAATCCGACATTTCATATATCGCTCATTCTTCATCACACACCGAGTCATTTGGTGTCATTTTGAAATAATTTCTCAGGGTTACTTCAGACAGACAATAATTTTGGGGCAATCTTGGCTGCCCTCCAAAAAAGATTACATTAGAATTTTTCCCAACATCATGGGCAATGATTAATGGATCATACTCGGAACCTGGAGTTATTGCATACTGAAAAACATGTGGAATTTCTTCATTTAGGGCCTTAAAAACAGTTTTAATCGTCCTAAAAAGTACTTAAAAGGTCATTAAAAAAGAAGCCTGTAAAAGAGTGGGAACCTTGCTTAGTTGTTGCTAGGATGTAAAATGACAACAAACAAATAATCTGTGTCTTTCGCTCTCGCTCCTGCAGGCTGCGACATGGCGGTGCCGGTGGTGGTGAGTCACCTGCTGCGCCACCTGGGGTCGCTGTGCATCCACCAACTGCACACCTGCGTCGAGTCGTTCCTTCTGCAGCACACGGCCCTTGACCTTCCCTACATGCAGTGCGTCTGCGACATCCTCCAGCGTGCCATCAGGGACAAGGACACGCAGATCATCATCTGCTCACTCATCATACTCCAGGTGAGCCGTGATGCCAGGGCAGGTGCGTGGGCTCATAACGGCAGGCATCTGCAGCTATTAGAATCAAATGGCGTTATATTTGATAGGCATTCGTAGACTTGATAGTGGAAGAAGTGTGTCATAACTGCAGGCATCTGCAGCTATTAGAATAAAATGGCGTTATATTTGCTAGGCATTCATAGACTTGATAGTGTAAGAAGCGTGTCATAACCGCAGACATTTGCAGCTATTAGAATCGGATGGCGATATATTTTATAGGCATTCATGATAGTGTAGGGAGTGGGTCATAAGTGGGGACATCTGCACCTATTAGAATCGAATGGCGTTATGTTTGATAGGCAGTCGCAGACTTGATAGTGTTGGAAGTGGGTCATAACCGTGGACATCTACAGCTATTAGAATCAAATGGCGTTATATTTTGTGGGCATTCGCAGACACAATAGCATAGGAAATGAATCATGCCTGCAGATCTTTATCATCATCATGTCCATCATCACCACCATCACCATCATCAAAAACTGACATGGAAACAAAATTACATATGGCTGGACCTACAAGCCTCTCCAGTGACAGAAAGATGACTGCCTTGGTCAGGGTTTTGAATGGAACGTTTGACAAACCCGTCTGGACGCTCTTCGACGCCAGCATACTTTATCGAACCAAGCGGCTCTAGCGGCAACCTCGTCCCACCCCCAATAAATGTTTCATTAGATTTAAAACTGCATAGTCCGGTGAAGCATCAAATTTTCAAACCAAAACAATTATATAGCTTTGAGTCTACATATCTAACTTAGATAATGTTGCACTTATTAGTCATTTGTTCCCACATAGAAGGGAATTGTCATCATCATCATCATCATCATGCTGTCGGTCGCGATGCGACAAAGACTGCTTTCATTACTTGACTGCCCCTCTCCATTTAGCTCTCTGCTGTGAGAGTGATGTTCATGAGTCGATCTTAATGTCTCTCAGCTTCAGATTTAACATTTCATGAGAGCTGCCTGCAAAAGTGTTGAAGTGCTGCTGGCTTTTGCAAGTTACCAGCGGCACTCTCTCAGGGAGCAAATAGAGGTTTCACACCGGCAAGAACATGTCAAGACAGGCGCAAAACTATTTGTCCCTGCAGTGGCTGGTCGGGAGATGTTGGGAGTTCCATACATCAACCGCCCTTAATGCTGCCACAGTGACATGGTTTTCTGTTTAGGGTTTGCTCCCTTAGCCTTCGGTTCTGTCAAGAACCTGTACCACAAGGCAATGGTTTACAACTCTGCAGGGCCGGGGCGTCAAACTCCCTGAGGTATTGCAATTCCTGCATACATAGAAGGGAATACTGAGTCAATTTAATATAACCTGTTGCTGCAGAAAGCCTATGGTGTCAGAGTTTTGGCATTCTTGCCCAAACTAATTTTGCATCCTTACATTTCAAAAATGTCAAAAGTTAGCCATTTAAAATCAAAGTTACCTTAAATTAAAGTAAGGTAGATTATAACAATCAATTTAATATATTTATCTCAGAAAAATGACAGAAACTCAAAACCATTTGGCTATGGAACTTTAACAATATAAATATAATACATTATATTCCATATATTTATAGAATTAATAGTAATATAAATTGCGACATTTATTACAGTTCAATCCACATTACCATTTTTTTTATGTACAATTATTTTATTTTATTTCATTGTTATTGTGTGGTTTTAGAGAACATAAAGAAATGGCTCAGTAGGATCCTACTTGTACATTGACTAGGATTGTGGATATGATTTAAAGAATTGATAAAAATGAGTCCTCTTTGAACTGAGGTAAGTTTTATGACAAATATTATAGCCCTTCTAATCTAATTGATGTCACTTGAACTCTTTCAATTGTGTGTCCAAGGTACTCAAACAAATTTATTGAAAACAAGTTCCTTGTCTTTAGTATATTCAATTAGGATTACGGGGACTGGAAAGTCTTGAAAAGTCTTGAACTTCATTTGCCCCATTTCAAGGCATTGAAAATCCTTGAATTTAACCTATTTTGGGTAATTAGTCCTGAAAAGTCTTGAGTTCCATTAAACTGCCCCCACTGATCTAAATTAGTCCGAAAAGGCCATTCACCATTGTTGTTTTTCCAAATGAAAATAGTCTTGAATTCCTATTAAAAACAGCCTTGAAAAGCCTCGAAATAGCCTTGAATTCCATATTTTCAAATGTGTACGGACAATGGGATTGTGTTTGTGCAAACATTTTAAAGGTGCGTAGTCTGATGAAAGCGTAAATATTTCGAAAGAAAAACACTCATCTAGATTTGATCCCACATATCCGCTTTAGGTACTTGTGCGCTTATTAAACATTTGTTGCTGCATAGAATGGAATGCTAAGTCAATTTAATAGAATCCATTATACTGAAGCCTATGTTGTCACAATTTTGACGCGCTCACCAAAATTAATTTAGCATGTCTTCACTTTAAATATCTCCAAATTAAAATAATTAAGTTATACCAATCAATGTAATATATTTATCTAGAAAAATGGCAGAAACTCAAAACCAGCGGACTGCGAAGTTTAGTTTACCGAATATAACTTGAAGATACAACATTTGTGAATTTGATATTTGTATAACTTGCTTTTCTTCTCTCTTTGCAGTTAATTTACAAAGTTAGTATATTCAATAAGGAGAAAGCGAAAGAATGCGAACTGTTTAAGCGAGCTAGGTGAGTGTCGCCTTTTAAATACAGTCAAACCAGTCTTTCGTTTTATTTGCGTCTCTCGGTAAAATTGAGCAAACATGGATGTCAATTAAACAAGACTGATAAAACATCATCAGGACCCTACTACTAGTTCTGGGCATGTCTGTAGAATCTTAACCAAGCTGGATGTCTCTAGGACGTAAAACCCCAAACAAGCAAAACTAACTAACAAAGCTGGGCATGTCTATAGGATGTTAATGAAGACATACTGTAAGCAAAAATCCAGTAACAGAGGTATTTGATGGGGGGGGGGAGGTCCGCTGCTGTGTTACGTGCTGCAAATTGCGTATTCAACGGTTATTGCATACTTTACTCTATATACCTTTTTGTGTAAATAATTCTGAATTGAAAAATGGCTGGAAGACCAGTGCTTTGGCACTGACAAAAGACTTATTCAGCAGAATAAACATATTTACCACACAAAAAGAATGGTGGAGGCGCCCCAGGTGGCGCCAGTTCCAGTTTGTGGGGATTTGCAGAACTAACCAGCAGCATCTCCACACATTTGTAATAGTATTGGCATATTGAAATACACAACACATATCTAATTTGTATTTATGTAGGAATTGGCCATTTCACACATATCACTAAAAGTCTTGAACTTCATTTTCCCCATTTCAAGGCCTTGAAAAGTCTTAAATTGAGCCTATTTTGGGTAATTAGTCGTGAAAAGCCTTTAATTCCATTAAACTGTTCCCACTGATCTAAATTAGTCTGAAATTGCCATTCGCCATTGTAGTTTCTTTCCTGAAATCCAAAGGAAAATAGTCTTCAATTCCTATCAAACAAAAGAGCCTTGAAAAGCCTTGAAATAGCTGTCAATTCCGTATCTTCACATTTAAAAAAAAAAAAATTTGATGGGATGTTTATGCTGTCCATAGCATATAAGCTCGGATGATCGAGCTCGTTTTCTATGCTGGGCAGTTATCGGTCTGTGTTTCTTAAGATTATGGTTTGTGGTTAGTGATCTATGTTAGTTTTTTGGGATTTTCTTGGTAAGAGTCTTCCTCTTTATATTTTTTCCTACACTTAATTCTAGACTAACCTACTCTATTTACATATTATTACATGTGTACGGAGCCTGCATCAGATAATGATGCAGATACACAGGCATAACGACCTTCTTCCAGTGCAGACCTAATGAAACCCTAAGTAACTAGTGAGAGTACAATGGAGATCAACACCTTGCTCTCAACCATCATGGCGATGTATGATCGCAGAAATATCACCGATTCTATGCCTATGTGGCGGCAGCGGGTTTCCTCCAAAGAAATATGTCAGAATGACTATATGTTTGACGTCCAATAGGCGATGATATGAAAAATCAATGTGCTCTAGACGCGTCGTTCAATAAAGCAAGCGTTTGCTTTTTTGTTGTTGACAGGGACCTGACGTGGCAGGTGCTCGACACTCACAGTGCCGTCACCCGGAGTTCCCCGCCCGCCGCCAACGCCGTCCTGCACGAGGCCTGCGAGGCCATCACTGCCAGCCTTCCCACCCTGCAGCCCGCTGACCGCCAGTCACTGCTGCACCGGCTACTCACTCAGGGTACGCGCCCAGTGGCCGGTCAGTCGGTTAGCCCGTTGGCGATGGGGTGAATTCGGAGTGGGTCCAATATGGGACCATTGCCATGGGATAAATCGGCGTGTGTAGGGGTGTAGGGGTGTGTGTGTGTGTGTGTGAGGTGTGAGGTGTGAGAGAGTTAGTTAAAGAGCAAGTGAGAGAGTGAGTGAGTGAGTCAAACCAATGACTTATACAAATTGATACTTGTCGCTTCCTAGCCTGGCACTCGGCATTAATAGGATAGGGCAAGGACTGGTTAGCTCAGTATCAGGATAATGTGACTGAGTGGGATATCGGGTCATGGTGGCGGGTGGCCTGATTTCCCAGTGGGGCAGCACTATAAAGTCACCATGAGTGCGCACTGTCACAAGTCGGTACCCGTCCTGATATGACCTTAGATGTTGCCAGTATGTAAAACAACCAACCAACTACAGTGCAAAAAAAAAAAAGATCACCCCAAAAAAAACATAATTTGATTAAACGCTAAAAGTCGTACTTTACGGACAACCCCCTCCTCCCATGTCATACGCTTTTTACCACCATGAACATGTTGACAACTTTGGACGGCCCCTAATTAGAACACTGGCGGTGTGGTGCCTTCCCTGCTGCAGGTGACGACTTGCCTGGCCTGACACACCTGCGGGACCTGATCCTGGTGGACCTGACTGACCAGCTGCGCAGTCAGCCGCTCGATATCCCCGAGACTGCGCAGCTGCGCCTGCCCGACCATCTGCTGCACTACACCCTGCGCATCTGCATCCGGGAGTCGTGCGTGCTGCTCAGACGCTGCCAAACCACCGACCGGGCCGAGTTCGAGCAGCTGCTCTCGTCTGTACCCGTGAGTGTCGGCGCCACTAGAGCTAGCCCTCTCCCTCTCCCTCTCCCTCTCCCTCTCCCTCTCCCTCTCCCTTCTCCCTCCTCCCTCCTCCCTCCTCCCTCCTCACTCCTCCCTCCTCCCTCCTCCCTCCTCCCTCCTCCCTCCTCCCTCCTCCCCCTCCATCTCCCTCTTCCCTCTCCCTCCTCCCCCTCCCCCTCCCTCTCCCCCTCCCTCCTCCCTCTCCCTGCCAGACCACCGACCGGGCCGAGTTTGAGCAGCTGCTCTTGTCTGTACCCGTGAGTGTCGGCGCCACTAGAGGAAGTGGCGCCTCAGATGTAATTCCCCACTACAATCCATCCTCCTCCTTCTCCTCTCCTCCTCCCCCCCCCACCCCCCCATCGGGAGTTCGCTTCCCGGTCGAGTCAAACCAATTACTTAAGAATTTATACTTGGCGCTTCCTAGCTTGGCGCTCGGCATTAACAAGACAGGGCAAGGACTGGTTTGCTCAGTGTCAGGATAATGTGACTGAGTGGGATATTGGATCATGGTGCTGGCAGTCTGATTTCCCAGTGGGCCAGCACTATAAAGTCGCCATGTGTGCGCAGTCACAAGTCGGTACCTGTCCTGATATAACCTTAGATGTTGCCCAGACGTAAAACTCCAACAACCAACCAACCAACAAACCTTATGGCCCCCCCTTAATAGAATAGGGATGCAAATTAAAAGCTCTGTGCCCTCACCAGATGCAGGGTTGCAAACCCTAGCGGTTTCACCATAAGGTATACGATATGTTATGTCCCAATCATCACCTATCTTCCTGTTTTTCATTCTCCAAAATTTTATAAATCTTACGAATTATAGTGTCCAAAATGCACCACACACATTTTAACATTTTTCTCGGGGAGTACCCCAACTCCCCCTCCCTCCCCAATATAACATCCCTTAAGATCTTCCGGTTTTTCATTTTCCAATGTTGGCAACCCTGCAGATGGCGTCGTCCTGTTTGCGCTACCTGATGGCGCTGCTGTCGCACCTGTTGCGGGAGTGTGTGCTGTACCCGACGACTGCTGGCGAGGGCGAGGACACCAACGCCAACAATGGCAATGCCTCCACCGCCGCCACCGCCGCCTCCGCCGCCACCGCCGCCACTGCCGCCACTGCCGCCCCTCCCCGCTACTGCCCGACCGAGAAACACAGCCAACTCCAGAACCGGGTTCTCAATCTGGCCACCAGGGTCTTCTCCGGAGCTTACGAGGTGGGTCAGCAGCAGTTTTCTTTTTTTTCTGTCTTATCTTTCTGTCTACTTTTTTTTCTATCTATCTTTCTATCTATCTTACTTTCTATCGATCTTTCTATCTATCTTTCATTCTATCTTCCTATCTTTTCTTTCTGGCTCCCTTTCTCTCCCTCCGTTTCTATCCCTCTTCTTTCCTTCTTTCTTTCCTTCTTTCTTTCCTTCTTTCTTTCTTTCTTTCTTTCCCTTTCTCTCTCCCCCACTCTCCCTCTCTCCCCCTCCCCCTCTCCCTCTCGCTCCCTCTCTCTCTCCCTCTCTCTTTCTCTCTTCCTCTATCGTCCTCTATCTTCCTCTCGCTCCCTCTCTCTCCCTCTACCTCACTCTCTCTCCCTCTCTCTCTCCCTCTCCCTCTCTCTCCCTCTCGCTCTCCCTCTCTCTCTCTCCCTCTCTCTCCCTCTCTCTCCCTCTCTCTCCCTCTCCCTCTCTCTCTCTCCCTCTCTCTCCCTCTCTCTCCCTCTCTCTCCCTCTCTCTAGATTTGGCAAGGACTCGTTGGCTCAGTGTCAGGATAATGTGACTGAGTGGGAAATCTGGCGGCCTGATCTCCCAGTGGGGCAGTGCTAGGAGTGCGCACTGTCACACGTCGATACCCATCCTGATATGACCTTAGATGTTGCTAGGATGTAAAACTCAAACAAACAAACAAACAACATATCTTTGAACCACCCTGCAATTCATAATATGTATATCTAACAATTAGTAAGATTCTATATATATATACCCACTATCATTCTGCCAATCAGCATGCGGAATGTCAGTCACAAATTTAAAACTAAGAACAATAGACTACATCACGGTTCCAGCGGCGCGGTGCATTGTGGGATGCATCAGAGCAAAACAACCCCCCCAAAAGCACATGGCATATGCTAACACACTGGGTGCAGCTATGAAATGTGCTAGTTTCAGCTCATCTCAGCTCTTGTTTGAAATAGAGAATACTAACTAAAAAAATATATATAATAAATTAAGATATCAATCTTTTATCCAGCATTGCATTTACATCAATATAATCAGCACATCTTATGCCATGTGCATTTAGATTTAGAAAGATCTAGGCACTCAGACTAGTGTTAGAGCCATAGCCACGGTACTCAATGCATTGTCAATGGCAGTGAGCAATCTCCATACAGAAAAAGTAAAATATTGATAAAACCACACCACCTAGGCACAAACCGCTTGGAACACATATAGAAAACATGTTTAACAAAAAGTTTATATTAAATTTATATGGTTAGGGTTTTGGATTTCTATTAATTTTGAATAAAACTGACATTTTTCAATGCGCGTAAAGGCAAACTCAATGGCCATACGCCTTTGCTTTGCTCCCACGGCCGTTTTCAGCGCATGCGCAGTCTATTGTAAGATATCAACATTTCATTTCCCCCATTTCAAGGCCTTGAAAAGCCTTGAATTTAACCTATTTTGGGTAATTAGTCTTCCAAAGCCGTGAATTCTATTCAACTGTCTCCACTGATCTCAATTAATCCGAAATTGCCATTCGCTATTGTTTCCCCCCCCCCTTAAATCCAAATAAACATAATACTTGAATTCCTATCAAAAATAGCCTTTAAAAGCCTTTGAAATAGCCTGGAATTCCATATCTTCACATGTGTACGGATCCTTTTGTGGAAATAGTGATAATAGTGAAGAAACCCTTTACCTCAGCTTCAAAATAAATATCATTAGATTAAATATAATTAGATCTAATATAACCATCCATGTATGACTGGGCCGGTCTCTGCAGGTGCTGGAGGTGCTGCTGGAGACGTGTAACACTATCATCCACTCTAAAGTGGTGGATCAGGAGACGTGGCTGGCTGGCCTCGAACGCGTGGCTAAGGCGAGTGTGCTCGGCCACCTACTTCCGGTCACGGTGACCGCCATGAACCACGAGAAGCTCCGCTGTCTGCCCATGGCCGACGCGCTCATGCCTCAGCTTGTCCAGCTCGTCGTGCTCACTAGCCAAGTAAGACAGCATTTCGCTTACGAAACTGGAATTGTAGTTCACATATTGTGGTGGTGGGGAGGGGGAATGAAAATGGGAATAGGAGATGTGGCTGGCCGGCCTCGAAAGCGTGGCTAAAGCGAGTGTACTCGGCCACCTACTTCCAGTCATGGTGTCTACCATTAAACCATAAGAAGCTGCGCTGTCTGCCCATGGCCGACACGCTCATGTCTCAGCTTGTCCAGCTCGGCATGCTCACTAGCCAAGTATGACAACATTTTTGTTAATACCGCTACATTCCATGCGAATAAGCCGCTTACGACATCAGAAATGTAGTATACATATGTAGTAGTCCGTAGTGACCTCTCAGGCAAGAAACGACATAGACAGGTAGGCGTGGATAGGGTGATTGCATCACGGAACCTAGGTAGTGTAATGGTTAGCATGCTAACCCCGGAATGGTACGAAGTGTGGGTTCGAATCCTGCTTTAAGCACAATATTTCCCATTTTAAATATAGTAAGTTATAATCTACTTTAATTTACTACTTAGTAAATATAGTATGTTATAATCTACTTTAATTTAGTTTGAAGTAACTTTTATTTTAAATGGCTAACTGTTGAGATATTTGAAGTGCAAACATGTCAAATTCACTCAACGAGACAAACAAGACAAAGCGAATATAGATTTTAATATAACAACAACGTTTATTAAAGAAAAATAAGTCCGTAACTTCCAGGAAGTTGTGCGATCATGAATGACTGAGCTTATACAGCTACAGGGCCTCACTTAACTAGTACATATATAAAACAGTAATAACGCGGTAATCAGAAGACCAGAATAGGCCAGCAGTAACAAGATACAAATGCTATGTTCGGAAATATGATTCAGTAAATAACTTGGATATGACAGGTAACAGTAAGCAGATATAGTTAACAAGGATAATGACTTATAAGAACTACCAGCGCTCAATCCATGGGTGGGTGGGTGGGAGAGCGAACCTGCTGCTGTGACGGTCGGGCGAGAAGTGACTACCTGGCGCTTCATGAGACAGCAAGAAACCTACACGACCCAGTTGCCTCGTTGAGCAAATTACCTATGTTAGCCTCGCCAACATAACCAATTAATTTGAGCAAGCACGTCAAAACTCTCGACACCGTAGGCTTCAGTAGTGACAGGTTAAATTGACTCAGTATTCCCCTCTATACATCAATGAATATTTAATAAGTTTTGTTCTTGTTGTAAATTAGTTGATTAAGCAGGAGAAATTTCAATAGCAGGCTATTGGTCTTCCTCATTTCACTGCTCTTTGTCCTATCCTGGTACCGATGCGGTGGCCGAATCGGTAAAGCACAGGCCTCGCGTGCGGAAGAGCGTGAGTTCGCGAGTTCGGTTCTCGGTCGAGTCAAACCGAAGACTTAAAAATTGATACTTGTCGCCTCCTAGCCTAGTGCTCGGCATTATTAGGATAGGGCAAGGACTGGTTAGCTCGTTGTCAGGATAATGTGACTGAGTGGGATATCGGGCCATGGTGCTGGCGGCCTGATTTCCCAGTGGGGCAGCACTATAAAATCGCCATGAGTGCGTACTGTCACAAGTCGGTACCCGTCCTGATATGACCTTAGATGTTGCTAGGACTTAAAACAACAACAAACAAACAAACAAACCCTATCCTGGTAATGACAAACACCAGGCTCGGTAGCGACAAGTATAAATTTGTTACGTCATTGGTTTAACTCGGCCATGGTTCGATGTTGAGTTATTCAAGTTATTGCTGACGTGGCACGCTTTGCTACCCGCTAGGCCGCCTTGCTGCTGAAGAGTCAGGTCCAGGCGATTCGCAATGACCGACTTCTGGATATGAGCACAGACCACGACCTCAGTGACCTCATCGGTGACCTCAACCTGGAGAGGTCTGTACAAAAGGGGGACAATCACTGCAAGTTACTGAACAAAACTTAGTCATAATGAGGAATGAAACATTTCCGCGATTTCGCGGATTTCCGCATGTTTTGTTTTGTTGTGTGGAGTAAATCTGCACTTTGTATTGTTTCTAAAAATATCTTGGACATAAAACCTCGATAGAAGAATCATTTAATTCTGTGTAATTTCGCCATCTATTCCTTAATATCAAGATAGAATTCCAGAGAAACTTTGTAGTATTTAACTCTGCCCAATGGTGGTGACAAATATTTGTCGGGCCTGTCACGTACTGAGTCTGTAAAATAGGGATTTAATGCTATTACCGGTATGAGTTCCACTCAGTAAAATATAGATTTAATGTTGGTGCTAGGATGGATTCTACTCAGTAAAATATAGATTTGATGGTGTTACCGGTATGGATTCTACACAGTAAAATAGTTATTTAATGCCGTTACCAGTATAGATTCTTCTTATTAAAATAGTTATTTAATGCTGTTTCCAGTATGGGTTTTACTCAGTAAAATATAGATTTAATCATGTTACCAGTATGAATTCTTATTATTAGAATAGTGATTTAATGCCGTTACCAGTATGGATTCTACTCAGTAAAATATAGATTTAATGCCGTTAGCAGTATGGATTCTTCTCATTAAAATAGTTTTTTATGCCGTTACCAGTATCGATTCTTCTCATTAAAATAGTTTGTTATGCCATTACCAGTATGTAAACCACTGCCTTGTGGTACAGGTTCTTGACAGAACCGAAGGCTAAGGGAGCAAACACTAAACAGAAAACGATGTCACTGTGGCAGCATTAAGGGCGGTTGATGTATGGAACTCCCTACATCTCCCGACCAGCCACTGCAGGGACAAATAGTTTTCTGCCTGTCTTGACATGTTCTTGCTGGTGTGAAACCTCTATTTGCTCCCCGAGAGAGTGCCACTGGTAACTTGCAAAAGCCAGCAGCACTTCAACACTTTTGCAGGCAGCTTTCATGAAATGTATCAAGAGAAACCTGAAGCTGAGAGACATTAAGACCGACTCATGGACATCACTCTCACAGCAGAGAGCTAAATGGAGAGTGGCAGTCAAGTAATGAAAGCAGTCTTTGTCGCATCGCGACCGACAGCATGATGATGATGATGACCAGTATGGATTCTTCTCATTAAAATATAGATTTAATACCATTACCAGTATGGATTCTTCTCATTAAAATATAGATTTAATACCATTACCAGTTTGGATTCTTCTCATTAAAATATAGATTTAATACCATTACCAGTATGGATTGTACTGAGTAAAATAGGGATTTAATCCTGTTACCAGTATGGATTCTACTCATTAAAATAGTGATTTAATACTGTTACCAGTATGGATTCTTCTCAATAAAATATCGATTTAATGCCGCTATTCCCTAAATACGAACCTTGCTCCTCCAGTGTCGACCTTGAGAACAAAGAAGAGCAGGGTTTCCTCGCCGGCCTCAAGATCCCGGCCCCATGGGCGACTGGCAAGTCGATGGAGACGATCCACCCAGTACGCGACAACTACAAGTTTAAGGAGACGGTGCACATTCCTGGGGCTCGCTGCCTCTACCTCCGCTTTGACCCACGCTGCACTTCTCAGTATGACTATGATAAGGTGAGAGCCAGGGTTTTCTTTCTTGTAACAAACAGATCAGCTCATTGTGACAGTTTCATTCGGTAAAATTGCATTTTTAATTTTCTTTTTTCTTTTAAGTTTAGGACCAGACGGGATTGGGGAATGAGTTGAGCCTCCGTCGCCCGTTTTGGTAAATCGTGAGATTCGAACTCATGGGTTCAAACCCTGGTCAAATCAAACCAATGACTTAAAAATAGAGTGCAGAATTCCCGTGTGGAAGGTTGGGAGTTCAAATCGCGGTCGAGTCAAACTAATGACTTTCGAAATTGATACTTGTCACTTACTAGCCTGGCACTCGGCATTAATAGGATAGGGCAAAGACTGGTCAGCTCAGTGTCCGGATGATTTGACTGAGTGGGATATCAGGTCATGGTGCCAGTGGCCAGATTTCCCATTGGGGCAGCATTATAAAGTCGCTATGAGTGTGCACTGTCACAAGTTGGTACCCATACTAATATGACCTTAGACGTTGCTAAGACGTAAAACAACAAATAAACAATTTCTTTCTCTATCTTTCTCTTGCCATGAGTACGCACTGTCACAGGTCGGTACTCATACTGATATGATGTTCGATGTTGCTAGGACGTAAAACAACAACAACCTGCTTGGAGCTAGTTGGAGACGGTGAGAGTAAGTAGTTACCCTGTACACTTGTTCTTGTAGGTGGTGATTTATGCCGGCTCTAACACAAGTTCCCGGAAGGTTGCGGAGTATGGTGGCAACACATTTGGCTATGGCTCGCGCTCTGTGCTCGGATCGGGCTGGCCGAAGGACCTCGTCAAGGTTTGCGACGCGCTTCTTTTGACTTTTTTTATTTGGTCAATTAATTGATTAAGCAGGGCAAATTTCAATCGCGGACAATATGGATTCTACTCAGTAAAATATAGACTTAATGCCGTTACCAGTATGGATTCTACTCAGTAAAATAGTGATTTAATCTTGTTACCAGTATGGATTCTTCTCAGTAAAATAGTGATTTAATCCTGTTACCAATATAGATTCTTTTCATTAAAATAGTGATTTAAGCCCATTACCAGTATGGATTCTTTGGTGTTCCTCATTTCATCACTCCTTGCCCTATCCTCGTAATGTCAAGCGCCAGGCTTAAAAGGTCAAGTATACATTTTGTAGTCATTGGTTTGACTCGGCCATGGTTCAAACCCGGGGTTTCGAATCCTGTGTCCTACGAAAACAGTAGGAGGCACTCAACTCGTTCGGTAGTCTTAGACTTTAGATTTGCTTTGATTAGATTAGAATGTTTGAGCTGTATGCTCAGGCCAAGTCTCCACCATCAGGGCCCACCACATATGGTGAGGATGCTCTGTTCCGTAACACCTTGTCAAGCTGCCTTTTGAATGATTATACACTGCAGTTTAATTGATTTCTAATGTAAGCTGGCATTGTATTGAAGACCTGTACTCCTCGGACAGAAAGACTTCCTTCCCAGAGTGTTCTTGTTGACTGCGAGGCTTTTGTATTTATTGCTGGTACCTTACCAAATCTACCATATCTTTTTGAATGATACTTTTTTATGCCATAGTTTGGTACTTTGTCTTCAATCATTTTTCAGGTGTATATAATTCTATATCTGTCACATCGACGTTCAGTGGAGTAGATTTTGAGGAATTTTAGTCTGTCCCAGTAATCCAGGCTCTTGGTGTCTTTGATATATGATGTGAAGCTGCGTTGCAGTGACTAGCTTTGTCAGCTGTCCTTTAGAAGTTGGTTGAGCAGTGTTCGGTTAAAGCTGCACAATCCGATGAAAGCCTCAATTTTGTTTAAAGGAAAACGCTTACCTAGATTTGATTCTAGATGTCCAGCTTAGATTCAGGGATGAAAGATCTCCGTGGTTTCGCGGATTTCCGGGATTTCTTATATTCACCGATTAACATTAAACAAAATTCCAAAAGATGGGATGCATATGACAACAGTTGAGTGGTCTGAATCCGGTTCTTATATGACCTTAGATGTAGCTAGAACATAAAACCTAAGCAAGAAAGTGTTACTGTTAGATATGGGCGATAATACTGACACAACAAGGCTAGTTGAAACCTGACTTCCAGTATTTTTCCGCGATTCCCTGACAGTGCTAAGGCTATGGGAGAAGATCCGCGTTATCGTGGAAATTCGCCGTCGGTGTAATAATTTTGGCCTTTTTTCCGCGTTTTTTCCTGGAGACCACTTTCATCCCTGGATACTGGTGCACTTATTAAGAATGTGTTGCTGCACAGCAGAGAATACTAAGTCAATTCAACAGAACCTGTTCCTGCTGAAGCCTATTGTGTCAGAATTTTGACATGCATGCCAACATTAAGGTTGCGTGTTTGCACTTCCGATATCTCCAAAGTTAGGTATTTAAAATAAATGTTACTTCAAACTAAAGTAAGATAGATTATACCCGGCCTACCACCAGTTATATATTACCACAGCACCCCACTATACCTCCTTACTTGCAGACCAAGGCGGGTTCCAAGCTGCTCAACCAATTCTAAAACTAATTACAATCCTTATCGTTCCTACAATAATATTTGCATAAGAAGTCTTATATGACACATAATGATTAACCTAATAATATATTTATCTATAAAAAAATAAAGAATATATATATGTATATACTTACATATATATATAAATATGTGTATATGAGTCAACCTCACGAAAATGGTCCAATTGGTGGTCAATTTAAGATGTTGGCATCGCAATTCTTAAAAGTGTAGTGCATTTCTTTGTTTCATATTTAATTATCCTAGAAACAAATAAGGTTGTTGTATTTTCTCGACCTTTACATTCAGGATAAATTTAAGGACTTTGCAGCACCTCTGTCAATGCTAAACTATAATTATGCCGTTCGACACCGACATCCAATGCTCGATGCCGACAACTTTAACAGATGTCGGTGTCGCAATTCTTAATGTGTAGTGCATTTCTTTGTTTTAAATTAAATTATCCTAGAAACAAATACGGTTATTGTATTTTCTCGACCTTTACAGGATGAATTTAAGGACTTTGCAACACCTCTGTCAATGCTAAACTATAATTATACCGTTCGATGCCGACATCCAATGCTCGACGCCGACAACTTTCCCCAATTGGCCTATTTTCATGACCCTGACTCATATATATATATTATATATGTGCTGTATAAGCAATTATACGAGTATAATTATCCGGAAACCGATTATCTATGAACTGTGTCCTTAGTTCATATCAAACTGACACTACACCACTAACTGACGCTCCTCCAGTCATCTACTGGTCACGCCTTCTGCCTCGCCTAGTGGTGCCGCCTGCCGTCTTCTTCCTCGCCTGTTTCTGCCTGACGCCTGTACCACTCGCTCCAAAATTGTTATCATGTATATACCGTATTCTCACGGGTTAACGCCCTGGGCATTTAAATTGGCAAATCAATGAAATGGGGAGTGGGCGTTTACCCACACAACGGTGTTTAAGGGGTGAGCGTTTACGAAATATTGGCCAAGTTGGGGGTGGGGTTTAAACCACCACATGGGCGTTAACCCGCGAGAATACGGTATAACAGGATTTGTGACATGTACATTTTTTTACTTGTAAGTAGCCACAAATAGTTAATTGTTGGACTATAAACAAAGTGAACTGTCTTTAGAGCATGTGACTGACTAATGTGTACTGACATTCCATGTGCTTGCCCTGTCAGGTTGACGGTGACACTGTGACAGTGACGTTTGAGATGCGGAGTGGTCGTGAACATAACACACCAGACAAGGCCATGTGGGGGTTTCTGATCACTGTCAGAGCGCAGGTGAGCAGGGCATGTATCGACCTAATTTCTACCCTCCTTATCATTCATTCAGTCTTTAATACCGGCTTAGCGAAACAAAGAGAGTGTTGCACACGGTTAACCTGGGATTCACGACGTCTACCTTTTTTTTAATTAAAAAGAAAATAAAATCATGATGATCTCGGCGCTGAAAAAAGACTGTATTCAGATAATATAGCGATATAGCGAACGGTAGACAGGAAGTGTGAACACTTATTTGTCTCTCATTTTTCTCGTTGTCTTTTTTTTTTTGTACATTAGTTGTCCCAAGCAGGGGAAATCCCAGTCACAGACGACTGGTCTTCCCCACTCCACTGCTGGTCGATAGAAAGCCCGAGCCTACACTTTTACCGACCCAAGGGATTTTTAACCTCCCACACCACATAGACATGGTATGAGAGCAACCGTCCTTTGATGATGCTGTAAGTTATACACAGTGGTGGAAATCCAAATTGGCAGAGCTGGGGGCACGGGGAATCGAACCGCTGACCCTCAGATTAGGAGTCTGACCTAGAAAAAAGTCAGACACTATAACCACTCCGCCACAGAGAACGCCACAATAAAAATTTGTTTAGCAAAAAAAAGAAAGAAAAAAAAGGTGTCTTGGTGAGCATTACACGATGTCTGAATGTTCGAGGCCTCCTTCACCCAGCCATACCCTGCTGAAATGGCAGCGCATGGCATAAAGCCAAAAGGGAAATGGTGCTCAACCCTACTCATTATTGAGTTCTTTTAGTTCGGGTGGATTCATAATGTCTTGGTGAGCATTATGCAATGTCTGAATGTTCGAGGTCTTCTCCGCCCAGCCCTGCCCACCTGAAACGATAGCGCATGGCATAAAGCCGAAAGTGAAATTGCATTCAACTCTACTCATCATTGAGTTCTCATAGTTATAGTTCAGGTGGGTGGGTGAAATTCATGATGTCTTGGTGAGCATTACGTGATGTCTGAATGTTTGAGGCCTTTTCTGCTCAGCCGTATCCCACTGAAATGGCAGCGCATGGCATAAAGCCGAAAGTGAAATGGTGCTCAACCCTACTCATTATTGAGTTCTTATAATTCAGGTGGGTGGATGAAATTCATGATGTCTTGGTGAGCATTACGCAATGTCTGAATGTTCGAGGCCTCCTACGCCCACCGCTACCATGCTGAAATGGCAGCGCATGGCATAAAGTCGAAAGTGAAATGGTGCTCAACCCTACTCATTATTGAGTTCTTATAATTCGTGTGGGTGGGTGAAATTCATGATGTGTTGGTGAGCATTATGCAATGTCTGAATGTTTGAGGCCTCCTTCACCCGGCATAAAGCCGAAAGTGAAATGGTGCTCAACCCTACTCATTATTGAGTTCATTTAGTTCGGGTGGGTTCATAATGTCTTGGTGAGCATTATGCAATGTCTGAATGTTCGAGGTCTTCTCCGCCCAGCCCTGCCCACCTGAAACGATAGAGCATGGCTTAAAGCCGAAAGTGAAATGGCATTCAACCTTACTCATTATTGAGTTCTTATAGTTTGGGTGTGTGGGCGGGTTGGTGAAATTCTGGCCACAGGTGCTAGCCCACCTATCATGACTATTTTTTTAAAGCCTATATTTGCTGACGTGCCCAAACTTGAATCAGTGATGTTTTGTGATTAAAGTGATTTTTGTGGGTATGTTATCCTGCCTTTGGTTTTTATATTAAAACTATACATATGTTTGTTGTTATTTTTTTATGGTTATTTTCGGTTCACATCGACAGTGAACTCACTCTGAATACGGCCATTTTTCGGGGTACTTTAATTTAATAAACATCTTAAAATCATCATTGAATTTTGCACTGAACGGTCCTGGAAATTTCTAGAATATGTCAAAATGGGTATGACCAATGCTATGCCAAACTCTGTGCAACACTGTGTTTCTGTGTCTAAATGAATAACTTATGCGCATTAAACATCGTCTACTGTTGGCCGTCCAAAAACCCAGTCATGTAATGAAATCTTTTTCTAGACGATTTATACTGCCTATCATGGATAAGTCTGAATAGACTTGTTTTCACCATTAGACAATTTGTTGATAGAAATCGTGAGCCTACACTTTTACCGACCCAAGGGTGTTTTAACCTCTCACAACACATAGACATGGTATGAGAGCAACGGGCCTTTGATGACACTGTAAGTTATATACAGCAGTGGAAATCCAAATTAATGAGTTAATCGGCTAGGATAACTGGACAGGTAATAAATCTTACCCAAATCAGATAAGTCAAACAGTTGAATTGTTCCTCTGAGTAATAATGCCCGGTGTAGCAGGAAATCGCAAACCCCTGGAAATCGCGCACCCCAGGATTTGCGATTTCCTAGGAAATCACACCCCCCCCCCTGGAAATCGCAAACCCCCTATGCTTTGTAGCATTTATCACCCCAAGCATGGCAGGTATATGTTTGATTTTGAACTTCTACCAAATCTTGGGGGATAAAATGGATTCAAGGAGGATCAAGATGGATTGGTCGTAATGCGTGGTTGTGAGGCGCCGGAGAGGGCCCCCCCGGGCCGGCCGGGGGGGGGGCCGGCGGATCAAAAATCCGCCGAGGCGGCCGGGGTCTGTGCCCCCCGGGGCGGTGCTTGAGGTGGTGGGGGGGGGTGGGTGCGCTCCCCTGGTGAGGTGTGCCCGAGGTGATGTGACGGGCGGTGGGCTGTACGTCGTCCGAAGCCGACGGGCCGTGATGTGTCGGAGGGCAGCCTCGGCGCCCGAGGGCTGGTCCCGCGGCGCCGGGGAGGGACCCGGGGCCGAGCTGGGCGAGGCGCCTCCCGGCGTGCCCGAGGAGGGGGCCGGCGTGGCCGCGGCAGTGTCCGGGGTCCCTTCCGTGGTGCTTGATGCGGCGGCCCCCTCCTCGGGGCGGGCGGGGGCGTCCCCTCGGGCGCGGCGGTGAGACGGCTGCCGCGCGGTGCTTGAGGCGGCGGGGGAGGGCGCGCCTCCGTGGGGGCGTGTGCCCGAGGTGCTGGGATGGGCGGTGTGCCGTACGCCGTCCGCCTCGGGGCGGGCGGTGGCGTGGTGCAAGAGGGTTGCCCTCGGGCTCTCCTCGATTCGATGGCGTCCAGGCGTGCGTGGAGGGCGGCGGTGGTGGCGCGGTGGAGGTCGAGGAGAGCCTTGAGAACCTGAGTTATCTCGGTGCCCGAGGGTGCCGACGGAGAGGCCGGGGCCGAGGAGGCCGACGCGCCTCCCGGCGCGCCCGAGGATGGTCCCGGCGCGGCCAGGGCGGTCGCCCGGGGGCTGTGGCGGCCCGTGCCTTTGCCATGTCTGGGCATCCTGGAGCGGTCCGAGGGGATGCAGCGGCCCGAGGTGAAGAATCCCAAGGGGCAGAGAGCTGGAAGGGGGCTGGAGGCTGAGTGCCTGAGGGAGGCCGGCGGGCGGCCTTATAAGGGGGGAAGTGAGCAGAGGCAGGAGGGGGGTGAGTCGCTCAGGGCCGGGGGGAGGTGAGCAGTGGCGGGGGTGAGTCGCTCAGGGGCGGGGGGAGGTGAGCAGTGGCAGGAGGGGGGGGGTGAGTCGCTCAGGGCCGGGTGAGTCGCTCTCCCTCCCCTCGCATCAATTGATTAGCAAAGGCCATTTTCACTGCTATCACTCACAAGAAGGATAAGGGATCAGATCAATTTTTGTCAAAGATACTAAACTATAACATTAAGAAAAGCCAGCACAACATCTTTTAAACACTTTGAGCTAACAAATATCCAATTCCCAACAAAACTGTCACATTGCACTTACATAGGCTGCTAAATTTCATACTTTTCAAATGAAGAAAATGAGAACAAGTATCCAGCAATGGTGGTATTGGCTTATTGATTATTTATAATTTCATGCCTATCACAGCAGGGGCCATATTCACTGCGATCACTCACAAGAAGGATAGGGGAACAGGTAAATCTTTGTCAAAGATACTAGACTACATCATTAAGAAAAAAGCCAGTACAATCTGTATCATTATCCTATATGATGCTGACGTGAATACAGCTAAGCGATGTCCGAAGGCACCATGCAGTGCTGTAAAGCAGCCATCAACTGCTTGGTTGACACATGATGTAATCTTTAGCCGTGTTTACACGGGGAATTGTAAAACGATCTAGACAAAGCGATTTATATGAAGCGATGTAGTGGTGCGTTTACACGGACCAAGTTTGAAAGTGTGTCGGCGCCGGGAACCAGCAGCCTTAGTGGTGAGCCTGTAGCCGGCGAGTACTGCTATTTGTTTAGTTTACATTGGTCGATTCACAATATGATTAACGACGCCAATGTAGCGGCTACCTTAATATCGCTTGGAATTTAGGGTTAATTTAATTAAATTTCATTATTTGAGTATGTAATTCTGTTAAATATGATCGCATTGAATAGATTTCGGCCTAATCGGTCCCTAACACTGCCGGGCACCAGCGATAGTTACAACTGAGCCTGTAGCCGGCGAGCACCGCTATTTTTCACTATCGCCGCCCGGGAACTGGCTGTATCGCTTCATCTATACTACCTCGCAAGGTGGTTTACATCTATCGATTTATATGAATCGATTCAGCCCTAAAACGCCATAGCGTCGCGTTTACATGCTAAATGTAAATCGATCTAGACAACTGGTTTTATATGAAGCGTTTTAAATCGCCCGTGTAAACGGGGCTTTTGAGTACATACGCTCTGCAACATACCCTGATGGGTTTAGCAAGACACACATAGGTACCATCCGTGCTTTCGTTAGGATAAAGACTGCCAAACATCGGTTTGCGATTTCCAGGGGGATATGTGATTTCCTAGGAAATCACAAGTGGGGGTTTGCGATTTACAGTGTTTGCGATTTCCTGCTCACCGGTATTGTGGACAGAACAGTATTTGTTATCTATTCATTGATGAAACGCGCTCAATAATTGCATATTTCTCATACTTTCTTCTTCGGTCTGAGAAAATTGAATGTGTATATAACGTCATTAAACTAAAACCATATGCAACCTATGTCAGTTTAAAATATGTTCCGGCTTCTTTAAAATGCAGAACTAGAGTATAACCTCGCCGTATTCTTGGGTTCATTTTTACTTCTCAAACAGTTATGCAACGTTTTCTCGTCGGTTTAAGAGATCTGCCAATGAGCTTTATTTACCAGGTGTTTATACACTGTACTTTATGTGTGTATACACTAAGCACCGCAAATTTCAATTGTGTTCAGTGATTTAAAGGGGCAGTAACGTGACCAACACAACTCTACTCATTCCTAACTATCATGGTCGAATATAGCTAGTCTTATTATTATTATTATCATTATTATTAGTTTGTATATCTTGAAAGGACCTATTCTCGCTAAGTTATTTAGGCCTCTATCAAGACTATCATTAAGCGTACGACTCGGAGATGTCTTTTTGGCCTATTTCCGTTCAGAGTATGCCTCGCAGACGTCGCTCTTTTCAGGTAGGAGGCAAAAAGCGCCTCGAAAATGGCCGCCAAATTGAATGGTTTCAGCCAATCAGAGTTCTTCTTTTCCATTGCAATGGGGGTGGCCATTTTCAAAACAACCAACTGCTTTTGCAGTTCAGACTAGTGTGACGTCAGGAATTTCTCCGAGGCGTACCTTGAACGTGGCCCAGGTCTATGTGATTATTACGGCCATTCTCTCCTTATGAACCTCCTCAGAGTTTAGAGTGACGTAGGCCAGGGAATACTTGGATAAGCTTTCTATCTGAAGCAGTTGGATAAGCTTTCTATCTGAAGCAGAACTGAAACATGGTTTTTTTTGGGCGGTTTAAAAAAAATCTCGGTGACTATGCCTAAGAACCTATATAACCCCACTCATCCCTTCCCTACATGACGTCACAGAAGGGGCCATTTGAGTTCCAACTAAGTAGGTCAGGAGTGATCTGTCCAGGACCTTAGCACCTGCTGTCCTGTGACAATTGTCGCTAGTTCTATGTATAATTCAGTCGATATTTCTAGAATTGACATAGTGGATATTCATGTAAAAAGAGCACATGTTAAAATGGTGTTACCCGACCTTTAAGAGGTGTTAATTTTGTGGTGTTCCGAAAAAAAAAGCCTTGTTTTATTTGACGATGCCTCTAGAAAACATTGATTTTCATATCATCGGCTATTGGACGTCAAACATGGTCATTCTGACATTTCTTTGGAGGTAACCCGCTGCCACCACATAGGCTACTCTTTCTGCTAAGCAGCGAGGAGTCTTTTATATGCACTTTCCCACAGACAGGACAGCTTTGATGAACCAGCTGTGGACCATTGGTTAGAACAGAAAATAGCCCAAACTGTAAATGTGTCCACTGAGCAGGATCGATAGGTGGTGTTCCTAAGTTTAGTGTGTATATAATGAGGTTCGACCAGCTTCGTTGTATTATATTTTGCTATTATTCTTCACCTCTAGCTTGACTCCATATATGTAAGCCATCTAAGTAATCCATGTTGCTGTTAACCCGTTCCACGTTGAAGGAGGTCCTTGTTTATATCGCGGATATCGCTCCTTGTGTTATAGCTTGTTTAATCGACAGTCACAAAGGTTGGGCTTTTTGCATGTTTATACTAGGCCGCTGAGTTGGTAATGATTCTTTGAGCATCCCAGTATTGGCATTCATTCAGTTCTATCAGTACCCTTGGGGCCTATTTATGAAATGTCATTAGTGCCATTAGTGATTAGTGTCAAAAGATGGAATTGAGTGGCTGCAGATGAATGTACATGTCAGTTGCGCGAAATAGGAAAAGTTGCACTCCCTTAGGGTTAGGCTATGTTTAGTCTGTAGACTAGTCCCGGGCGCGGTGGCCGAATCGGTAGAGCGCGGGTCTCGCGTGTGGGAGACTGGGAGTTCGGTTCTCGGTCGAGTCAAACCAATGACTTATCAAATTGATACTCGTCGCTTCCTAGCCAGGCATTCGGCATTAATAGGATAGTGTAAGGACTGGTTAGCTCAGTGTCCAGATAAATATGACTGGGTGGGATATCGGGTCATGGTGTCGGTGGCCTGATTTCCCAGTGGGGCAGTCACCATGAGTGCAGTCACAAGTCAGTACCCATCCTGATATGACTTTAGATGTTGCCAGGACATTATACTCCAACAACCAACCATCAATAGTCTAGCTTGGAGTCACTGATTCGTATAATCATATGTCATATATTATAATATATCATGTGTATATATATGATATATTATATATCTCAGGCAAAAAGAAACCTAAGAAATTGCTAGTGCGGTGACGTCAGAGTACATGACGGTTTGGTGTTATTGCTCTATATCTAGATAATGTATTTAGTTGAGGATTTCTATTTCTGCTAGTAAGAATAATGGGTATTTTTCTTCGTCCAAATATCCCTATAGCGACAGCTTGAACAGATGAATGGTATAGATAGAACTGTTAGAGTTAGCTATCCTTAATGAAATGATTTTGGGCTGACTTAGACCTAGTACACACCTACTGTTTGTGCGCACCCACCTACCGTATATGATCTAAAACTGCCCGTTTCACGCACAAAAATCGCTATGTGTGTGCTCCCCGCGCACACCTAGTGATTGCGATTCGCGACTAAAAACTCAGTTTTAGGGCTAAAACGGGCCGATTACGATTGCGATTCGCGATTCGAAAAATGAATCAGCCCGTTTTCAGTTTTAAGCGGGTCGGGTCGAGTCGCGAGTTTTAGTGCGCGAATCGTATACGGTAGGTGTGTACCAGGCATTAGACCTAATAGTATCGCGTTAATATAATTGATAAAGTGATTAAACAGAGCTGGTATTTTCAATTTAATTAGTTCTTGAAAGCAGTATGACTTCAGGCCTTGTCTTGGTATAGCAAACCTTAGTCTTATTTATCATTTGTATGTTTTAATAAATGTAATTAATTATTATTTTAATGTTTTAATAAATGTAATTAATTATTATGGTATATATGCCATTCCAAAATAATTATCCAGCATTCAAAGGCTAAATCAGTTGGAATTTTTTATAATGTGTCTTTGAATTCATGACTAGATTAAAACGCATTGATATTTCAAAGTTACCCATCTTTTGTGAAATAAAGCATATTATTTTCGTAATCATTAAATTTAGTGTATTAACCATTTCATGTCATAGTTTCGAAGCAAATATATATTTTTATATGTAATGTATATTTATTTAGACTTTTTTCTATAAAAATTTAAAAAGATGTAAATAATGTCCGCACAAACTTTATATATGTGTCATGGGGGTGATGAAAATGGGAAATACCGTGCCTAGAGCGGGACTCGAACCTGCATCTCTTTGCATTCCGGGCCAGTGTGCTAACCATTACACCACCTAGGCTCCCTGATATCAACACACTCCCCACGCCTACCTGTCTATGTGGTTACTTGCCTGAGAGGTCAGTGCAGACCACTACACTCGTCCCCCTGGAATTGTAAGTCTTGTAATGCTTACAATTACATACATACAGGCAATGCACTAACACATACATACACAGGGTAGGTTCAACAACTATACAGCGCAAAGCTTGTATAGGATCCTGGTCACGGCAACCAGTGTCATGGGGGTGATGAAAATGGGAAATACTGTGCCTAGAGCGGGACTCGAACCCGCATCTCTTTGCATTCCGGGCCAGTGTGCTAACCATTACACCACCTAGGCTCCCTGATATCAACACACTCCCCACGCCTACCTGTCTATTACAGTTACTTACCTGAGAGGTCAGTGCAGACCACTACATATGTATATTTTACTTATTAACTTATTTTTATTTAATAATAGTTTTTTAAATGCTCACACAAGATAACATATTAATATGCTTGTTATTATTTTATTTAATAATATATATTTTGTAGTGACCTCTCAAAACGAATATACATATATTATATGTATATTTTATGTGTATTTATTTAAGCTTTTTATTATTTAATAATATCAAAACAAAGATGCACACACAAAATGAATATATGCTGTATAAGAATTATACGAGTATAATAACCCGGAATTCCCTACTCCCTCCTGAACTCGGGTGATGGGAGCCTTGGGCTGGTCATCTACTGCTCCACCGACCTGATATGACCTTAGACGTTGCTAGGACGTAAAACAACAACAAACAAACATCTACTGCTCCAACCTACTCAACCTCAGCTCCGACGGTGGCGCCACCTTACACCTCGCTATCTGCTCCTAACCTCATTTACTGTACCGCCGAATTATTTTATGTATATTTTATGTATATGTAAATAGGAGTAGGCTAGTCTAGTAATAAAGAGTAGAACAAAATAAAATACATATATGCCAAGAAAATTAAAAAACCAACCAACTATCTATCTGCTACTGAAATGCAGGCAATCAAATACCTTATCAGCAGCTGCTGTGTGGTAAGATAACACCAACACTACAACTGGCCAGCATTGAAGACAAGCCTGGGTACCCGGGCTTATATACTATGGACAGTATAAATACCGCCTCAATAAATTTTTTTTTTTTTTTTAGTTAAACCTGTTAAAATTAAAAATAATATAAAACCAAAAATGCGCGCACAAACTGAATAACAAACTGTGTGCGCTCTGTAGGAGTCTACTGAGGAGGTGTCGAGTGGACTTCCCTTCCTGGCCGACCTGGCCTTGGGCCTCTCTGTGCTCTCCTGCACCCTCCTGCACCTGCTGTACCAGGGCCCTCCCCGCACACGCGCAGAAGACGTCTGCCAGCACCTGCTCAAGGCGAAGCTCCTGCAGAGGTCAGCACCAGGGGTCAAAGGTCAAGGGTCAACGGGGCGTCTCGGCCAATAGGCGACGGGCTTTTGACTTATTTTGGTTGTTGTCTGCTGTCAGAACAGAAGCCCCCGTCCCTCCCAATAAAAAAGGACTGTATATAACAGTATGCATGACAGTGAGTGAGTGAGTGAGTGAGTGAGTGTGTGTGTGTGTGTATGTGTGTGTGTGTGTGTGTGTGTGTGTGTGTGTGTGTGTGTGTGTGTGTGTGTGGTGTGTGTGGTGTGTGTGTGTCAGCGTGCGATGGTGTGTGGTGTGTGTGCTGGTGTGTGCCATGGTGTGTGTGCGCATGCATGTGTGCGCATGCGTGTGTGTGCGCATGCGTGTGTGTGCGCATGCGTGTGTGTGCGCATGCGTGTGTGTGCGCATGCGTGCGTGCGTCCGTGTGTGTGTGCGTCCGTGTGTGTGTGCGCGTGTGCGTGTGTTATGTGCAAATGCTATTAGGAAATGTCGTCTGCTGTCCGGCTAATTATTTTTCTACATGCATAGACCGGGCGCGGTGGCCGAATCGGCAGAGCGCAGGCCTCGCGTGCGGGAGGTCGGGAGTTCGATTCCCGGTTGAGTCAAACCAATGACTTAAAATAATTGATACTTGTCACTTCCTAGACTGGCGGTCAGCATTAATAGGATAGAGCAAGGACTGGTTAGCTCAGTGTCATGATAATGTGACTGAGTAGGATATCTGGTCATGGTGGCGGTGGCCTTATTTCCCAGTGAGGGCGACCACTATAAACTCCCCATGAGTGTGCACTGTCACAAGACAAGTCGGTACCCGTCCTGATATGACCTTAGATGTTGCTAGGACATAAAACTCCAACAACCAACAACCAACATGGCAGCTCTTGTTTGCAGGTGCGTGTGGCAGGATGAGGCGTGGCCCGAAGAGCCCGCAGCCTCCTCCTCCCCCTCCCCCTCCCCCTCCCCCTCTCCCTCCCCCTCCTCGGGCGGCCATGTTGGACGCGGCCCCGCAGACTTCCCCATTGAGGAGGACGCCGAGCTGCACCTGCCCTCATCCCCGGGCCTGCGCCGCCTGCCCCGGATCCGCCTCCCCGCCGAGATCATTCAGCGGCTGCGCGCCATGGCCGAGCGCCAGGCGCCGCAAATCAGGCCGAGCATCAAGTAGGCAGCCATGTTGGAATGGCTTTTTTTCATTTGAATTTTTTTTAAATTTTTTTTTTGGTTCATTTTTTTGTTAAAGGGTTCCCGCGGATCCTTAAAAAAGCATCAAGTAGGCAGCCATGCTGGAATGCATTTTTCATTTGAATAAATCTTATACTACTTTTCTTTTCTTCTTTATTTTTTAAATAGGGTTCCCGAGGATCCTTATAAAGTCTTTAAATAGACTACATCACGGTTCCGAGTGCGCATGTGCTGAAAACGGCCTTGGGAGCAAAGCAAAGGCGTCCGGCCATTGAGTTTGCCTATACGCGCATTGAAAAACGTCAGTTTTATTCAAAATTAATAGAAATCCCAAACCCTAACGTTATCAATTTAATATAATCTTTTTGTTAAACCTGTTTTCTATATGTGTTCCAAGCGGTTTGTGCCTAGGTGGTGTCGTTTTATCAATATTTTACTTTTTCTGTATGGAGATTGCTCACTGCCATTGACAATGCATTGAGTACTCTGGCTATGGCTAACACTAGTCTGAGTGCCTAGATCTTTCTAAATCTAAATGCACATGGCATAAGATGTGCTGATTATATTGATGTAAATGCAATGCTGGATAACAGATTAATATATTAATTTATTATATATATATTTTTTAGTTGGTATTCTATGTTTCAAACAAGAGCTGAGATCAGCTGAAACTAGCACATTTCATAGGTGCACCCAGTGTATTAGCATGTGCCATGTGCTTTTGGGGGGGTTGTTTTGCTCTGACCCATCCCACAATGCACTGTGCCGCTGGAACCTTGATGTAGTCTATAGAATAGTCAATTTTCTAGGCCTTGAAAAGTCTAAAATATGGTAGCTTTTCAATGAAGGGTCTTAAAAGGGTCTTAAATTGGATTTGGCCACTATAATATTGTTTCAAGATGTTTTACCAGCTATCTTCACGAAGCATTAATTCCGTGGAGCTGAAATATCTAGAAGTTGACGCTATAGACCAAGGACCGTAATGTAGCAGATCTGTTATATCACAGACTAGACTGGCCTGCAAAGTGATCGTCGACATAGAGATTCATTGATTACATCGCCTCACTAATTTCTGTTAATATTTAATTAAATATGTATGTTATATTTTCCACGAAAATAGGTCTGAAAATTGGTATTTGAAAGTCTTTTAAAAAAGGGCTTAACTGTGATTGGCTGATAGGTGCAGGAACCCTGTTCAAGTTGCATAGTCCGAGGGTTTTGAGTTTTTGTAATTTTTCTGAGATAAATATATTAATTTGATTGTTATAATCTACCTTTCTTTAGTTTGAAGTTACTTTTATTTTAAATTGCTAACTTTTAAGATATTTGAAGTATAAACCTGTAAAAATTAGTTTTGGCAAGCACGTCAAAATTATTGACACCATAGGTTTCTGCAGTAACATGTTCTATTAAATTGACTCAGTATTCCCTTCTACGCAGAACCAATATCTAATATTGGATATGTAGAATCAAATCGAGATAATATTTTTGGTTTTGAAAATTTGATGCTTCATCGGACTATGCAGCTTTAAAGTATAGGGCCTATAGTGGCGGAAAGCGCTGGGAGGGGGCACAGACCACAAGCTTCCGGTATTTAAGCATGCTCCGTCCCAACTTCAATCCTTCCTCAGGATCCAGCAGATGGAAATTCAGAATATTGCGTAACCCCATCGCAGAGGTGCCAAGTCTCCCGATATGGTGGTAGATCTCCCTAAAATATAGCAAAATGACCCCCAATCTCACGATTTCCCAGACCAGACGGGGTGGCCGAATGAGTAGAGCGTCCGTCTCCTGTTTTGGGAGATCTGGAGATCCGAATCCTGGTCGAGTCAAACCAATGACTTAAAAATTTATACTTGTCGCCTCCTAGCCTGTCGCTCGGCATGATTAGGATAGGGCAAGGACTGGTTGGCTCAGTGTCAGGATAATGTGACTGAGTGGGATATCAGGTCATGGTGCTGGTGGCCTGGTGTCCCAGTGTTGTGGCAACACTATAAAGTCGCCACGAGTGCGCACTGTCACAAGTCGGTACTCTTATATGTCCTTATATGACCTAAGATGTTGCGAGGACGTAAAACAACAACAAACAAACAAACACGATTTCCCGGTTTTAATTTGTAATCTTCTGCCAAAGAATCATCTTAGCTTGTTTTTAAATTTAGTTTTTGCACACATCTTTCGTCAAAATGCACCATTTTGTATCACTTTTTTCAACATTTTCCAGGGAGTCACCTGCACCCCATCTTTCGGAGGGTGTGATCCCGCACCCTCCCCAAGTCAGCCACGCTTCCTCTCCCTATTTACAATTTGTGTCTTAGGACGATCTCCCTACTCACACTCACAATCTACTTGGTGCCTCTGCCATTGGAGACGGTTCTGCGAGTTGCGTCCATTGCTACTTTTCAGGGCGGTGATCCAGCCGGACGTACTGGAGGAGGCGGTGCTGTCCGCCACCCTGAAGCACCTGTCACTGCTGGGTACGGTGCAGCACATGTCGCTGCATGATGAGGCGTGCACCCCGGAGTACCTGCTGCTGAAGGACGTGATGGGCGAGGTGTACCGCCGCCTCTACGCCATGATCCGCCAACTGCAGGTGCGAAGGTGTTGTTTGTTCGTTTGTTTGTTGGAGCTTTACATCCTGGCAACATCTAAGGTCATATCAGGACGGGTACCAAGGATGTCATCAGACAGGCTACCAAAGCAGATCCTCTACTCTCAACTGTCTTCTGGTTACAGAAAGAGAGGGCGCCCTCGTCTCCGGTTCAAGAATACCATCAAGAGAAACCTGAAGCTGAGAGACATTAAGACCGACTCATGGACATCACTCTCACAGCAGAGAGCTAAATGGAGAGCGGCAGTCAAGTAATGAAAGCAGTCTTTGTCGCATCACGACCGACAGCATGATGATGATGATGATGATGATGATGACTGACTTGTGACAGTGCACAGTCATGGCAACTTTATAATTATAGTGCTGCCCCACTTGGAGACCAGGGCCCGTATGCATGAAGAATTATTTATCGCCCCTGGTGGTAAGGACCAAGTTTGTGGTAGCTATCGCCGATGGTAAGAAATGGGTCACGGGGTATGCGTGGAGCCAAATCGGTGAGGAGGTAGCTACCCTTGTAGTTATTTATAGATTTGGGAAATCCCTCTGCGTTTGTAGCCATATATCAGGCTCAAATCTATTAAATGCTATCATATTTAACAGAATTACATACGCAGTAAGTGATATTTCATGAAATTAACCCTAAATTCGAAGCAATATTAATAATGCTGCTGCCGCAACGGCGGCGATATTAATATTTTCGAATCGACGAATGCAAGCAACCGCCGCCGCCACCAGTATGGAAAGCGGCGGCGGCGATTTGTTTACTTTACATTCGTCGATTCGACACTATTAATATCGCCGCCAATGCGGCGGTAGCCTTAATAACGGTTCGAATTTAGGGTTAAATTGATAAAATTTCACTTATTGCGTATGTAATTCTGTTAAATATGATCGCATTCGATAGATTTGGCCCAAGTCGGTCCCTACCCCCGCCCTTATACCTGCTACTGAGTGGGGGTAGCTTACCCGACTTTTAATTCGCAGGGTTTCCATAACACTGCCCCATGCATACCGACTTTTCGCCGCTACCCCGGATATCCCCTCTACCCCCAGGGGCAGGGTTTCCATAACACTGCCCCATGCATACCGACTTTTCGCCGCTACCCCGGATATCCCCTCTACCCCCATGGGTAGAGCGCTACCACCGCCCCATGCATACGGGCCCAGGCCACCAGCCCCATTAGCTGATATCCCACTAAGCAATTCACATCGAGTGGGCGAGTGAGTGAGTGAGTGAGTGAGTGAGTGAGTGAGTGAGTGATGCTGAGTAGCTCCGGCTGGCTGAAATAGCTAGCTCGCGGTTAAAGGTTTGTAGTGTATGGATTACTAGTACTAGTTATTCCCGAAGCGCAGGCTTCCCATGCAGAAGGTTGCGATTTCCGATTCCCGGTTGAGTCAAACCGATGACTTACAAAATTGATACTTGTTGTTTCCTAGCAAGACACTCTGCAGTAATAGGATAAGGCAAGGACTGGTTGGCTCAGTGTCAGGATAATGTGACTCAGTGGGATGTCGGGTCATGGTACCGGAGGCCTGATTTCCCAATGGGGCAGGATTATAAAGTCACCATGAGTGCGCACTCTCACAAGTTGATACTCGGCCTGATTTGACCTAAGATGTTGCCAGGACGTAAAATTCCAAAAACCAACTAACCAACCAACCAAATCTAAGGTCATATCCGAGGAGTTCAGCTCTTCAATACAATGCCAGCTTACATAAGAAATCAATCAACCTGCAGTGTATGATCGTTCAAAAAGGCAGCTTGATAAGGTGGTAACAGCAATACCAGATGAACCACAGATTCCAGGATACACCCAGCTAACGCCAGCAGATTCAAATTCATTGCTACGCATGACAAAACTGAAGAGAGCATCCTCAACTCAAACACTCTAATCTAATCTAATAAGCTCAAACACTAATCTAATCTAAAGGACGGGAACTGACTTTTGACAGTGCACAGTGATGGTGACTTTATACTTATAGTGCTGCCCCACTGGGAGACCAGGCCACCAGCACCATGACCTGATATCCCACTCAGTCACATTATCCTGACACTAAGCTAACCAGTCCTTGCCATATCCTAATAATGCCGAGTGGCTGGCTAGGAATCGACAAGTATCAATTTGTCATTGGTTTGACTTAACCAGGGTTTGAACTCGTGGGTTCGAATCCCCCAAAATGTTATGCTTCCCCTCCCCCCAAAAATGGTGTACTTTCTTTTATTAAAAATGGTGTGCTTTCAACACACACAAATTATGTGCTTTCCAAAAAATCTCTGTTTGCTGTGGAAGATTTGCTGACTGCAGCTTTAATTGGCCGACGTCTTGTTGCAGACCTTGGCCGAGCTGGAATGTCGGTGGATGACAGAGTTGGAGGACATCAGGGCCGGCATCCTGCAGCCCGGCGAGGTCTTCTTCATCGACTACCATCTCATCGAGGTCAGTGCGCCACGCAAGGCCAGGTCAAGTAGAGCATTGTACACGGTCCATACGGGGCCTGGAAAGTCTTGAACTTCAATCGCCCTATTTCAAGGCCTTGAAAAGCCTTGAATTTAACCTATTTTGGGTAATTAGTCTTGAAAAGCCTTGAATTCAATTAAACTGTCCCCACTGATCTAAATTAGTCTGAAATCATCATTCATCATTCACCATTGTTGTTTTTTCCTGAAATCCAAATGAAAATAGTCTTGAAATGCTATCAAAAACACTCTTGAAATAGCCTTGAATTCAATATCTGCACATGTGTGCGGACCCTGATTGTATTCCATGTGTGTAGACAGGACGGCTAGGAGCTTTGTTATAAGAGTTTTGTTGGGGGCGATGAAAATGGGAACTATTGAGCCTAGAGTGGGAATCGAACCCACATCTCCGGGCCAGTGTGCTAACAATTACACTACCTAGGCTCCCTGATGTCACCAACCTGTGGTGTTCTCTGTGGCGGAGTGGTAAGAGTGTCTGACTTTTTTCTAGGTCAGACTCCTATTCTGAGGGTCGGCGGTTTGATTCCCCGTGCCCCCAGCTCTGCCAATTTGGATTTCCACCGCTATGTATAACTTACAGCGTCATCAAAGGCCGGTTGCTCTCATACCATGTCTGTGGTGTGGGAGGTTAAAAATCCCTTGGGTCAGTAAAAGTGTAGGCTCGGGCTTTCTATCGACCAGCAGTGGAATGAGGAAGACCAGTCGTCTATGACTAATTCACACACTCGGACAAAAAGAGAGAAGAGAAGAACTAGGTTAAATATTTTTATTTAATAATAAAATAAATCATAACCGAGATCGGTTGAGCAGTCGTGAATCAATAATGTCCGGAGACTGAGCAGATATGGCAGTTCTTGGCTAAATAAATGACAGGCCGGAGCCGAATGTTTTGATTGACGGAGCAAGTAGAGTAGAGACACCCAGGCCGCGCTCAAACCACTTAGTAATGGGTGGGAGGGTGGGTGAGTTGAAGCGTCTCAAGCAGCTGCCAGCGGAGAAGTGACGGTTCGGGGGTCCGCGATTCAGGAGGTAAGCTAAAAATAGATCAGCGCCTCGTGTGCAAATTACCCATGTTAGCCTGCAGCCAACATGCATGAAATTTCCCCTGCTTAAACAACTAATGGACAAAAAAACAAAACAACAAAAAACCTACCCACGCCTACCTGTCTATGTGGCCCCTTGCCTGAGAGGTCAGTGCAGACTACTACAATAGTAACCGTCTCGTTAACTCCTGCATTAATCTCTGAGTGCATTTAAATCTAGGCTTTTACAGGGGGCTTGGTTGGGGGGGGGGGGAGAAAAAGCGATGATTTAACTATTTTTGACATCATAAATGACGATAACTTAGGGTTATATTTTAATTACTCCTCTTCCCCCCTCCCCTTCCTCCTCCCCTTCCCCTCTCTCCTCCCTCCTCCCTCCTCCCCTCCTTCCCCCCCCCCCTTTCCCCTCCCCATTCCTCCTACTCCTCCTTCTCCACATTCACCCCTCCTCCCTCTCCCTGTCGCTTTCCCCTCCTCTCCTCTCCTCTCCTCATCACTCTTCCTCCTCCTTCTGCTCCTCCCCATCCCCTTCCCCTCCCCTCCACCTTCCGCTCCCTATCACTTTTCCCTCCCCTCCTCGTCACTCTTCCTCGTCCTTCTCCTTCTCCCCCTCCTCCTCCTCCTTCCTCCCCCTCCCCCTCCCCCTCCCCGCCCTCCCCCCTCCCCCTCCCCCTCCCCTCCCTCTCCCCCCCCCCTCCCCCTCCCCCTCCTCCTCCTCCTCCTCCTCCTCCTCCTCCTCCTCCTCCTCCTCCTCCTCCTCTTCTTCCTCCTCCTTCCTCCTCCTCCTCCTCCTCCTCCTCCTCTCCTCCTCCTCCTCCTACCACCCCCGCAACCCCCAAAGAAAACTACCCTTCCCCCCAAGAACAAAATTGAAGCACGGCTTTCAATGCTCTTTTACACAAAAATAAAAGTATGTGTTCTATTTAAATTTTTCTCCTTTTTATATATTTTTACAATATAGAACAAAACAAAGGAGCTGGCGTGCATCTGTTTTCTCAAGGACATCGAACTTGACCCTTCTGACCTTGAGAATGGAGTCAACGAGTTAAGGTATGCTGCGAGTTATATGTAAATATAAAACATAATATTAATCGTAGTCTTAGTTATGTTAAGTTGCATTCCGATGGTTTTGAGTTCCGGCCATTTTTCTTAGATAAATATTTTAAATTTATTGTCATAATCTACCTGACTTTAGTTTGTGGTACCTTTTGTTTTAAATGGCTAACTTTGGAGATATTTGAAGTGCAAACATGCAAAATTAATCTTGGCAAGCACGCCAAAACTGACACTATAGTGTAGTCTAATGCTTGGATCTGTGGCTGTGTACATAGGCTATGAGTAAAACAATACAGACAAAGAGAAAGGAAGAGAGTAAAGTGTAATAGAGGAGAGTCCATCCCTCTGGTTTATTATTATATAGTTAATGTGGGTTCTTGGTAGAGTATCATACCACCTCCTTCCACCAATAGGAATCCAGCATTCTTGGTTTCACCAATTGGAATCCAGCATTCCTGGTCTCTATGAATACCAGTGGTCTGCCCACCACCAGTAATTGTATGGCCCCTTGGCCACCACCAACCTTGACCTTTTGAGTGTGGTGACCCCTACCCCAGCAAAAGGGCTAGGCCTAGATAAAAGCCTGCCAGCACCACTGTGTCTATTTACAAACCCATATATATATGCACCTGGCCAAGTACACCGATCAGTAATAGAACAATTGCATTCCCCCCTTGCCGAATATCGGAATATTTTAGAATAGGCTTATGCAATAACAGGTTCGATTAAATTGACTCCGTATGCCATTCTATGTGGCAACAAATGCTTAATAAGTGCATCAGTATCTAAGTTAGCTATGCAGAATACAATTTTGGCTACTTCCGATTTTACGATTCCATTTGCAAATCTCCAGGTTTTCACTCTCACCCACTTACAGACAAAATCAGCTAATACGAAAGGCAAAATCAGCTACTTACAACAACTTAAAGATATCAGCTGCTCATGGTGGCAAGCAGAGTCTAGAAAATTAAACATAGACACATGGTGGGATAAAAAAAGTATATGATATAATTATATGCTGTATAAGCCATTATGTGAGTATAATAAGCCGGAAGATCCATCTACTCTCCAGCCACTAAGTCATCGGCTGGTCACCTCGACTCATTAGGTCATGTACTGATATCGGCCGACCTTCCCGCTCACTCACTGTACCGCTGAAAAATCTCCATATATTATATATTGTATGATTATACTATGTCATGATACATGTCTGATTGTCATGCCGCGTCTTGCCGCCACACAGAAACTTATCTTCCTAATAAAATGTTCTTTCTATCTTTGGTCACACAATGTGTGAAGCTTTGCGTTTTTGTATGTTGCAGGGAACGATTGGAGAGTGAGCTGGCGATGCTGGTGGCGGACGACACTCGCCTCCGCATGGAGAAGACTGCCGCCGTGGTGGCCGGGCTGCTCGAGCGACTCAACCTGCTCCTCCATGTAACCATCGCTCCAGAATGCAGCACGGGCCTCACACGAAGCATGTCGCAGGTACCCGAGCCACACAAGACAAGTAAGACCTAGTGTTTTAATGTTTAAAAAATTAAAAAAGATTTTTGTTGTTGGTTGGTAAAATAGTTTATTCATCATAACCTACTGGTCTTCCGGCCGTTTACTTTTTTTTTGTGTGTAAATATTTTACTTGTCTGAATACATATTTTGTCAGTGCCGAGGCACTGGTCTTCCAGCTGTTGGAGCAATCGCATTTGGTTGTTACATACTGATGGTGAATTGGAATATGATGCATCATGTGCAGCACACCCCATTCTGAACATGGAAAGTGGGGGAGCAGCCATTGCTGTATAGTGTACAGCATAGGTACTCAACATACTGCAAGGTATTTGCATCAAGACACAGTGTGCAATAAAGTACACTAGTGGTTAAATCGTATGCAGTGTTTGTATATCAGTTAGATTTGGTTTTGGTAGCGGTTAGTCTTTTAATAGTGGAATGTTGTGCATATATCTTTTAGATGTTGACCATTTAGATGTTGCGAGGATGTAAAACCCCTGATATGACCTTTTAGATATTGCTAGGCTAGGATAAAAAGCCTTCTGAAGTTTACCCCAAATATTGGTGTGCATGTGTATGTGTATGCCGCACTTGTCACCAGCCGTCTCTTGTTGCGCAGTGGGCAGCGTGATGGTGCGGTCAGACACGGATGTGCTGCGTGCCACTCCGCCTTACACGCGCAGTCTATCCGCCCCGCTCGAGACCTGCGGCTCAGTCGACGACAGCGTCCTGGACATCATCAAGTTGCAGCGGCGGCGCCAAGTGAGTGGCAGCAAGTACCGGTGTGAAGACCCCATCCCACAGGGTTCAGACGGTTCCCTGAAAACCTGGAAAGTCCAGGAATTTGATAATTCAGGATTCCAGGCCTGGGAAGTCCTGGAATTTGTATAAAGATCCTTGAAATTTCTTGAACTCCCACTCCCCTCCCCCTCCCCCTGCCCTCCCCTGCCCCCCCTCCTCCCCGCCCTCCACCTCCCCCTCCACCTCCCCTCCCCTCCACTCCCCTCCCTCTCCCCCTCGCCCCTCCCCTCGCCCTCCCCGCTACCCTTTCCCCCCTTCCCCCTCCCCTGCCCCCTCCCCTCCCATCCCCTCCCCCTCCCCCTCCTCTCTCCCTCTCCCTCCCCTTCCCTTCCTTCCCCCTTCCCTCCGCTTCCTTCCTTCCCCCCTTCCTTCCCCTTCCCTTCCACTTGTCCATTCCCTTCTCCCTCCGCCTCCCCCTCCCCCCTCCCCTCCCCTCCCCTCCCCTCCCCTCCCCTCCCTCCCCTCCCCTCCCCTCCCCTCCACCCCCTCTCCTCCCCTCCCTCTCCCCTCCCCTCTCCTCCCTCCCCTCCCCTCCCCATCCCTCCTCTCCTCTCCCCTCCAAAGCACTGGTCTTTTGTCTATGCATAATCAGTTATTTGCACTTTTTGCGCATAATTGTGTGCATTGGAATGACAAATGAACACTTGTGAAGTAAAATATATAGGAACATATTGGAGTGACAATTGAACAATTATTAAGTGTTGTTAAGAAGAGTACAGTGACGGGATGGCCAAATGAGTTAGAGCGTCCGTCTCCCATGCTGGTAGATCATGGGATCGTGGGTTTGAACCCTGGTCCAGTCGAACCAATGACTTAAAAATTGATACTTGTCGCTTCCTAGCCAGGCGCTCGGCATTATTAGGATAGGGCAAGGAGCAGGGAATGAGGAAGACCAATCGTCCATGATTGAAATTTCCCCTGCTTAAACAACTAATGTACCAACAAAATACTTCAGTAAATAAATCACTACTATACTAATATTAAGCTGTAGCGCATCCCTATATTGCTATGGAGACGTAGAGAGACCTAGTAGACTGGTGATAGCTAGTCATCTGTAAATGCTGACAGTGATGATGTAACCAGTAAGGATGCCAATCACAGGAGATGGAGTTACTGTTACTTACACGTTGTGAAATGGTAAAGCCCCAATAACACAACTTGTGTTGTTGCAGGCCCAGCGGCGCGGCCCCCACAACCTGCTGAGCGATCTGGTGGACGCTGAAGCGCCTGACCGACCTGCTCACGTCACTCTCATCGAGCAGCTCTTCTCCTTCATTGGCAGCAACCCAGAAAAGGCAGTGCGTATATCTACTTGAAATGTACATGCAGCTCCTGTTGAAATGTACACCCCTTTTCTGGGTACTCCAAACAAGGCAGCACGTATATCTACCTGAAATGTACATGCAGCTCCTGGTGAAATGTACACCCCTTTTCTGGCTAGTCCAAACAAGGCAGTGCGTATATCTACCTGAAATGTACATGCAGCTCCTGGTGAAATGTACACCCCTTTTCTGGCTAGTCCAAACAAGGCAGTGTGTATATCTACCTGAAATGTACATGCAGCTCCTGGTGAAATGTACACCCCTTTTCTGGCTAGTCCAAACAAGGCAGTGCGTATATCTACCTGAAATGTACATGCACTCCTGGTGAAATGTACACCCCTTTTCTGGCTAGTCCAAACAAGGCAGTGCATATATCTACCTGAAATGTACATGCAGCTCCTGGTGAAATGTACACCCCTTTTCTGGCTAGTCCAAACAAGGCAGTGCGTATATCTACCTGAAATGTACATGCAGCTCCTGGTGAAATGTACACCCCTTTTCTGGCTAGTCCAAACAAGGCAGTGCATATATCTACCTGAAATGTACATGCAGCTCCTGGTGAAATGTACACCCCTTTTCTGGCTAGTCCAAACAAGGCAGTGCGTATATCTACCTGAAATGTACATGCAGCTCCTGGTGAAATGTACACCCCTTTTCTGGCTAGTCCAAACAAGGCAGTGCGTATATCTACCTGAAATGTACATGCAGCTCCTTTTGAAATGTACACCCCTTTTCTGGCTAGTCCAAACAAGGCAGTGCGTATATCTACCTGAAATGTACATGCAGCTCCTTTTGAAATGTACACCCCTTTTCTGGCTAGTCCAAACAAGGCAGTGCGTATATCTACCTGAAATGTACATGCAGTTCCTGTTGAAATGTACACCCCTTTTCTGGCTAGTCCAAACAAGGCAGTGCTATATCTACCTGAAATGTACATGCAGGTTCTGTTGAAATGTACACCCCTTTTCTAGCTACTCCAAATAAGGCAGTGCATATATCTACCTGAAATGTATATGCAGCTCCTGTTGAAATGTACACCCCTTTTCTGGCTAGTCCAAACAAGGCAGTGCGTATATCTACTTGAAATGTACATGCAGCTCCTGTTGAAATGTACACCCCTTTTCTGGCTAGTCCAAACAAGGCAGTGCATATATCTACTTGAAATGTACATGCAGCTCCTGTTGAAATGAACACCCCTTTTCTAGCTAGTCCAAACAAGGCAGTGCATATATCTACCTGAAATGTACATGCAGCTCTTGTTGAAATGTACACCCCTTTTCAAGCTACTCCAAACAAGGCAGTGCTATATCTACCTGAAATGTACATGCAGCTCCTGTTGAAACCCTTTTCTGGCTAGTTCAAATAAGCATGGCTTCTCTTCCCCTAGCCCCCAACACCATTTATGGATAGGTGACTAAAGGCTGATCATATTGGATCCTTTGTTATGTCTGTTTGCGCGGTTTAGGGAATGATATTTGAAAGATTATTTAGCATGTTTCCCATGGCTTCTTGAATAGTTTCTTTGAAAAAAATAGTATTTGATTGATTAGTCATTTTTCAAGGCCTTGGTACCTTCTCTGTGGAAAGTTTTTAAAATGGTATTAAATTGGATTTAGCCTCTAATATTTTCTCACTGTACAGTGTATAACTTGTATTGTATCCGGGTCATTGCACCAATGTCAATTGAGGCTCGGGGGGTGATTCAATCGAAGGGAAACAATTGTGCCTAGATCAGGATTCAAACCTACTCTACTATTCTACGGTTAGTTATCTATCCTCTCAGATGCAATAAATCTAATCCCAAGCCAATCTGTACCTTGTTTCATTGTTAATTAGTTACATCTGTATGTTGTCAAACATAGGTGGTACATTTTCTGAATATTGGTATTGAGAAGTCTTAAATATGATTGGCTGATAGATGCAGAAACCCTAACCCAGAATTATCGGATAGACATGGTAGAAATCTTCTGAGCTTGACAATATTGCACTTTCTTCAGAGGACCTTTTGCATCATCATCATCATCATGCTGTCAGTTGCGATGCGACAAAGACTGCTTTCATTACTTGACTGCCGCTCTCCATTTAGCTCTCTGCTGTGAGAGTGATGTCCATGGGTCGGTCTTAATGTCTCTCAGCTTCAGGTTTCTCTTGATGGTATCCTTGAACTGGAGACGAGGGCACCCTCTCTTTCTGTAACCAGAAGACAGTTGAGAGTAGAGGATCTGTTTTGGTAGCCTGTCTGATGACATCCTCATGAGGTGCCCAGTCCACAGGTGATTCTTTTTGATCAGAAGATATTCCATAGAGGGCAGCCCCGTCCGTTCGAGTATTTTCTTATTTGTCACTTTTGTGCCTCATGATTGAACGCAGATGTCGCATCATAAAGGCATGCAGCTTTTTCACCTGGAGTCTGTACATTTCATGAAAGCTGCCTGCAAAAGTGTTGAAGTGCTGCTGGCTTTTGCAAGTTACCAGCGGCACTCTCTCAGGGAGCAAATAGAGGTTTCACACCGGCAAGAACATGTCCAGACAGGCTCAAAACTATTTGTCCCTGCGGTGGCTGGTCGGGAGATGTTGGGAGTTCCTTACCTCAACTGCCCTTAATGCTCCCACAGTGACATGGTTTTCTGTTCAGGGTTTGCTCCCTTAGCCTTCGGTTCTGTCAAGAACCTGTACCACAAGGCAGTGGTTTACAACTCTGCAGGGCAGGGGTGTCAAACTCCCTGAGGTATTGCTATACATGCATACCCTATACCTTTTGCATAATCTGTGCATAAAAGGGACCCTCCCCCCCCCTTTTAATGTTATTCCCTTGATTCATTGTCCAATTGTTATCTGAAGTTGCATTTATTTATCAGAATACTGTAATGACATGCTTTCAGTCATCCTAATAGAGCGAGTGAATTTATTGCAGACAGAAATCCCCAAAAGACACGAAAAGGTTTGCAGACGCGAAATAACAAAATAAATGCATTTAAGTTAAGCAGTTACTAAGGTATTCTTTTTGTAATATATATATTTTTTAATTCATGAGTGCTTTGCTTGGTAATCATTGCCTGTAGCATAGTGGTTTAAGACGGATGTGATACTAACTCTTAACCTTGGTAAACCCTGAGGCTTTTGTGCAATTTATTTCAAGAATATGCAATGTACATCGTTGTTAAAGGTAATGGTATTTAAAACTGCATACTCCGCTGAAAGCATAGCATTGTTCAAACCAAAGTACTTACCTAGATTTTATCCTAGATGTCCAACTTATATAAAGCAGGCATGTGATTTCTCTGGTTTTAACCGGAATTCCGTGTTTTTTTTCCTGGTCGCCGAAACTGGAATTCTGGTTTTTTTTTAATTCCTTTTTTTTTTCTGGCCGCTGAAACACCTCTGAAATACACTATTTGCATCCCTCTCACGACTCAATGGGATGCTGTGTGTCCCCATGATAACCTAAAAAAAAACATTCAGGTTTTTTTCCCTGCACCCCATCACATGCCTGATAAAGGCACGCTCCGTAAGTATTTGTTGCTGCATAGAGAGGAATACTAAGTCAATTTAATAGAATTTGTCACTGCTGAAGCCAGTCATGTCCAACATTTCGACGTGTGTGCCAAAATAAAATTGTCATGGTTCCACTTCAAATATCTCCAAAGTGAAACCCTTAAAATCAAAATTACTTCAAACTAAAAAAAAGTAGATTATAACGCTCAATCTGATATATTTATCCAAAGTAGGAGTCTATAGGGCAGAAATAAAAAATCAATGGACTATATAACTTTAAGGGTAGTAGACAGGGATCTAGGCTATGGTAAATAAATAGCTTAATTTGAATAATAATGGCAATATATAACATTGAAGTGAAAGCTGCAGGGTCCGTACGGGGCCTGGAATGTCTTGAACTGCATTTGCCCCTTTTCAAGGCCTTGAAAAGCCTTGAATTTGACCTATTTTGGGTAATTAGTCTTGCAAAGCCTTGAATTCCATTAAACTATCCCCACTGATCTAAATTAATCCAAAATCACCATTTGTTTATTCCTGGAATCCAAACGAAAATAGTCTTGAATTCCTATCAAAAACAGTGTTGAAAAGACTTGAATTCCATATCTTCACATGTGTACGGACCCTGAAGCTGTTTCTTAGCGCTTCTATGCCTCATACTAAACAAAGGTTAAGGCTACATGGGCACCTACAGATGCTATGCCGTGGACTGCAGTGCTCCCACTAACACTAACAGAGATTCAATATTTGCTGTTACGCTATGAACAACAACTGCCTGAGTAATTAGCGAATATGCGCTACTCAAAACCTCGCTCTTCCGTCACTCCGAAGCAGTTGCTAGGATGTAAAACCCAACAAAAATAAATGTCACGGGGGAAAAAAAGCATCTGAATTGCTGCAGTGACTACCTCCGATAACGATGTTGACCTACTATTGCAGCTCAGGTTTTGTTTATAGGGGCCCGTCCTGATATGACCTTAGATGTTGCCAAGTTGTAAAAGTCCAACAAACAAACAAAGTTTATAAGTGATTTTAGTCTAGAATATGTCTGAAAGTATCAATTGTAGTTGTACTTTGTAATATCAAATTGTCATCTTTTAGAGTATTGTGTGTCAATGGGGGCATTCGACTGGGCCTCTCTATCCGAATATCAAAATATTTCCGAACAAATTCCTATTCGACTGGGACCGGAAGTGGGTTCATATACCGATGATTTGGATGTGTGTATGTCGCTCCATCCGTTCCATCAGTAAATCTTGCGGATAGAAAGGGCCCAGTCGAATGCCCCCCTTGTAACGACAACCTCAGGGACCTCAGCCATGACTTTGCATCTCCCCGCCAGGTGTCGTGCGAGCGGTTCCTGTCGGCTGCGCGCGTGCGCTTGCGCCGGAGTCGAACCCGGCGGCAGGCGCTGGTGCACATGCGCGAACTGCTGACAGCGGCGTCCCGTGTAGGGGGCGCCACCCACCTCGTGGCAGCCGTCACCTCGGTCCTGCAACATGGACCCCGCGTGGACGAGTTGACGTGTGGAGGCATGACACACGACGTCCAGGTGACCTACTCGGTTCTCTCTCAGATGATATTCTATTTTGTTGTAGGGTGCGGGGTGTTTTTATTGTTGGGTTTTGTCTTGCTGTTGGGCGCTCTCTCAAACTGTTGTGTAATTGTAATTCTAGTTTATGGAATCCTTTGGTAAAGTTAGCGCAAGCTGGTAGTAACAGCGAGGCTGAAAGTGTTACTAATCGCAACAACATTAAAGTTGCATAGTCTGATGAAATATAAAATTTCCAAAACCAAATCAATTATCTAGTTTTTATTTTACATATCTAACTTAGATACTGACGCACTTATTAAGAATTTGTTTCTGTATAGAAGGCAATACTTAGTCAATTTAACAGAACCTGTTACTGCAGAAGTCTATGGTGCCAACGTTTTGGCAAGCTTGCCAAAACTAATTTTCCATGTTTGCACTCAAAATATCTAAAAGGTTTACCATTTAAAATAAAAGTAACTTTGAACTAATGTAAAGTAGATGCTAGAGATCGATGTAATATATTTATCTCAGAAAAAAAACTGAAATTCAAAACCATCGGACTATGCAACTTTAATAATGGCGCTAATATGAGTCTTCCTAACGCCCCTTTGTCCAGGGTTCATAGGCGCCTGAAAAACCCTTAAAAACCCTGGAAAATAAAGTAATGTATTCATGTGCTTGAATACCATTGAAAATTAACTTGCGGTCTGGAAAACCCTTGAAAATGATAATTTTATGTCAAATAAAATATAAACACCTAAAATATTGTGATTTAAATTTTTTTTAAATCTCGCGATGCAAGAATCACATGATAGCATCACCATATTGGAAAAGAAAGTTTCTCACTTTTAGCTTGGTATGGTCCTAGAATTTTTGTAAAAAGTTTACCTGGAAAGAAAGCGTTTGGCAAATAAAACAAAACTCCCTTGAATTTTGACTTCTGTTAAGTTCCAAGTGTACGAACGAATGCTGCTTTTCGCTTCAGGAGGCATTCGCTGAGACGATGACGTCAGTCGTGCAGCTGGCGGCGCGGTTCCCCATCGCGTGCTGTAATAGCATCGGACTGCTGTGCATCATTCCTTACACGCGCGCTGAAGAGAAGTGCCTGGTGCGCTGCGGGCTGGTGCACCTGCTTGACCGGTTATGCAGTCTCAACAACTACCGCGGGGATGGAAGTACGTCAGATGCTCAGTCAACGCGCCAGCAAGTCTCGGTCATGGCCTGGGCTGGCTTCCAGGTGCTCTCCAACCGCTGCGTCATGTGGGAGACTGAGGATGGTGAGTGAGGCGCACTGCATTCTTTAATCCAGCCATTGAAAGATTTTCAACATTTTCAGGGTCCTTACGGGGCCTGTAGGGTTGCCAACCCTTATGGTTTAATATAAATCTTGCGAATTTGTTCTTGTCTCAGTCAACATTGCAAAATAACAATATATATAGATCTAGCGAGAATTATTTGTAGCAGAAAATAGTAAAGGCCTATCAAAAATAAGAATGTAGAAATCTATCACAGATCTTAACAAAACGCACCACAGAGTATCTGGGAGTATATAAATTTTCTGTGGGAGTACTCTCCTCCCCCCTCCCCCCTCCCCCCTCCCCTCTCCCCCTCCCCCTCCCACCCCCCTCCCCCCTTCCCCACCCCACACTTGGCTTCGCAATGTGCGAAACCGCTACTGCCTCCAATATAACATCCCTTAAGATCTGGTTTTTCATTTTCCAATCTTGGCAACCCTGGGCTAGAAAGTTTTGGAAAAGTCTTAAACTTCATTTGCCCCATTTCAATTCAAGGCCTTGAAAAGCCTTGAATCTAACCGGTTTTCGGTAATTAGTCTTGAAAAGCCTTGAATTCCAACTGTCCTCAGTGGTCTAAATTAGTCCGAAATCACCATTTGCGATTGTTTTTTTTCCCTGAAATCCAAATGAAAATAGTTTTGAAAAGCCTTGAAATAGCCATATCTTCACATGTACAGACCCTGCATTTTCATGGTCATACAAGGCGTATGACATGGTGGGGGTGGGTGAGATGGGAGTGGGGCGGGGGGTGTCACTCAAGTACAACTTTTATCCAAACAAATTTTAAGAAGGTAATAAAATGTTGATATTTAAACACGTTCAAATTCTTGTCTTTATGTTCTGCAATAAAATGTTGATGTGTATTATTTCGTGTTGGAGGAGACGGGGTCTGGAAAAGTAGTATGCTTTGTTCGATTGTGAAAATGAAGAACTTGGGTGGGAGATCACGAGTTCGGTTCCCGGTCGACTCAAACCAATGACTTATAAAATTGATACTTGTCGCTTCCTAGCCTGGCGCTCGGCATTAATAGGATACAGCAAGCACTGGTTAGCTCAGTGTCAGGATAATGTGACTGAGTGGGATATCGGGTCATGGTGCTGGCAGCCTGATTTCCCAGTGGGGCAGTACTATATAAAAGAAAAAGTTGCCATGAGTGTACACTGTCACAAGTCGGTAGCTGTCCTGATATGACCTTAGATGTTACCAGGACGTAAAACTCCAACAACCAACCAACCAATATTAAAGTTAAACCATGCCATCACCTCTAACAATTTGGATTTCCACCGCTGTGTATAACTTACAGCATCATCAACGACTAGTTGCTCTCATACCATGTCTATGCGGTGTGGGAGGTTTAAAAATCCCTTTGGTCTGTAAAAGTGCAGGCTCAGACTTTCTAACGACTCAACTGTCTAATGGTGAAAACAAGAGTATTCAGACTTATCCATGATAGGCAGTATAAATATTCAAGAAAAAACCTATTTTGCTGGCCCAGGAGCCGGGCCCGAAGAGCTGGAGCATTCCGGCCTTGCCCGCCAGGTGTCAACACTGCTCACGAACCACCTGGCAAGGGCCACCGAGTGTTCGGGCAACGAGGCAGCGGGCAACGAGGCGCTGCAGGAAGTGTTGTCGCTACTGAACGACCTGGCGCGCTCGCGCATGGGCAAGGCGATCCTGTCTCAGCCCGCCTGCGTCGCCAGGCTCCTCTCCCTGCTACTCGACCAGAGGTAGGTCAGGGTCAAGGTGAGGGCGGCAGCCAACATCTCAGCTATTTCGCACGCTTCTAACATTTTGTTGTTGTTGCTGATATGCTATTGATGTTGTTTCTTTCTTTGTTTGTTTCGTTCTTTCTCACTTTCTTTCGTACATTTGTTCTTTCTTTCAGTCTTTCTTTCGGTCATTTTATATGAAAGTAAATTGATTTCTCTTTCAAATGATACCAAATTTAGCCTCCTTGGTATTACTGGTTATGCGATATGATATGAGATACGGCGAGCGCATTCAGGCACTCCTCGCCTGTAGCTTAGTGTACGCGCATGTAACTTGCGGGCGCATTTAGGCGCTTCAGACCATAAAAGTTTAAATAGAAATTATCAATCAATCAATAGTTCCATCCTCTAGTCGAGGGTTGGATGCAATGGTTCTCCACTTGTCCCAATGGTGTGCTGTTCTGATAGACTGTGCATAATTCAAGCCTGTCCACTGTGAAATATTTGTAAACCATGATGTTCTTGGTCTCCCTCTCCCTCTGCTGCCATTCACCTTCCCTTCCAACAATGTACGGTATATTGAACTCTGACGAATGATGTGGCCAAAATAAATAAGTTTCTTTGTCTGTATAGTGGCAAACAAGCGTTTCTTATTTAAAAAATTTCTGAGAACTTCTTTGTTGGTGATCTTCTTTGTCCATGATATTTTCATCATCCTTCGATAAGTCCACATCTCAAATGCTGCTAAACGTTTGTACATTTTCTTAGAGATTGTCCATGTCTCACCCCGTACATTAGAGTAGACCACACATAACACTGAAGAATACGCTTCCTTGTATGTATTAATATCTTACTTGATGTTAACACTATAAAAATTAAAAAAATAGAAATTATGCCAAACTAAAATAAAGTAGATTATAGCGATCAAGCTAATATATTTATCTAAAAGAAGAAAACAAATATGGTGTAAACTCCAAACCATTGGACTATGCAACTTTAACTGTAGTTCCTGCCTGTGTAAGTAAAACTTCTCTAACCGGCCACTCCCCTATATTGATCGCTTTATTTGGGTCCCAAACGATCACCCATACAATACCATTGTAACGATAAAAAAAAAAGCTCCCTAAGCCGACCACCTCCCGAAATGGACCATGGGTAGTCGATTTAGAGAGATTTTACTGTAGTAGGTTATTATGGTCAATTGGACTATGCAGCTTTAATTCATAGTACAATCACCGACACGTGGTGGCCAGATGGGTAGAGCCTGAATGGGTAAACCCCAGCCGAGTCAAACTAATTACTTATAAAATTGATACGTGTCACTCCCTACTCTGGCACTCATATATGAGCCTGTCTCAAAAGGTGATAACTCTTTTTTTTTTTGTCCATTGTAACGATTGACACAAAACAGCACAGAAACGGTTACACTGAAAACACAAGGACATTTGCTTCAAATCAATATGTATTCTATTGGGATTATGAAACACCATGTAAAAAACAAATCAGTTTATCCTGAGCAAATGCATAAGCAGATAATATGTTGATCGTTACAATGGACAAACATTTTGTCCCATATTGCTTAGCACCTTTTGAGACAGTCTCAAACATATATATATATATATATATATATATATATATATATATATATATATATATATATATATATATTGTCGTCGTCGTCGTTGCGTCATCGTCAGTCAGTCATCATCATCATCATCATGCTGTCAGTCGCAATGTGACAAAGAATGCTTTCATTATGGCATATATATATATGCCATAGATATATGTATATATATATATATATGTGTATATTTATATATATGTATATAAACCTGATCCCTAGCTGAGGTGAAGGAAGAAATAGAAAAAGTGGATTGAGAGTATTTATTTTCTCTTGACAAGGAAATACAGCCTTATCGTACATATAAAAAGTTTTCGCAGCAGGATGATCAATACGGCGAGAGAGATAAGTGACAAGAACTGCCGGTGGCGGCGCCACCGTAGGCCAGCATGCCGCAGTTAATCAACCTTTGTCCGTAATTGGACCTTAAATATAATATAAAGTAGAATGGTAATAATAATAAGAAAACCTCATACCGATTGATTTATACCCGTATATTTATATACTAGCTATATTTATATATATATATATATATACTCCAAACCATCGGACTGAGCAACTTTTAGCAGTAGTTCCTGCCTGTGTGTCTTCCCTCCTTTTTGTTTCCAGGAAGTCTGCGATAGCCTAAGCGTTAACTCATCTGCGTCCTTTTTCAGACCATCGCCGAAGCTTGTGCTGATCATCCTGCAGCTGTGTCGCGTTGCCCTACCGCTCATGTCGACGGAGGACTGCGATAAGGTCGACCTGCCGCACCTGGGTCATGACCTGTCTACCACCTGCGACCCCAACTCGGACAAGCCGCTCAAGATCGCCTCACTCCTGCTCGCCAAGCTGGGTGATTTCATTGTGCCCGGTGAGTGAATGAGTGAGCGAGCAAGTGATGCATGCTAGGTAGCTCTGGCTAGCCGAAGTAGCTAACTCGCAGTTAAAGGTTATAGTGTACGCACTACTGAAGGTTATACTTATAGTGTACGCACTAGTTATTCCCGAAGCGCAGGCTTCCCAAAGTAAAGCTTGTTTGATTTAACGATGCCTCTGATTATCATCGGCTATTGGACGTCAAGCATATGGTCATTCTGACATATCTCTTTGGAGGAAACCTGCTGGCGTCACATAGGCTACTCTTTCCGATAAGCAGCAAGGGATCTTTTATATGCACTTTCCCACAGACAGGACAGCACATACCACAGCCTTTGATGAACCCGTTGTGGACCACTAGTTGCATAGATAAAAGATTCACCCCGTACTTGCAGTAGGGGTAAATGACAATGTAGTCTAAATGCGGGCGAAATTTGCTTTAATATGGAACAGGAAGTGTTTAGCATGAAGTTAAGTTAGTCCATTTGGAATGGCGATTTCGGACTAAATCCAAAAGTAAATAGTCTTGAATTCCTATCAAAAACAGCCTTGAAAAGCCTTGAAATAGCCTTTAATTCCATATCTTCACTTGTGAACGGACCCTGTGTGTGTGTGATTGATTGATTTAAAAAAAAAACTGTTTCCATTTCATCGCCCTCATTCGCCGCCAGGTGGCCAGACTACAATTTCCAGTCGGCGTCCGTCCGAGGACGCTCTGACATCACAGGGCGGCGCTGCGTCACAGGCGGGTGAGAAGGACAAGGAGGACCGCGACGTGCACGACGGCCGGCTGTCCGTCTTCATCCACAAGCGCGAAGACCAGTCTTCGCATGAGGTGATCCAGCCGCTCCTCAGTTCGGACAGCCGGCCATTCCGCCTCGGTGGAGGCGCCAACATGGAGCGGGTGGTGCGCATGGACCGCGAGATGTCCAAGGTAAGGGTGGTCGTGGTGGGGGGTGGACGGTGATCCAGTCATTGGGGAGTTCGGACAGCCGGCCAATCCGCCTCGGTGGGGGCGCCAACATGGAGCGGGTGGTGCACATGGACCGCGAGATGTCCAAGGTAAGGGTGGTTGGTGGTGGTGGTGGTGGTGGGATGGGGTGGGCGGTGGACTGGTGATCTAGTCATTGGGGAGTTCGGACAGCCGGCCATTCCACCTCGGTGGGGGTGCCAACGTACCGCGGGGGTGCGCATGGACCGCGAGATGTCCAAGGTAAGGGTGGTCGTTGTGGTGGGTGGACTGGTGATCCAGTCGCTGCTCAGTTCGGACAGCCGGCCATTCCGCCTCGGTGGGGGCGCCAATATAGAGCGGAGGGTGCGCATGGACCACAAGATGTCCAAGGTAAGGGTGGTCGTGGTGGGGGGTGGACGGTGATCCAGTCATTGGGGAGTTCGGACAGCCGGCCAATCCACCTCGGTGGGGGCGCCAATATAGAGCGGGTGGTGCGCATGGACCGCGAGATGTCCAAGGTAAGGGTGGTCGTAGTGGGGGGTGGACTGGTGATCCAGTCGCTGCTCAGTTCGGACAGCCGGCCATTCCGCCTCGGTGGGGGCGCCAATATAGAGCGGGTGGTGCGCATGGACCCCGAGATGTCCAAGGTAAGGGTGGTCGTGGTGGGGGCTGGACGGTGATCCAGTCATTGGGGAGTTCGGACAGCCGGCCAATCCGCCTCGGTGGGGGCGCCAACATGGAGCGGGTGGTGCGCATGGACCGCGAGATGTCCAAGGTAAGGGTGGTTGGTGGTGGTGGTGGTGGTGGTGGGTGGGTGGTGATTGTTTGGTTCGGACAGCGGCCATTCCCTCGGTGGGGGTGCAACATGAGCGGTGGTGCGCATGGACCGCGAGATGTCCAAGGTAAGGGTGGTCCTGGTGGGGGGTGGACTGGTGATCCAGTTGCTGCTCAGTTCGGACAGCCGGCCATTCCGCCTCGGTGGGGGCGCCAATATAGAGCGGAGGGTGCGCATGGACCACAAGATGTCCATGGTAAGGGTGGTCGTGGTGGGGGGTGGACTGGTAATCCAGTCGCTGCTCAGTTCGTAAAACCGGCCATTCCACCTCGGTGGGGGTGTCAACATGGACATGGACCACGTGTTGTCCAAGGTAAGGGGGCGGGAGGGGGTGTATCCTCCATTGTTGTCAGCACGCCATGGACTGCTAGACACTGCGCTAGACGTGTTAGCGTTAAGTGGGGTATACCTCTTTGTCTATTTGTTACATTCAGGTTCAATTTTACTTGGACACAAATGTGACCACTTCTAAATTGCATCCGAGGTCAATTTTACTGTCATTTAACACAAATTTAAACGCGTATTTTAACATATTTTGTGTCATTTGACACAAATTCAACCACTTCAAAATTAGATCTGCAGTCAATTTTACTGTCATTTGACACAAATTGTAACCCGTATTTTAACACATTTGACTTTATTTGACACAAATTTAACCACTTCAAAATTGCACCCACGATAAATTATACTATCATTTGACACAAATTCAAACTACTTCAAAGCTGCACCCACGATCAATTTTACTATCATTTGACACAAATTGTAGCACGTATTTTAACACATTTTACTGTCATTTAACACAAATTTAACCACTTCAAAACTGCACCCATGATAAATTTTAATGTCATTTGACACAAATTCAACCACTTCAAAACTGCATCCGACATCAATTATACTATCCTTTGACATAACCTGACCCGACGTTGCCCCTGCAGCACGGGAAGGCGGAGGCGACCACTGAAGACGCCATGTCGGCCCTGCGGCGGGCCGCCAAGTGGGCGCAGACCGGGCTCGTCGTCAGCACCGGGCCCCCGCTCGACGGGGCGCCCGCCGACAACTCGTCCGACAAGAAGAAGACCGCCGTCGAAGTGGTCTGTAAGGAGAAGAACGCAGAGCTCGCAAGGTTGGCGCTCTTTTGTTGTTTTCTTCTTTCTTAAAGGGTGTTAGATAGCTGTTCCTTTACTCATTGCCTATATTCTCTCTCTCTCCTACTCTCCCTCTCTCTCCCCCTCTCCCTCTCTCTCCCTCTCTCCCTCTCTCTCCCCCTCTCCCTCTCTCTCCCCCTCTCCCTCTCTCTCCCCCCTCTCTCCCCTCTCTCCCTCTCTCTCTCCCTCTCTATCTCTCTCCCTCTCCCTCTCTCGCCCTCTCTCCCTCTCTCCCTCTCTCCCTCTATCTCCCTCTCTCTCCTCCTCTCCCTCTCTCTCCTCCCCTCCCTCTCTCGCCCTCTCCCCCTCTCGCCTCTCTTCTCCTTCTTCTTCCTCTCTTTACCTTCTCTCCCTCTTCCCCTCTCTCTCTCCTCTCTCTCCCTTCCTCTTCTCCTCTCTTCCTCCCTCCATCTCTAACTCCTTGATTTCCCAGTTGCGCAGTAGTATCAAGTCGCCGTGAGTGCGCACTGTCACAAGTTGGTACTTGTCCTGATATCTATGACCTTAGATGTTGCCAGGACATAAAAGTCAAACAAACAAATAAACAAACAAACAAGCATCTCTCCATAATATGAAATATCTCGGTTCATCTGCTTTGCTGGAGGTTGTCATGGCTTCCTTGGTCATTTTGGTGTTTGTCATCTCCTTCTTTACGTTTGTCGCCATTTTCCCCCCCATTTTAATGGTCGGCTCTGGTCACATTTTGTTGTTTTTTGTATTCTACTTTGTTGAGATTCCTCCTTTGTTAACCTAACAATGCATAATTTGCATCTATCCTGGCGCTCCTTGCGCTCAGGGCAAGCCTTTGTATTAGTATTTCCAACTTGCCCCCTGCGCCGCAAAGTTGAACGCATCTCGACATAAAAAAGTGATTTTACTCATTGGCCACACGCTTGCGCGATGCATCATAATGTGACAGGGTCATTACTGTTAAGTGCACATAACCATGGATTGTTTTTAAAAAAGCAACCCAAAACTCCAACAACAACAAAAAAAACCCACAAAAAACCACCAAACAACAACCCAAAAAACACCTTATAAAACACACGTACAAGTGTTTATCTGGCCTAATACAACATCAGCTATTGCTAGGATGTGAAGCCTCATTCACTCCCTCATTCCCTCATTCCCTCATTCCCTCAATGACTCACAGGACTGACCCAGTGCGGCCGTTCATCAGTGGTCACGTGGCTAACAGCATGGCGGCTGAGGTGGTGGCACTGCTTCACAGCTTGCTTACCGCCCCTGAGACGCTGGCAGCGCAGACGTGGGCCACCGCTGTCGAAAAGGTACGCAATGGCTTTTAAATCACTCACATTATACCATATGTATCGATTGTGTGCTTTATATTTGTACTGTTATAAGGAGCAATATACACACCACCTTTTGAATCACTAACGTTATACCATCGATTGTGTGCTTTATGTATGCAGTGTTATAATGAACGGTTTACACCGGCTTTTGAATCACCGACATTATACCATCAATTATGTGCTTTATGTATGCAGTGTTATAAGGAGTGATATACAACAGCTTTTGAATCACTGATGTTATACCATCGATTATGCGCTTTATGTATGCAGTGTTATCATCATCATCATCATGCTGTCGGTCGCGATGCGACAAAGACTGCTTTCATTACTTGACTGCCGCTCTCCATTTAGCTCTCTGCTGTGAGAGTGATGTCCATGAGTCGGTCTTAATGTCTCTCAGCTTCAGGTTTCTCTTGAACATTTCATGAAAGCTGCCTGCAAAAGTGTTGAAGTGCTGCTGGCTTTTGCAAGTTACCAGCGGCACTCTCTCGGGGAGCAAATAGAGGTTTCACACCGGCAAGAACATGTCAAGACAGGCGCAAAACTATTTGTCCCTGCAGTGGCTGGTCGAGAGATGTTGGGAGTTCCATACATCAACTGCCCTTAATGCTGCCACAGTGACATGGTTTTCTGTTTAGGGTTTGCTCCCTTAGCCTTCGCAGTGTTATAAGGAATCATTTACACTGGCTTTTGAATCACTTACCATCGATTGTTCACGTTAAGTATGCAATATTATAATGAATGATATACACTGGCTTTTGAATCACTGATGTTATACCATCGATTGTGCACTTTAAGTATGCAATATTATAATGAGCGATGTACAACAGCTTTTGAATCACTGACATTATACCATCAATTGTGCACTTTACGTATGCAGTGTTATAAGGAACGATATACAACAGCTTTTGAATCACTGACATTATGCCGTCGAATGTGCACTTTAAGTATGCAATATTATAAGGAGCGATATACACCGGCTTTTGAATCACTGACATTATACCATCGATTGAGCGCTTTCTGTATGCAGTGTTATAATGAGCGATGTACAACAGCTTTTGAATCACTGACATTATACCATCAATTGTGCACTTTAAGTATGCAATATTATAATGAGCGATGTACAACAGCTTTTGAATCACTGACATTATACCGTCGAATGTGCACTTTAAGTATGCAATATTATAATGAGCGATATACACCAGCTTTTGAATCACTGACATTATACCATCGATTGAGCGCTTTCTGTATCCAGTGTTATAATGAACGATATATGCCAGCTTTTGATTCACTGACGTTATACCATCGATTGTGCACTTTATGTATGCAGTGTTATAATGAAAAATAAGAATCGCCTTTTGCATCATCGACATTATACCATAAATTGGGCACTTTAATACACATTATGACAGGTGTGCACCAGCTTTTAACATTATGCCATAACAGGTACCTAGGTACACAATATCAAAAGAAAAGGTAATCACACCCCGAAGAACTATCTTCCAAGGCCCGGCAGAGGGGTCCATGTGTATAGCTAGTTAGAGTAGTTCTACATTCATACCTTGTAGAGATAACAAATTAAATGGGCCAACTTTTCTCTACCTTTGCTGCTGACACAGCGTAAAGCAACCATCAATCAATCAATCAATCATGCACCCTTTGTGTGTCGAGGGGGAGGGGTCATGATAACGTGTGTGTTGGACACTTGTGAAGATGTTGATAATTGTGAAGGACCCCCGACCCCCGACCCATAACCTTGAGTACCGGGCGCGCTGTCCGAATCGGTAGAGCGCAGGCCTCGCGTGTGGGAGATCGGGAGTTCGGTTCCCGGTCGAGTCAAACCACTGACTTATACAATTGATACTTATCGCCCCCTAGCCTGCCGCTCGGCATTAATAATAATAGGCTAGGGCAAGGACTGGTTAACTCAGTGTCAGGATAATGTGACTGAGTGGGATACCAGGTCATGGTGCTGTCATGATTTCCCAGTGGGGCCACCACTATAAAATCGCCATGAGTGCGCACTCTCACAAGTCGGTACCCATCCTGATATGACCTAAAAAGTTGCCAGGACGTAAAACTCCACCAACCAACCAAGCTAACCTTGAGTTGATTGTGGTGTCCGGCCTCAGGTGATGTCCAAGTCGCTGTCGTGCCTGCCTCACCTGGTGAACTCTGTGGATGAGGTGGGCTCTCCGCGCTGTCAGAAGGAGCAGCTCATGGCCATGGCGAAGCAGGCCAATGCCGCCCTAGCAGCCCTCGGCGGCTTTGAGGAGACCATCAAGCCTGGGTGCACTGTACAGGTAAGCCATTCCTCAGAAACCTATTTGTAAATAAGTTGGTTTTGGGTGGGTTTTCTTTGTGTAAAACAGTTTATTCATCAGATTCAGAACATACATTTTTTATTTTCAGCGCCGAGGCACTGGTCTTCCGGCCGTTTACATTACATTGTAAATAGGTAGATCAGCGGGTACTTAGTAGGTATCCCAAGTGCCTTGCCAATCCACCAATAATCTGTGTGTGGAGGCTTAAAATTCATCATTTTCAATCTGTTGGTGTGTTCTAAGTTGTTCACCAATTGAAATAAAATCTAAAGCAGAATAAAGCTTCATATTTCTTCTTTCTAATAGTACCATCCACATTAGGATATGACTTTGATCAGCTACAGAAAATCAATGCTTTGTCAAGTCCATTCATGTAGAAAATCACCTTTTGTTTCAACTAACTTATGCATGAAATTTTACACTGCTTCTTCAAACCTCTGGCGTCCATTCACCAGAGCAAGCATCATCATGCCAATGATATCATTTTGTTGCCAATACTACAGGCCATATAGTCATATTTTGTCCTTGAATAAATTCTTTGTCCATCTATTTTAAATGTTCAATTAACCACCATTTCTGAACCGAATAATGGATAACTTAGGTTTTTACATGAAAATAAAGATCCTTTTTTCTTTAAAAAAAGAAGTTAATCATGATTCTTAGCAATGCACGGTGTGAAGGAGTAAATTTGAGACAAAATAAATGTTGGCTCTACTTAATAATTGAATGCTAAAGTTGTTATGCAATGTGCCAATTGTTATGCACTTAGGTAGGGTGTTTTCTTTTGGTAATTATAACTTATAATATAATATAACTGTGTATAACTTACAGCGTCATCAAAGGCCAGTTGCTCTCATACCATGTCTATGTGGCATGGGAGGTTAAAAATCCCTTCAGTCGGTAAAAGTGTAGGCTCGGGCTTTCTATCGACAAACTGTCTAATGGTGAAAACAAGTCTATTCAGACTTATCCATAATAGGCAGTATAAATCTTCAAGAAAACAAAATTTGTGATTGACCAGCTTCTACAGGGTTCCCGCGGATTCTTAAAAAGTCTTAAATTGATTAGGCAATTTTCAAGGCCTTGAAAAGTCTTCAATATGGTGGCTTTTCTGTGAAAGGACTTAAAAGGGTCTTAAATTGGGTTTGGCCACTACAAGTATGCATAATTGTCTTGTAATCAGCATTAATTAGTTGCTGATTTAAACACTGCCAGATGTATGTGGCTTCTGACGTATTCATTTTCAAATAAAAGATTGATTGTGCAAGCCTGTAGCAGACCTGTTATATCACAGACTAGACTGGCCAGCAAAGTGGGAGAAAATAGGTCTTAAATTGTATGAAAATTGGTATTAAAAAGTCTTTAAAAGGTCCTAAATGTGATTGGGTGATAGGGTGATTAGGTGCAGGAACCCTGTTCTAACCAGACGTTGTGTCCGAATAGGTTAAGAGCACTGGCTTCCCGTCCGCAAGGACGGGGGTTCAAATCCCGGTCGAGTCAGACTAATGACTTGCAAAATTGATACTTGTTGTTACCTCGCCTGGCGCTATGCATTACTAGGATAGGGCAAAGACTTTGTTAGCTCACTGTCAGGATAATGTGATCGAATGGGAAATCGGGTCCTGGTGTCAGCGGCCTGATCTACCAGTGGGGCAGCAAGCACTATGAAAGTCGCCATGAGTGTGCACTGTCACAAGTCGGCACCCGTCCTGATATGACCTTAGATGTTGCTAGGACGTTAAACTCCAATAATCAACCCAGTAGGGCAGCATTGTAAAAGTAGCCCTGAGTGTGCACTGTCACAAGTCGGCACCCGTCCTGATGTGACCTTCCATGTTGCCAGAATGTAGAACCCCAAACAAACAAAGTCTGTGGCTGTAGTTGGTTGGTTGTTGGAGTTTTACATCCTGGCAACATCTAAGGTCATATCAGGACTGGTGCCGACTTGTGACAGTGTGCACTCATGGCGACTTTATAGTGCTACCCCACTGGGAGACTAGGCTGCCAGCACCATGACTTCATGACCCACGCAATCACATTATCCTGACACTGAGCCAACCAATCCTTGCCCTATCCTAATAATGCCGAGCACCTGGCTAGGAAGTGACAAGTATCAACTTTTAAGTCATGTGCCGGGCACAGTGGCCCAATTGGTAGAGCGTGGGCCTCCTGTGCGGAAGGACAGGAGTTTGGTTCCCACTCGAGTCAAACCAATGACATATAAAATCGATACTTGTCACTACCTAGCCTAGTGCTCGGCATTAATAGGATAGGGCAAGGACTGGTTAGCTCAGTGTCAGGATAATGTGACTGAGTGGGATGTATTAGGTCATGGTGCCAGCGGCCTGATTTTCCAGTGGGGCAGCACTATAAAGTCACCATTAGTGCGCAATGTCACTAGTCGGTACCACAACCAGTGGTGGGAAAGTGCATATAAAGACCCCTTGCTGCTTGTCGAAAGAGTAGCCTATGTGGTGGCAGCGGGTTTCCTCCAAAGAAATATGACGGAATGACCATATGTTTGACATTCAATAGCCGATGATACGAAAATCAATGTGCACTAGGGGCGTCGTTAAATAAAACAAACTTTTTTGCAGATCACGGGACCGGGCCTGGAGGGGTCGTGCATGGCGACAGTGCTGAGTGTGTCTGAACAGACCGGGCTGGCCAGTGTGCAGCTCGAGCCTCCGTCGGACCCCGACTTCCAGCCGGCCCGATACAGCGACACCGTCCAGGTGCCACTGCGCCGCCTCATCGCGCCCCGCAATGAGGTAAGCAAACTGGGGATGAGGGAGGGTGTGCGCCTCACCGTGCCCCGCAATGAGGTAAGCAAACTGGGGGGAGGGGGGGGGGGGGGGGGGGGTGTTGTGCCTTCCGCACTATGCAATGAGGTAAGCAAACTGGGGGGGGGGGGGGGGGGGGTGCGCCTCATCGTGCCCCGCAACAAGGTAAGCAAACTGGTGTTGGGGGGGGGGGGGGGGGGTATGCCTCATCACACCCCACAACGAGGTAAGCAAACTGTTGGGGGGGGAGGGGTGCAATGCACCACGTCCCGCAACAGGTAAGCAAACTGTGGGGTGGGGGGGGGGGGGTGCAATGCACCACGCCCGCAACAAGGTAAGCAAATGTGGAGGGGGGGGGGGGTGCAATGCACCACACCCCGCAACAAGGTAAGCAAACTGGGGGTGGGTGGTGTGTGCCTCATCACGCCCTACAACGAAGTAAGCAAACTGGGGTTGGGGGTGGGGGGTGGGGTTGGGGTTGGGGGTGGGGGGGGGGGGGGGGTTGGGGGGGGGGGGGGATATGCCTCATTACACCCCGCAACGAGGTAAGCAAACTGGGGAGGTGGAGGGGGGTGCACCTCACTATGCCTCCCAACGAGGTTAGCAAACTGGGGGGGGGGGGGGGGGGTGCCTCAGCGCGCCCGACGACGAGGTAAGCAAACTGGAGGTGGGTGGAGCGGGGGTGCACCTCATCGCGCCCCGCAACGAGGTAAGCAAACTGGGGGGTTTGGGGAGGGGGGGTGCCTCACCGCACCCCACGAAGAGGTAACCAAACTTTGGTGGTGGGGGTGTCTCATCGCACCCCGCAACGAGGTAAGCAAACTGGGGGATGGGGGTAGACTTTTGCGTCTTTGTTTTGTAACTTCCAGGAAAGAAAACATCGTTAAGAGAAATCCTCCTACTCTCATTATATGATTATGGAGATATATGCAGTGTATAACGTATTATGCGAGTATAAAAATACGAAGGGAATTTCCTATTAGCCTATATTATTATTATTACTTCATACCATTGTTATTCTCCGTAAGACTGCACTACCGGTGGCGCCACCTGCGCTCACCCCACCCTCCCTGGCCGACATTGTCAGTCGTGCCGGAGGATTTTTATAAACAGCCGAAAAAAATGTCTCGACACTGGAAAAAAAAAACACCAAAATTACTTAACTGAATTACTCAGCATTTTAACAACAACAAAAACACAAACAACAACAACAACAACAACAACAACCAATGACTGGTGTGCTTACCTGGCCCTCAGCCCCTGCCGCTACACCGCCTGTCCATGTCCGAGTCCATCGTGCTGGCCGTGCAGTCTCTGCTGCTGCCCCAGACCTCGCCCGGCTCCCCGCTCGCCCAGCCCCTGCCCATCCACGGCAGTGACGCCAGCACCATCGCCAACCAGATCTGCAGAGTCCTCGCCGAGATCCGCACCAGGTACTGAAACCGCACCAGTTTTTCCTGTTCTCCACCGCCCTCTGGGATTTTGCAAACTCCAGGGCTGTCCATTCGCTCATGATATCTTTCCATCTCTCTTTTTTTTCTTTTTTTTCTTTTTTTGTGGGATGAATTTATTTACCCTACTCATAACGGAGAAGTGTGTTAACACTTCTTTTCACCACTGGGCAGCACTAATCCTATTTGATTTAAGTCTTTTGAATTTAATTTCAGTAATAATTTTGGTTTTCTTGCTTCTTGTTTATGGCTTGTAACTGGTTGCAGATTGCAAACAGTCCAAAATCCAGCTTTTAGTCTACTTTGTGTTAGTCCATTTAAACATCATCTGTTTTTCTAGGTTACATTATTTTTTCTTCTTTTTCTTCTTCTTCTTCTTAATTTTTGTTTCTTCCTTTGTCCATGTTGTTTTCTCACCCCTTTCACTGTGCCTTGCAAGATGGTTTTGGCCAAACCTGATGAACGGGAAATGTGGTTAACCCACTGCAGTTTGCGTCTATTTACAATTGTCAGGAGATCTTTGTGTTGTCCAATTGCCTGCTGGAATTTGGCAAGGACTTCCTCATTGGTGACATGCTTTTTGTGTGACATGTGTAGACAGATACTAAAGGACCGGTGTTGTGTTGACAGGGCATGTAAGGTTCTTGCGTGCCACCTTCGCGACCTCGCCTTCGCTAGTGCCTTCATCCGACACTCCAGCGCTGCCATCGACCTGCTCAAGTCGCTCGCCAAGGACAGCCGGCCAGGTCAGTGGTCAAAGAGTGCAACCTAAAAGGCCGCACTCACCTTATATAAAGAAGGTCTGACATGCACCGCTTCTGTCTTCAATCCAACTTTTTTGATAGCATGAAAATGGAACTTCCACTGGTGCCACTTTAAAAAAAATTCTTAAGTATTATACTTTTTTCTAGGAATAACTACTTTTTTTAATACTTTAAAAAATACTTTTTCAGGTGTATATACTTTTTTATACTTTTTTTCTGCAAAAAGATATATGCCAATCTGGTAATTGAAAACTCTTCAGACTTACAATTAGGAATTTGATTGGATTGAGAGATGATGCTCTTTGCTGGTCTCTGCAGGAGTGGTGTGTGTTCTGTTGTGTGGGACTTTTGCTGAGCTCTCTGCTATCGGTGACCAAGTGACAGTGGACTGAACTATGCAAAACTGAGGGCTCAACAGCCACAACTCTACAACACTGCATACACCATTCCTGAAGCATACTCGCAAGCAGCACATGTTAGCTTAACAAGGTAACAAATGATCACAAATCAGGGTAAGTTGGCACTTTTTATACTTGTTTAATACTTTTTTTTAAGACAATTTTGATACTTAAAAAAAAAGATTTTATACTTTTGGGGGATAAAATCCCGAGTGGCACCACTGCATTTCTAGGTGGATGGATGTTCACTTTGTCCCCTGGTGCATGACCCAGCCCGGTACTGTTGCACACCTGTCCTTGTGTTTGTGCAGGTGAGCGTGCACTGGTTACAGAGGCGCAGTGCCAGCGGCTGCGTATGGCGTATCGAGACTGCGCTAAGCCACCGCCACCACCCAGCAAGACACTCAGCAGACCAGTAAGTCCAGCCTATATGCTTCTATGCCACGCGTCTATAGAAACCATGGTCTTATGAAGAGTGTGTTGTTTTATAGTCAGCAGACCACTAAGTCCAGCCTATATGCTTCTATGCCATGCGTCTACAGAAACCATGGTCTTATGAAGAGTGTATCTCTTTGTGGTCAGCAGACCAGTAAGTCCAGCCTTAACACTGACTCTATGTGTCTAAGGTATCCATGGCCTTCTGAACAATGCATTGTTTTATTGTCAGCAGACTGGTAAACCCACCCTTAATACTGACTCTACGTGTCTAAGGAATCCATGGTCTTATAAACCATGTGTTTTATTGTCAGCAGACCAGTGAACCTAGCCTTAATACTGACTACGTGTCTAAGGAATCCATGGTCTTATAAACCATGTGTTGTTTTATTGTCAGCAGACCGGTAAACCCACCCTTAATACTGACTCTATGTGTCTAAGGAATCCATGGTCTTATAAACCATGTGTTGTTTTATTGTCAGCAGACCAGTGAACCTAGCCTTAATTCTGACTACGTGTCTAAGGAATCCATGGTCTTATGAACAATGTGTTGTTTTATTGTCAGCAGACCAGTAAGTCCAGCCTTGAGACTCACTCCACACATCTAAGGGAACCATGGTCTTGTGAATGGTGTGTTGTTTTATTGTCAGTAGACCAGTAAATCCAGCCTTAATACTCCATGCGTCTACAGAAACCATGGTCTTACAAAGAGTGTATCTCTTTGTGGTCAGCAGACCAGTAAATCCAGTCTTAATATTCCACACATCTACAGAAACCATGGTTTTACTAAGAATATATGTCTTTTGTGGTCAACAGACCAGTAAGTCCAGCCTTAATACTCACTCCGCGTGTCTAAGGAATCCATGGTCTTATGAACAATGTGTTGTTTTATTGTCAGCAGACGAGTGAACCCAGCCTTAGGACTGACTCTATGTGTCTAAGGAATCCATGGTCTTATGAACAATGTGTTGTTTTATTGTCAGCAGACGAGTGAACCCAGCCTTAGGACTGACTCTATGTGTCTAAGGAATCCATGGTCTTATGAACAATGTGTTGTTTTATTGTCAGCAGACCAGTAAACCCACCCTTAATACTGACTCTACGAGTCTAAAGAATCCATGGTTTTATGAACAATGTGTTGTTTTATTGTCAGCAGACCGGTAAATCCAGGCCTAATACTATATTAAAGTTACATAGTCTGATAAAAGCATCAAATTCTCAAAACCAAAAGAGTGATCTAGATTTGATTATACATATCTAACTTAGATATTGGCAAACTTATTAAGCATTTATCACCACCTAGAAGGGAATACCGAACCAATTTAATAGAACCTGTTACTACAGAAGCCTATGGTGTCAGAGTTTTGGCATGCTTGCCAAAATCAATTTTGTGCATTTGCACTTCAAATATCTTAAAAGTTAGCCATTTGAAATAAAAGTTACTTGAAACTAAAGTAAGGTAGATCATAACAATAATATATTTATCTAAGATGACAAAAACTCAAAACCATTGGACTATGCAACTTTAATACTTTTATATAGTAAAATCTCTCTATCCGACCACCCCCACAGATCGACCACTCCTCTATATCGATCGCTTTATTTGAGTCCCAAACGATTGCCCATACAATACCATTGTAACGACAAAAAAGACTTCCTAAACCAACCACCTCCCTAAATGGACCATTTAAAGTCGGTGCCATGGTAGGTCTATTTAGAGAGGTTTTACTGTACATATAAAATGATGTTTTTGGATTTTATCATTGCTAACAAGAGATGCTAATTGACCTAGTTTGTAATTGATACGATTGCTTTTGTGCAGAGACCGGAACAAGTAAGGTGCCTTATCCCAACTCAGGGATTCCAGACAGATCATTATGATGCATTTTAGCATATACCTTTCAGCTTCTTAAGCCCTGTTCACACACACACCTTTAGTCGCCTCAACTAGTTTGCGTCATCTAAATTCACCTCACGAAGCGGTTTATATGAGGCGAACTAGTTGTCAACTCAGCCCTAATTCACCTCAGCGGAGCGTTCACGCCCGCGATCTGAGTCGACTTAGATGAGGCAACTTAAGGCCCGTGTGTGAACGGGGCTTTATTCAAATGTTGGAAGCCAAGTATTGAAGTTCGCTTTAAAGGTTCAACTTTGTATGTTTATTGTTGAGATATAGGCGTTGGAATTAGAAGACAACAGTTGTCGATGTGTTACTTAAAACTACGTAGTCCAATGCAGGATGCGCGGAGAGGGAAATTTGATGCTTCATCGGACTATGCAACTTTAAGTAAGACACACTGGACGCAGGGCCGAATCGTAGAGCGTGGGCCTTGCGTGCTGGAAATCGGGAGTTTGGTTCCCGGTCGAGTCAAACTAATGACTTATAAAATTGATACTTGTCGCTTCCTAGTCTGGCCCTCGGCATTAATAGGATAGGGCAAGGACTGGTTAGCTCAGTGTCAGGATAATGGGACTGAGTGGGGAAATCTGATCATGGTACTGGCGGCCTGGTCTCCCAGTGAGGCAGCGCTACGCTATTACTATTAGTGTGCACTGTCACAAGTCGGTGCCCGTACTGATATGATCTTAGCTGTTGCTAGAACGTAAACAAATCAAATTAAAAAAGTTTTGTTTTGTTTGTTGGGGGTTTTACGTCCTGGCAACATCTTCAAAACAAAGGAGACTTTTTCATTCCGTGACAAAACAAATGCAGTTTGCATATTATGAAATTTCTTTTGTATTTTCTCTTCTTTTTTTTTCTTATTTTTATGTAGATTAATAGAACTATGCTTTGAAGTACACACAAAAATAAATTATCTGTGAAATAAATCACGGTTAGCAGGGTCCGTACGGAGCATGGAAAGTCTTGTAAAGTCTTGAACTTCATTTGGCCCATTTCAAGACCTTGAAAAGCCTTGAATTTAACCTATTTTGAGTTAATTACTCTTGAAAAGCCTTGAAATCCACTGATCTAAATTAGTCCGAAATTGCCATTTGCCATTGTGTTTTTTTTCCTGAAATCCAAATGAAAATACTCTTGAATTCCAATCAAAAACAGCCTTGAAATAGCCTTGATTTCCATATCTTAACATGTGTATGGACCCTGGATTAGGTTGAAGAAAATAATAATAATAATAATCATAAAAATTTGCATTGACATTGCAAAGCAGTTAAGCCAGTTTGAGTTGTGCGTTGAGAGTTGAGCTTGTGGTGGGGGGGTGGGGGGGTCGCACCACGACACTATGGCACCAGGTGAGTAGCGGCTCTGCCGGCCTCTGCTTGCTCCCCAGGTGAAGGAGATCGTGTGGGACACGGCCCGGGGCTTCCCGCCGGTCCGGTCGTGCCTCTTCTCCCACGTCATGACGGGGGTTACGTTCCTGGGTGATCCCAGCGCAGGCAGCGGCTACCCACGTGGCACTGTCGTCTACGCCACCCAGCCCATCCCGCAGCAGGTATGCCGCCCCAATATGAGCTGTCTCCCCAACATGCCGCCCTAACAACATGCCGAACCAACATTCCACCTCCCCAACATGCCATCTCCCCAACAAGCCACCCCAGCAGCATGCCGTCCCAGCAGCATGCTGCCCCAGCTGCATGCCACCCCAACATACCCTCCCCCCAACATGTCGCCCCAGCTGCATGCCACCTCAACATACCCCCCCAACATGTCACCCCAACAGCATGTTGTTCCAGCATGCCGTCCCTACATGCCACCCCAGCAGCATGCCGCCCCAGCAGCGTGTCGCCCCAGCAGCATGCCGCCCCAACATGCCACCCCAGCAACATGACGCCCCAGCGTGGGCTTCATTATGTAGCACATCATTTAGCAAAACATTTTGAAATCCAACAGTTTTGACTAACACTGCACTACTCTAAATAGCATTCAATTTGACAAAACACTTTGAAATCCGAAAGTTTTTCTATCCCTGAACTTCATTAAATGTCATTTTATTTGGTGAAACACTTTGAAAGTTGGGAGTTTTTTAAATTCTGAACTTCCTTAAATAGCAAAAGATTTGGCGAATAACTTTGAAAGAGGAGAGTTTTTGTAATGTTCCTTAAATAGCATTTCATTTGAAGTTGCATAGTCCGATGGTTTTGAGTTTCTCATATTTTCTGAGATAAACATATTAGGTTGTTCATTATAATCTACCTTACTTTAGTTTGAAGTAACTTTTATTTTAAATTGCTAACTTTTGAGATATTTGAAATGGAAAAATGCTAAATTAATTTTGCAAGCTTGCCAAAACTCTATCACCATAGGCTTCTGCAGTAACAGGTTCTATTAATTGACTCAGCATCCCCTTATATGTGACGACAAATGTTTAATAAGTGCACCAGTATCTAAGTTAGATATGGAGAATCAAATCTAGATAATTGTTTGGGTTTTAAAAATTGTATGTTTTCATCGGACTATGCAGCTTTAAGGAAACACTTTGAAAGCCGAGACTTTTACTAACCCTAAATTTCCTTAGATAGCATTTCATTTGATGAAACACTTTGAAAGCCAACAGATTTTACTAACACTGAATTTCCTTAAATAACATCTCATTTGACGAAACACTTTGAAAGCCAAGTTTTCGCTAACATTGAACTTCCTTAAATAGCATTTCTTTTGACGAAACACTTCCTTGAAGAGCCTTGAAATAGCCTTGAATTCCATATCTTCACATGTCTGCGGACCCTGGATATGTCAAATTGGGTAGGAACCCTGTAAAATACACAGCCTGACAATATACTTACGCAAGCGGGTTTCCCCATGCCCACCACGAGTTTAACGCGTCCGCTGCTCTCTTGGCAGGCGCCCGCCTTCTACTGGGAGATTGAGATTTGTTCCTTCGGGGACAGCCCGGATGAGACGGGACCTATCATCTCGTTTGGCTTCATGCCAGCAGCTGAGAAAAAAGATGGCGCATGGTCGAATCCGGTTGGCTCCTGCCTATTCCACAAGTGGGTACAATTAATTATTTGCTTTTTCCCCCCTCCACTTTCCCTTTATTGCTGTATCTGCATAATTTCTTATATTTTTGTTAGTACATTAGTTGATTAAGCAGGGGAAATTTCAATCGCAGATGATTGGTCTTCCTCATTCTACTGCTCCTTGCCTTATCCTAATAATGCCGAGCGCCTGGCTAGGAAGCGACAAGTATACATTTTTAAGTCATTGGTTTGACCCGACCAGGATCGTGACCTACCAAAGCGAGAGACAGACGCTCAACTCATTCGGCCATCCCGTCCGTGCTGTATGTGTGAATTAATCGCTCATCTCACTGAGATTCTTATTCTTAATGTCATCATCATCATCATCATCATCATCCGAATGAGTAAGAGAGGAGGCTTCCTGTGTGGAAGGTTCAGAGTTTGAATCCCAGAGGAGTCAAACCAACGATTACAAAATTGATACTTGTCGCTACCTAGCCCGGTGCTCGGCATTACTATGATAGCGCAAGGACTGGTTAGCTCAGTATCAGGATAATGTGACTAAGTGAGATATTGGGTCATTGTGCCGGCGGCCTGGTCTCCCAGTTAGGCAGCACTGTAAAGTCACCATAAGTATGCACTGTCACAAGTGGATACCCGTCCTGATATGACCATAGATGTTGCTAGGACGTAAGGCCCCAACAAACACTGAATTCGTCATCAGTGAAACTTGTTTTTTTTTTTTAATTTAATTAAATTTTCTTTTAGTTTCCGCCCTGAAGACTACTATCTACTTATGATGTATCAGTGAAAATAGATTTGTCAAAAGGTCTAGTTTTATGAACAATTGTTGACTGTGAAGTGTTTCTATAAACATAAACAGCATTCCAACAGGGCCTGGAAATAGATCACCGTGTTTTTTGTCAGAGGCCACTTTCATTCTGTCAATAGAAGATTATTTCCAAATAGCTTGAACAATTGACATTCTAGCTGCTCCAGTTTACATACTGCTAGGATGTAAAAACCTCCCTCCCCCCATCCCTCCCTCCGTCCTCCCCTCCTCCCTCTCACCTCCCTCCTCCTATCGCCCTCCTATTCCCCTCCCTCATCCCTACTGCTTCCCTACTCCCTCCCTCCTTCTCTCCTCCCCTCCTCCTCTTCTCTTCCCTCCTCACTCCTCTCTCCACCCTGCTCCCGCTTCCCTGCTCCCTCCTCCTCTCTCTCTCCTCCTCTCTCTCTCCTCCCTCCCTCCCTCCTATCTCCTTTCTCTCCCCCTCCTTCATCCCTACTGCTTCCCTCCTCCCCTCCTCCATCCTCCCTGCCTCCATCCTCCTTCCACTCCTCCTTCCTCCTCCATCCTTCTCCTCCCTCTCTCCTTCCCTCCCTCCTATCTCCCCTCCCTCAACCATACTGCTTCCCGTCTCCCTCCCTCCATCCCCATTTTCCCTCCCTCCTCCTCTCCTCCCCTCCTCCCTCCCCCTCCCTTCTTCCCGCTCTCCTCCCTCCCTCATATCTCCCTCCTCTCCCCTCCCTCATCCCTACTGCTTCCCTCCTCCCTTCTTCCTTCCTCCCTCCTCCCTCCCTCCTTCCTTCTCTTCCCCCTCCTTCCTCCCTCCTTCCTCCCACCTTCCGTCGCCTCCCCCTCCCTCCTACCTTCCTCCCCTTCCCTTCTCCTCCCCACTCCTTACCCCACTCCCTCTCCCACTCTCTCCCTCCTCACTCCTCTCCCACTCTCCTCCCTCCTCCACTCCCTCTCTCCACTCTCTCCTCCTCCACCACTCTTCACTCCCTGCCTCCCATCTCCCCTCCCCCCCCCACCCACAACTCCTCATGCACTCACCCCCCCCCCCCACACACACACACACTCACTCACCCCCCTACTCACATGTCTTGCAGTAACGGCCGGGCGGTGCACTACAACGGTTCGAGCCTGCTGCAGTGGAAGAGCGTGCGGCTGGACCTGGGCCTGTGCACGGGGGACATGGCGGGCGTCGGGTGGGAGCGGGTAGGCGACTCAGCCCAGCTGCCCGGCCAGACCGTCAAGGGCATCGTCTACTTCACCTACAACGGCCGCAAGCTGACGGCCACCCTGGACGATGTGGCCGGGGGGTTGTGGCCGGTCGTGCACATCCAGAAAAAGGTATGTGGTGGATGCGCGCTGCACCCCCCCCCCCCCCACCTGGTGGTGGTTTGTGTCAGGTGAAAATAACTACAGTAAAAAAAAAAAACTCTCTAATCGACCGACCATGGGACAGGTGTTAAATGGTCGGTTCAGGGACGTGGTCGGTTTATGGAGTTTTTTTTATCGTTACAATGGTATTGTATGGGCGATTGTTTAGGGCCCAAATAAAGCGATCGATATAGGGGAGTGGTCGTTCTGTGGAGGTGGTCGGTTCGAGACTTTTACTGTATAGATAACCACAAACAACTAACTAACCAACCAACCGACCAACCAACCAACCAACCTACAGACTTAGAGAGGGTAGGGAGATGTGGCAGAATGAATGCTTACAAACAGAGAAAGAATGCATGCAGTAGATAGCTACACAACAACTGAAAGTGATAAAACTAGGGAAACCACAATACTATTACTGACTAGTGGCGAAAACACGTGTAGGCCAGCAGTAAATGAAGACCTTCCATTGCGTATTTTAATTTTCAAATATCTCCGAAGTTAATCCTCAAAGTAATAGTTCCTTCACAAGTTAATCATTCAAGTAATAGTTCCTTCAAAAGTTAATCCTTAAAGTAATACTTCCTTCAAAAGTTAATCCTCAAAATAATAGTTCCTTCAAAAGTTAATCATTAAACTAATAGTTCCTTCAAAAGGTAATCCTCAAAGTAATAGTTCCCTCAGAAGTTAATCCTTCAAAAGTTAAAGTAATAGTTCCTTCAAGCATCTCCAAAGTTGAAGCCTTTAAAAAAAAAAAAAATGTAATCTGCCCGTAGAACACCCGGATTAAGGCCAACTTTAGCAAAAATGAAATGGCGGAAAATCAAAATTGTTATTAAGAATTGTTGAAGCGCGCCCTACACGTCTAAGTCCGCAGTAAATAAGGGACTTCCGTTGTGTTGCGCATTAATCTTTCACTTGGAACATCTCCAAAGTTAACCCCCTCAAATAATAAAATAATAGTTCTTTCAAACTAAATTAAAAGTAGATTAAAGCGATTTTTTAACCTAATCATATTAGGTTATTAGTATTAGTAATATGTTAGTAATATTTTATCTAAAAATAAGTAAATGGCAGAAAATCAAAGCTGTTAAAAATCGCTGAAGCACCCCTACACATGTAAGCCGGCAATAAATGAGGACCTTGCATTGCGCATTAAGTTTTCACTTCGAACATCTCCAAAGTTGAACCCTTTAAAAATTAAAAATTAAATTTTTTTTAAATGTAGACCCTTTAAAAATAAAAAAATAGTTAGACCATTTAAAAATAAAAATAAATTTTTATTTGGATTCTGCCCGCAGAACACTCGGATTAAGGCCAACTTTGGCGGGCGCCCTTTCGCCTACGCCGAGGGGCTGCAGCACCGTAACGCCGCCGACGAGTGCCACGACCTGACGCAGGAGATCAGGGAGACCTTCAGCGCGCTGCCCTTCTGCATGGGCTCTGACAGCGACAGTGAGGGCACAGCGGCGGCCAGCGTAACTACGACGGACAGCAACACGGACCTGCACACCCCGCCCGGCCCGCCGTGCCGCACCGCCGGTGTGCCGCGGTCCCTGCGAGGTGAGCCCGGTGTAACGATTTAAATTTCCCCCCTTTTCAAGTTCCCCCGGGGAATCTGAAAACGTTTTTAATTTCCCCCCAGAAACGTTTTCAGATTCCCGGGAGGGGGAAATTTAAAACAGTTTTCAGATTCCTCCCCCTATTTTCAAATTCGCCCCTCCGGGAATTTAAAATTGTTTAAAATCTTGAAAAAAACGTTTTAAAATTCAGACCTATAATATTTTCTTCTTAGACATCTTGGAGACTTTTTGTGTCATTTGGGGTGAAATATGTTTTGTTGTACTAGTAATAATTTCCATTATGCTATTCTCTGTGTATTATTGTCATGAAAAATATTTAAAAAATGACAAAAAATAAAGAAAATTCCCCCAAAATGGAAAGGGAAGGGAAAGTTAAAACGAGGGAGGGAACTTTAAAACGTTTTCAAATTCCCCTGGGATGAATTTGAAAAAGTTTTCAAGTTCCCGGGGGGGATTTGAAATCTTGACGGGGGGCGGGGGAGTTGGGGGTGGTGCCGATGGGGTTAATTGCGGGGGGGGGGGGCAACAAGGTCGGTAGCAGTTAGGGCGTATTCGATTATGACGGTCCGGACCATTTGGATCCTCCGAGTGAGAATTTCAAATAGCACACCTCGAGGTGAACCTAAATATACACGGGCCGTGTGCAAAATGATCTGACTCCGATGACCCAGGTGTTGACGGGGGGTATCAGGAGCATTTGCGCTGGTACCTGTAGTGAGAGCCTGTACTGCAAAGCTACACATTTTTCTTCTTTTTTTTTTGCTGTAAAAGTATGATTATCCAGATTAAAATGGACATATAACAAAATTATGCAATCATAAAATACCCCGCAGAATACAACAGCGAACAGTCCGTGCATTACAAGTTGCGCGCATCCTACGAGAACTTCACGGCCACGGGGCCCGACACACGCACGCAGGCCGCAAACGCGGACGACGAGTCGGATGTGGAGGACGGAGACGGAGATGAGCCGACGGAGGACCATTACGCACTGCTCGTCAAGGCCTGGGAGCAGAAGGTGTTTCCCACCATCCGGCGCAGATTCCGGAACGAGGCTGAGCGCAAGGATGGCCTGGAGCAGATACGGGGTGCACTGCAGCTGGGTGAGTTGGGGTCTTCGGTATGTTCGGTATGTTCGGTGTTCGGTGTTCGGTGGTTGGTTTCAGGTTCATTTTGTTACTTGTCTTCTTCTCTTACGGTGTGTAGCCCTACCGGACGCGGTGGCCGAATCAGTAGAGCGCAAATTTCCCGGGATTGGAATCCCAGCTGAGTCAAACTGACAACTTACAAAATTGATACTTGTCGCTACCTAGCCTGGCACTCGGCATTAATAGGATAGGAAAGGGACTGGTTAGCTCAGTGTCTGGATAATTAATGTGACTGTGTGGGATATTGGGTCATGGTATCGGTGGGCTGGTCTTCTGATGGGGCAGCACTATAATGTCAAAATGGGTGCACATTGTCACAAGGCAATAATGACCTTCAGTGTTGCTAGGACAAAAAATAACAAACAAACAAACTAAACTACATACTGTTGACTTATTTAGTTTGACAAGTCGGTACCTGTCCTGATATGACCGTATGTTTTGCTAGGACGTAAAACAACAAACAAACGAAACTACATACAGTTGACTTATTTGTTTTGACCCTTCTAGGTCTTTGCTCGGGTTCTCGACCTGTGTGTGATGAGAACTAAATAAAGACGGATTTAAACAAACAAAATTTAAGCTGTTAAAAATGCATCGGGCTAGTAGTAATTGAACTTTAAACAATATATTAAACATATTGTGATGGTGTACACGAATGGCATGTAATCCTTTTATTTGTCTAGGGTGGTCCAATTCTTTTTTTTTTATTACTGAAATAAAATAAAATTAATTATAAAAAAAACCACAGACCCGCCTGACCCTGCTTTGTCTGATCAAAAGGACAATCACCAACTTTTGTTTTTTATTTGGCTTTATGGCAGGTATGACAGACATTGCTCGGCAGACGGTGGAGTTCCTGTACGAAGAGAATGGTGGCATGCCACGTGACCTTCACCTTCCCACCATTGACGACATCCGCGAAGAGCTCGCCAAGTTCAGCATTGAGCGCGTGCGCAAGGGCACCACGGTGGTGGTGCGCACGCCACCTGGTGGCATGACCGTCATTCCCAAGTTTGCAGTGCGCGGCATGATGAAGAGCTTCGGTCTTACCGGGGTCGTCCTAGATGTGGATCAGGTACTGAACTTTAGGCTGGTTTAATTAAAAATAGGGTCTGTATGGGGCCTGGAAAGTCTTGGAAAAGTCTTGAACTTCATTTTCCCCATTTCAAGGCCTTGAAAAGCCTTGAATTTAACCTATTTTGGGTAATTAGTCTTGAAAAGCCTTGAATTACATTAAACTGTGCCCACTGATCTAAATTAGTCCAAAATTGCCATTCCGAATGGTGATTTCAGACTATATCCAAATGAAAATAGTCTTGAATTCCTACCAAAAACAGCCTTGAGAAGTCTTGAAAGTGTACGTACGGAGCCTGCATTTTATTTACAGCTAAAATTCAAGTTTTCCTAATATGAGTATTAGCCTTCTCTATAGTTGTGTGTAATAGATGAATCATTTCTTACATAGACGGTAGAAGCAGGGTTTGAGGAATTGCATTTACATTTTGTTTATATGATAAATCAGCCCATTTTGTCAACTGTCGGGCTAACATACAGATGGCCGTTGAGCACCGGCTTCTCACGCGCAAGCTTGTGGGATTCAAAATTTGACTCCTCACGGAGTAAAAATGACTTAAAAATGTATACGTGTCGCTACTGAGCCAGGTACTTTACATTACTGGGATATGGCAAGGAGCAGTGGAATGAGGAAGACCAATTGTCCGTGATTGTCCTCGCAGAGTAAAAATCAATGGCTTTGAATCCTCGCGGAGTAAAAATGACTTAAAAATGTATACTTGTCGCTACCTAGCCTGGTACTTGACATTACTGGGATAGGGAAAGGAGCAGTGGAATGAGGAAGACCAATTGTCTGCTATTGAAATTTTGCTTGTTTACTTAACTAATGTAATACAAAAAATTGAAAAAATAATAAAATGTTAATGAATGCTCACTGGGAGGCCTCAGCGGTGGGTGAGGGGGCTTGTTTACACTGGTACCCAGCAGGATAGCAAATGGGCACCAATTTCTCATTGTCGCTCATTGCATTACTGTATGTAACAGGTATAACATTGGCCTTGACACTGAGTACTGTTCTGCGTTGCTCAGCCGAGTTGCGGCAGGTGGTAGCTTTTGGCCTTGACACCGACTCTACTATTTTGCGTTGCTCAGCCGAGTTCCGACAGGTGGTAGCTATTGGCCTTGACACTGACTACTGTTCTGCGTTGCTCAGCCTAGTTCCGACAGGTGGTAGCTATTGGCCTTGACACTGACTACTGTTCTGCGTTGCTCAGCCTAGTTCCGACAGGTGTTAGCTATTGGCCTTGACACTGACTACTGTTCTGCGTTTCTCAGCCGAGTTCCGACAGGTGTTAGCTATTGGCCTTGATACTGATTACTGTTCTGCGTTTCTCAGCCGAGTTCCGACAGGTGTTAGCTATTGGCCTTGACACTGACTACTGTTCTGCGTTTCTCACCCGAGTTCCGACAGGTGTTAGCTATTGGCCTTGACACTGACTACTGTTCTGCGTTTCTCAGCCGAGTTGCTGCAGGTGGTAGCTATTGGCCTTGACACTGACTACTGTTCAGCATTGCTCAGCCGAGTTGCGGCAGGTGTTAGCTATTGGCCTTGACACTGATTGTACTGTTCTGCGTTGCTCAGCCTAGTTGCGGCAGGTGGTAGCTATTGGCCTTGACACTGACTACTGTTCTGCGTTGCTCAGCCTAGTTGCGGCAGGTGGTAGCTATTGGCCTTGACACTGCCTGTACTGTTCTGCGTTGCTCAGCCTAGTTGCGGCAGGTGGTAGCTATTAGCCTTGACACTGACTGTACTCTTCTGCGTTGCTCAGCTGAGTTGCGGCAGGTGGTAGCTATTGTCCTTGACTCTGACTGTACTGTTTTTCGTTGCTCAGCCGAGTGAGCTGGTGCAGGTAGAGACGTATCTGCGCAGTGAGGGCGTGCTGGTCCGCTTCTGGTATCCCATCGACATGCTGGAGCGCCCCCCAGCGGGCTACCGCAAGGCTTCCATCGTCGGGCACCAGATGCTCGACATGAGCAACATACACATACACAGGTCAGTGCAGCAGCTATGTGAATTGTCGCACTTCTACATCATCATCATCATCATCATCATCATCATCCCCCATTCTGATATGACCATAGATGTTGCCAAGACGTAAAACTCCAACAACTAACCAATCATGTCATCAGCATCATCATCATCACTATCGTTGTCATCATCACAATCATGCGCATCCTGATATGACTTTAGATGTTGTTAGGATGTAAAACAACAAACAAATCATGTCAGTGCCATTGTACTGGTCGTCATTAACATGTCAGTGTCATAAATGCTTATCATCATCGTCATCATCATCATGGCAGTTCAGTAATACTAGTCGTTATCATCATCATAATCATGTCAGTTTCATAATGCTTGTCAAGTCAGTACTGGTCACCATCATCATCATCGCCACCATCATCATCAGGTCGGGATTTCGAATTTCCGGTGAGACAAACTAATGACTTACAAAAGGTATACTTGTCAGTTCCTAGCCTGGCGTTCGGCGTTACTAGGATACAACAAGGACTGATTAGCTCAGTGTCAGGATAATGTGACTGAGTGGGAAATCTGGTCATGACCCGATTTCATCATCATCTGGGATCCCTAATACCCCGGTCACACTACTGCTTGCGACCACAAAAAAAGGGTCGCAAAGAGGTCCTCAGTGGTCGCCCACCTCCTTGTGACCAAAATGTTCCCCCCCCCCCCCGAGATCAGCGACCATTGCTTTGGTCGCAAGGAGGTGGCAAAGAGGTGGGTTCTTTGGTCCAAAGTGGTTGCAAAGTGGTCACAAAGTTGTCGCAAGTGGTAGTGTGACTGGGGATTTAGGGATTTGCCAAACTCCAGGCCTGTCCATTCCCTGATGTTATCTTTCCACCTCTTCCTTTGCCGGCCTTGTTTTCTTCACGCTTTCACTGCGCCTTGCAAGATGGTTTTGGCAAAACCTGGTGAACGGGAACCAGGAACCAGGCCATACCACTGCAGTTTGCGCCAGTTTATGATTGTCCAGAGATCTTTGTATGGTCCAATTGTCTGCTGGATTTTGGCATGGATTACCTTGATGTGTAATAATATCTTGTGGTAGCGCCTCACTTCCATGGTCTAAGGGCACTACAGTAGGTTATTAATTCCATGTATTGTTTGTATTTGTGTGAGCAATGCTACATCAAACAAATTATATAAAAAATATATATATGCTGTATAAGCCATTATACGAG
>CM059195.1:80415028-80453433 GCA_030323885.1 Branchipolynoe longqiensis
GGAATGCGAAGCATAGCGTTCCGTGTCTATGCCAGCCAACTTGAGTATAATAATAGTCCATCTGGCGAGTGTGTCCCGTGAGATGGCTTTATGTGCCTTGATAAAGCTCACTAAAAGCTGTTTGGAATTTCGTATTCCCTTAGTCTTGGATATGTATGTTCTAATAGCTGCAACTACACAAAGTTTCTTATCTTGTGGAAAGCTATCTAAATGGATAGAGGAGAGAGGATCTCCCGTCCTGTTTGACTTTAACAGTACGTCTAAATCAAACGTGGCCTCATTCTTGTCAATATCGAGGCGTTGTAAAGAGAGGGCTACAATTGTCTGTCCTCTATGTCCTGTAACTAATAATAATAGTACTGCTAATTTATAGCCTAACCGTTGGATAGTGAGGAATTTATTTTCAGGCCAGGATTTGAAAAGCTTAAACACTGTAGAAACATCCCAAAACTGGCTATATTTCGGTTTTGGGGGGTTTCTTTCATAGATTGATCTCATGATCCAATGAATGACTTCGTGTTTGCCAATGGTTTGTCCGTCTATTCTTGGTACAATAATAGAGAGTGCGCAGCGCGCCGCATTTATGGCCCCATAACCAAGTCCATCGTCTTCCAACATGCGCAGGAAGCAGCCTACTTGCGCGATAGCAGGGGCCATTGGTTTAACCTTATGTAACAGGCAATATACTCCCCATTTCTTAAGGTAAGTGGTATACATCTTAACAGTACCTGGCCTCCACGCATGCGAAATTAACCTTTCTTGGGTTATTTTATCCAGTCCGTATTTTTGTAAGTACGCTCTTAGAAAAGGAATGCCAGTAGGGGGGTTGTTGACACGTCCCCGTGTGTTGTCACTTTTCCTTGATGTTGTAGGTTTACTGGTCCTCTTGGGAATCTTAAAAAAATGTTGGCTTCCCACTCCACTATCGCTCGCCACGGCTGAGTGTTCCAGTCTGGTACTATCAGTACTGCATGGGTTTTGTCCAGCCTGATCTTTCTGGCTACCCTGCTTACCAGGCTGAATGGTGGAAAAATATAGTAAAATGCGTTATTCCAAGTAAGAGAAAAGGCATCCACTCGCCAAGCGTGTGGTTCTGGGTGCCAGGATACATATTTATCAAGTTTTTTGTTTTTACGTGAGGCAAAAAGGTCTATGTCTGGCAGACCCCATTCCTGACAGATTGTGTGGAAAATGTCGGGACTCAGTGACCATTCTAAATGGTCATGGAAATGTCGGCTTTTGTTGTCGGCCAGTGTATTTAGTGTACCTGGGATGTGTGCTACTGTAATCCAAACGTGTTGTTTTTCTGCCCAATCCCAAATGAGTTTTGCGATGTCGTTGTAAGCTGAGGACTTTGTCCCTCCCATGTTACGGACGTAGGCCATTGCAGTAGTATTATCAGTTAACACTTGGATGCTAAGCTTATCTATTTTTACTAAGCTTGTAAGCCCTAGATAGATGGCTCTTAACTCTAGGACATTTATGTGGTCATCTATTTCATTATCTAGCCAGCGGGCCCCTGTAGCTTCATTATTTCTGTGGGCACCCCAACCTTCTAGAGACGCATCAGTCGTAACCGTTGTGTTAGGTTCATCCATGCGGATGGGATTATGGGAATTAATTAAATGTTTCATCCACCATTGGATGTTTTCATGTCCTGCTTTCGAAATTGTCATTAGGCATTCGAAATTTCCCTTAGCTCTGTTTAGGGCGATATTTTTATCTATTTCGAGGGATTTAATGTGTGCCTTGCCGTATAATACGGCTGGTGCATAAGCCACCATTAATCCGATTAGCACTGCGACTTGCCGTATTTTTGGTCTTTTTATGTTTAAAAGCTCTGTGGATGTAGTACTAAACTTTTCAATTTTGTCTGATGTTAGGGAGATTGTCATTTGTTGTGTATTTATAAAGAATCCAAAGAATTTTAATAGGGACGTCGGTTGTAGAACCGATTTGGTCTCATGAATGAAAAACCCCAAATGGGTCAAGGTATTACATAAATCTTTTATGGCTGAATGGCAATCTTCCTCAGTGCGTGCTACAATAAAGGAATCATCAATATAAGGGAACATGACATGGCCTTTCTTGGCCATTGCAGCAAAAACGGGTTTAAGTAACATTGTAAATAACCGTGGGGCGCAGGCCAGACCATTTGGCAAGCATGTGAATTGGTACAATTGGCCTTGCCACATGAACCTAAGAAATTTCCTATGGGACTCAAAGATTGGTATTGTATAATAGGCATCTTTGAGGTCTACACTTGCAAGCCACGAACCCGGCATCACTAGGTCACGGGCTGTCTCTAACGAGAACATTTTGAAGTGTCTATATTCGACTAATTTATTTAGAATAGTTAAGTCGAGGATCATCCTGATGTCTCCATTAGGTTTGGGTCGAGAGATTATATTTGAGATATATTCTCCTTCTGTATGTTGAGCAGTGGTAATGATACCTTTCATTTTAAAATTGTTTACTTCTAGATCTAAGGCCAATTTCTCGTCTAGTGTTAAGCGGTAGGGGAAAGGGACTTTACTTTGTATCGGGGTTTCTATAAATGGAATGCAGACCCCTCTAACAATATCTAGGACTGTCTGATCTTGAGTGAGTTGTTCCCACTGTCTAATATGATTAGATACATTCCCTGCACAAAAAAGGCTTACACTGGGTTGTATGGTCGGCTCTATTTGTTCCCTGGCTTGGGGAACTGCTTCTGGGAGGGGTTTTCCCTCCTGAAGGGGCGGTTGCCATCGTTCCAGCCGTACTGGTTCCGCTGGCCTCTTCCTCTCGGCTGATATTGGTTCCGGTTCCCGAATCGGTTGGATGAGAAGCCGGTCCTGCGGCCCCGAAAATCCGATCTGGATTTCTTGAATTTTGCAGTGTATCTTTCTTGCTGTCGAGATGTTTTGACTGCTTGGCGGCTGTTTCTACCTGTTTGAACAGATATTGGAGTTGACCCCCAAACATCTTGGTGTTGTCCAGTGGCTTCCCTTTTATTGGCTTGGGAGCCAGGAAGAGTGTATACTCTTTACCGTCATTGTCGACCACTTTCTTCGAACGTGCGACCTCTTTGCCCGCGTCGGTTGTGACCGATTTAAATACATTTTCGAACCTGCGGTACGATAGAAAGTTGCTAGTAGCAGTCAGAGCAGCAATGGCTGCGTTGATATCAGGAGTAACGGTTGTAAACTTGTTACTGACCATCATGCGGTTAGCAACTGGCATGATAGCTGAAAGGGCTATGAGCACTCCTTTGTGGACTGTGTGCAGGCAAGATTCAAATTTCTTGCGATCTTCACTCATCTTTACATCATCGTCCATCTCTTTGATGGTCGCCTGAGGAATACCCTTTATCCCAGTGTACTGTTCGGCCAGTTTTGTGAGTGTTTCTGCCGGTTTAAAGGTATCGAAATGGCCCCTCAGGTTTGTGCGCATTAACGAACAGGTGTTAATGCGCTTCTTCTTGTCAGCCCTGATCTTTTTGGCTACTTTCACGGTAATGTCCGCGAATGCGCCTGGGTGAGGGTCATCAGACCCTGAGTCAGTTGATGTAGAGTCGTCGGACGAGTCTGACGAGGAAGATTTTGATTTCTATTTCTTTTTCTTTTTAGACTTAGATTTCTTCTTAGTCCTTTTGACTTTGCGTGTTTTGTTACGGGCTTGGTAGTAGTCGTCTCCTTCTGACGACTTTTTATGTCGCCGCTTCTTCCCGATGACGATTTCTGAATCCGTTGTTTGGGGTTCAGAAAGGTCTTCCCAATCCGATTGATCAGAAGGTGAGCCCCGTTTAGTGGGCGTTTTGGGCGGCGGTGTTGGGAGCAGCTGTTGCAGCTGCTCGCGAATGAGCCTCACCATCTGCTCGTTGGTGTCAGGCTGGGAGGGTCCTGCCTCCGGAGAACGGTCACGTGATGTGCCCGATAAGAGACCAGGGGTCGCGTCCCCCTCACTTAGCGTGTGTGGAGCACCCTTGCTACCCCGCTTCGCGGCCATCTTGAGTCGTCTGAAATAACCAAAAGAGGGTATTTAGTACGATCTCAAGGAATGACTGAACCAGTGGAACAGTGTCGGAGGGCAGGACAACCCTTGTAAGGTAATAAAACTGTATTTACACCAGTTTTATACCAGGCGTGCTTAAGCTAAGGTATAACGAAAGTGTAACGGTCGGAGAACCGAACCGAAACCAATCGCGGGGTAGGGACCAGTGTAGTGTCCCACCCACACTCTCTGTATCATAGACTTCTCCCTTCTGTGGCTTCTACGCCAACAAATTGGAGAAAATATTATGACACTCGGAGGTACGCCTCAGAAAAAACTATCATAACGACGAAATGGCTCCAGCCAACGTGTCTCTCCGTTGGGCAACGGGCGGCAATGTAATTCTATCTAAGCGACGAAATGACTCCGGTCAACATGTCTCTCCGTTCGGCAACGGGCGGCAAAAACAAACTGGATGCCTCAATCTACAGCACCGGATAAGCACAACGCTGTTAAAAATACATATACAGCCAGCCAGCTTTGTTGTAAAAAGCTGTTAAGCATGTGCTAGAGATATTCATAAACATGTATGCCAGTGTATGTTCCGGTACTTACAGTAGAAACTGAGTAATCCGTGGTAAAAACTGCTGCGCTGCTAGTGCTGCGGCATTTGCACCACATATTAGTATACGCTGATGGTGCTGCAGCGTGAAACAATGTATTGGTTGGTTGGTTGTTGGACTTTTACATCCTGGCAACATCTAAGGCCATATCAGGACGGGCGCAACGTATTAGTATACACTTATAGCTACAGGAAAAATCCCGGAGATCCACGAAATCGCGGAGATCTTTCAAATGACAAGTATAAATTTCTATGTCATTGGTTTAACTCGACCAGGGTTCGAACCCACGCTCTACCAAAACGGGAGATGGACGTGATGTATAAGAATTATGCGAGTACAAAGGTACATAAGGGAAATGTTCCCTAATATTATCACCATATGTTGTGTACCACTCTATGGGTGTTTTTCTACAATTTTGGAATGATATCAAAGACTTATGTCCGACAATACATGCCACTCAGCACTTTCCCGTGAAATACAGCAATCAACATAATTGGACAGGTCCCCATGCCCAGCCTCACTGTTGTACCATTGAAACAAGGAGATAGCTTCCCTGGCCCACCCTGACTGCTGTACCATCAAAGACAGTGTACAACAATTATAATGTATTATCTTCAAATATTAAAAATGAAAACAATATTATAGTATAGTAAAGTTCAAGCATACTTTAAGCACTTTAATCTGTGTCATCCATAAATAAAATTTGTGATAATGTCTGAGTAAGAAAACTATTACTACTACCGAGTACTACACCTGATTAAAGACAATGCACCTTGTTTGCCGTGGGATGACGCCACTGCATGATCCTATATGAAAGTGAAAGTGCTGAGTGGCATGTCTTGTGGTACATTGTCTTTGATATTTCTGTAAAATACTGCAGAAAGGCAAAAGCATTTGGACTATGCTGCTTTAAGTGGTCACTTACTGGTGCCGTGAACCTCCTCCCCCGTCATCCTGACGTTAAAGGAGTACGTGGGGTCCCCGCCGGCAGCGAGCCGCACGTTGAACTGTGACGAGCTGATGTTGGACAGCTGGCGGAGGGCCTGGCACAGGTTCGTCTGCACCGCCGTCTTACGCTCACCTGCAATTACGCCGATGGAATTCAAGGCTATTTCAAAGGCTGTTTTTGATAGGAATTCAAGACTATTTTCATTCGGATTTCAGGAGAAAAAACAATGGCGAATGGTAATTTTGGACTAATTTAGATGAGGGGGGATAGTTTACGGAATTCAAGGCTTTTCAAGACTAATTACCCAAAATAGGTTAAATTCAAGGCTTTTCCAGACCTTGAAATGGGCCAAAGGAAGTTCAAGACTTGTCAAGATTTTCCAGGCCCCGTACGGACCCTGTGAGTGGGTTGGGGGTTTTACAGCAGAGCAACATCTGAGGTCACATGAGGATGGGGACTGGATTTGCGACAGTGCGCACTCATGGCAAGTTTATAAATGCTGTCCCACTGGGAGACCAGGCTGCCAGCACCATGACCCAATATCCCACTCAGTCACATTATCCTGATACTGAGCTAACCAGTCCTTGCCCGATGATAGTAAGGCCAAGTGCCAGGCTAGGTAGTGATAAGTATCAATTTTGTAAGTGATTGGTTTGACTCGGCCAGAATTCGAACTCCGAACCTTCCACACAGGAAGCCTACACTCTTACCGATCGTGTTTTTTGTTCAATTATAGTACAGAGCAACAGGCAGACCATGATTTCCATCTAGGTTAACTAACGCTACTGGAAGACCCATTTAAAATCACACCCACCCACCCTTCGGACTATCACGTCTGCCTACACGCATATCAATCAAATCGGGTTTTTCCAACTACAATACAGCCAGACCTTCATTTCCATCTAGACCAAGTGACACTACTAGAAGACCCGTTTAAAATCACCCACCCACCCACCCACTCACTTTTACATCCACCTACACACATGGTAATCAAATCGGGTGCTTCCAACTACAATACATGCATCCTGTGATTTCCATCTAGGCCAAGTGACGCTACTAGAAGACCCATTTAAAATCACCCTGCCACCCACCCACTCAGACTTTTACATCCACCTACACGCATGGTAATCAAATCGGGTCTTTCCAACTACAATACATGCATCCTGTCATTTCCATCTAGACCAAGTGACACTACTAGAAGACCCATTTAAAATCACCCACCCACTCAGACTTTTACATCCACCTACGCGCATGGTAATCAAATTGGGTCTTTCCAACTACAATACATGTATCCTGTCATTTCCATCTAGGCCAAGTGACACTACTAGAAGACCCATTTAAAATCACTCACCCACCCACTCGGACTATTACAAGTCAATCAAATCCCTTCTTTCCATTTACAATACAAGCATACCAGTCATTCCCATCTAGGCCAAGTGACGCTACTGGATTTGTTGGTTGGTTATTGGACTTTTTGGTCCCGGCAACATCTAATGTCATATCAGGATGGGTACTGACTTGTGACAGTGCACTCATGGTTACTTTATAGTGTTGCCCCACTGGGAGACCAGGCAACTAGCACCATGACCTGATATCCCACTCAGTCACATTATCCTGACACTGAGCCAACCAGTCCTTGCCCTATGCTAATAATGACGAGTGCCAGGTTTATGAAGAGACAATTACCAATTTTAAAATCAATACGCTACTTGAAGACCCATTTAAAATCACACCAACCCACCCCTTCGGACTATTACATCCACCGACGTGGCGCATGTCAATCAAATCGCGCCTTTCCAACTACAATACACCCAGACCATCATTCCCATCCAGCCCCAAGTTCCTCCGCTGTCGGCAATGGGGGAGCACTCACCTCCGACGTTGTCGAGCGGGTCGAGCGTGATCTCGGGTGCTGCCTGGTCGGCCTTGCGCTGCGCGGTGGCGTTGAGGATGCGGTTCAGCACGACAGTCTTGGTGTCATAGAAGGTGAATCCGCGAGCGGCAGCCAGAAGATGCGCAGTGCTTCGGCTGTACGTCGAGCCGTGCGCTGGCCGCAGATCGATCAGCGGCAGGAAGAACGTCTCCAGTGTGTTGTTCAACGACTGCAGCAGCGCAAAGCGCAGTCGCAGACTCTCCACCGGCAGGCCTGTTGTCATGGTGACAGTTGAGGGATAATTACACAGGCACCAAGTAGATAAGAGTGCGAGTAGGTTGGTTGGTTGTTGGAGTTTTGTCCTGGCAACATCTAAGGTCATATCAGGATGGGTACTGACTTGTGGCAGTGCACACTCATGGCAACTTCATAGTGCTGCCTCACTGGGAGACTAGGCCACCAGCATCATGACTTGATATCCCACTCAGTCACATTATCCTGACATTGGTCTAACCAGTCCTTGCCCCATGCTAATAATGCCAAGTGCGTGGGAAGGAAGCAACAAGTATCAATTTGGTAAGTCATTGGTTTGACTCGACCGGGAATTGAACTCCCGACCTTCAGCATGGGAGGCCCGCTCTTTACCGATTCGACCACTGCGTCCGGTGTGTAAGTAGGGAGATCTTCGTAATATACAAATTGTAAATAGGGAGAACTAGCGTGGCCGAAAGGGGGAGGGTGCAGTGGGCGTCTGGGGAGGGTCTCCCCTGGACAATTTTGAAAAAAAACTAACAAGCTAAAATGATTCTTTGGTGTGAGATTACAAAATTGAAAGTGGGAAATGGCACATTGGGGTTATTTTGCTATATTTTAGGGAGCTCGTAGCCAAATCGGGAGACTTGGCACCTCTGCATTTAGTTGTGTCAAATGTACCGCCATTGTTATTATTACGCATTACAATTTTAATCTCAAATGTTCAGTAGTAAACCGCATTGGAATAATTTGAAAATTATACTATAATTACATGAGGATTTTATATTCACCGCGGTGCAGGAACAGAAGTTCTAGGATTTACCATGAAAATCTTATTTCCGTAGATATTTTCTCTGGATACGCCACCACATATTATTGCCCGTATAGTTTTATTCTGATATACTATTACCGACCTGCCTACTCCAAATTTCTCATTTGTGGCTCCAGTGAAAAACAAATTGTGTACTTTAAACAAAAGTGTGCTTTCCAATATTTGTTTCTTTCAGTGGGGGGAGGGGGGCTGGGGGGGGGGGGAAAGTGCACCTTAAAAAAAAAAAATGCACCTTAAATTATTATTTTTTAAATGCACCTTTAAAAAAAAAAAAAAATTGGCGTATACATTTTTTATTTTGCGTTTTGTCGTGTTTTTTTTAATGCCCGGTGTCACAGTTTCATTTCCCAGCAGTTGAAGTTCCCACAATTGCTTCCGCGCATGCGTCAATATATAACGGCATCGTTTGCGCATTGTCAATGGTCGTGAGCAATCTTCACACATAAAAAGTGAAATATCTCTAAAAACCAAACCAGCTAGAAACAAATCGCTTGGTACACATATAAAAAACATGTTTACCAACACAATTATATTAAATTGATATGGTTAGGGTTCTGGATTTCTATTAATTTTGAATAATGTTTTGCACTGCTCGTACCGCCAAACTCAACGCATTGTCAATGGTCGTGAGCAATCTTCATGCAGAAAAAGTGAAATATCTCTAAAACCACACCACCTAGAAACAAATCGCTTGGTACACATATAGAAAACATGTTTACCGAAAAGATTATATTAAATTTATAAGGTTAGTCACACTGACACTATAGTGACAGCGATTTGCGGCGATCGGCGATGGTTTAAATCGGGCTAATGTTGACACATGCGCAGACAATGCTTTGACGCATGCGCAGAAGCAATTGTGGGAACTTCAACTGCTGGGAAATGAAACTGCGACACCGGCGTACCTTGCATGCAGCTGTACTCGGCGCTGCACAGCTGCGCCTCGGACAGGTAGACCTCGTGTGGGTGGAGGCGTGCCGGCGTGATGCCCAGGTGGCGACACAGGTGGTTGTGGTAGGACACTAGTGCCGTGTCGCGCTCCACCGTCCACTGCTGGCACATCTGCTGTGCCTGGCACACGTCGATACAGGCACACCTGCACAGTAAGTCACATCAGAAGAAGGCGGTTTAACAAATTTATTTATTTATACAAAAAAAAATTATACAAAAAAAAAAGAAGATTTATCACAGGGTCAGAACACATGTGAAGATATGGATTTCAAGGCTATTTCAAGGCTGTTTTTGATCAGGGATGAAAGTGGTCTACAGCAAAAAAATGCGGAAATGAAGCCGAGATTATTACACTGACGGCGAATTTCCGCGAAAACGCAGATTTCCCCCCATAGGATTAGCACTGTCGTGGAATCCTGGAAAAATGCTGGAAGTCAGGTTTCGACTGGCCTTTGTGGTTATATTATCGCCCATATGTAGCTATATCTTGTTTAGAGGTTTATCTTCTAGCACCATCTAAGGTCGTATAAGAAGGGAATTCGAACTAACCAATTGTTGTCACATACATCCTGATTCCTTGGCATTTTGTTTAACGTTAATCGGTGAATATCCAAAATCGCGTAATTCCACAAAATCGCGGAGATCTTTCATCCCTAGTTTGATACACTCACTCACACACTCACACAAACTCACCCTCACACACTCTCACACTCACACACGAATTCACCAGCAATCTGATAGCACTGTATTTCTGATATGATCTACAAATTATTAGGAAACCATATCTACAAATTATGCAATTCAACTACAGGCGCACCAGCGCTGTAAGAACGTGGAACTTGCAGACACACCAGGGCGCTCCTGGCTCCTAAGGGTTAAACGGGGTCAGATGAGTGCGAGCTGATTAAATTAAGTTTTCATTGAGTAGTGCTTTTTGGTGTGCCTTTTAAAATTGTGAGCGCTTAGCAGACTTTACATACCGATCCAGATGCAGATCAAAGCCGCATGCAAGCAGCCCGCGCCAAATTGTGCGGACGTCCTGTTTGACCTTGTCAAGGGCGTAAGACAGGAACCCATCCAAGGTCAGCAGCTTCTCCTCCTCCTTAACAGATTCCTAGTGGTCAGTAAAGCAGACAGTTAATTAAGGTACATACTCCCGATGGATTTGAATTCCTGCTAAAATATGGGTATATATATATATTAGGTTAGTTGTTATAATCTTTGAGGTACAGCTTTATTTCAGGTGTGGCATCATTCGAGGTGTGGCTTTATTTCAGGTGTGGCTATATTTGAGGTGCGGCTTTATTTGAGGTGCGGCTTTATTTCAGGTGCAGCTCTATTTGAGGTGCGACTTCATTTCAGGTGCAGCTCTATTTGAGGTGCGACTTCATTTCAGGTGCAGCTCTATTTGAGGTGTGGCTTTATTTGAGGTGCAGCTTTATTTTAGCTTTATTTGGGGTGTGGCTTTACTTGAGGTGCGGATTTATTTGAGGTGCAGCTTTATTAGGGGTGTGGCTATATTTGAGGTGCAGCTTTATTTGGGGTGTGGCTATATTTCAAGTGCAGCTTTATTTGGGGGGTGTCTTTATTTGAGGTGTGGCTATTGTTGAGGTGCACCTTTATTTGGGGTGTGGCTTTATTTGAGGTGTGGCTTTATTTGAGGTGTGGCATTATTTGAGGTGCAGCTTTACTTGAGGTGTTGCTTTATATGGGGTGTGGCTATATTTTATGTGCAGTTTTATTTGGGGTGGCTAAATTTGAGGTGTGGCTATATTTGAGGTGTGGCTATATTTGAGGTGTGGCTTTATTTGAGGTGCAGCTTTACTTGAGGTGTCGCTTTATTTGGGGTGTGGCTATATTTTATGTGCAGTTTTATTTGAGGTGTGGCTTTGAGGTGCTGCTTTATTTGAGGTGCTGCTTTATTTGAGGTGCGGCTTTATTTGTGTTGCGGTTTAGAATCACATTCGGCTCAAAGCTTACCTTTGACGGCTTTGAGGGGCAATCACTGGCGGCAGATTCCCGACCCAACTTTTCTCCATCCTTAGGTTTTAACTTCTTATCCCTGAGCGTCAATCTTAAAGAAATAAACAAATATAACCAGATGCAGTGCATTTATATCAGGCTTCTGTTGCAGGCCATAAGCACACAAGAATAAAATGGCACTTAAAACATGAAATATTAACCTTTTATTTTAATTAAATATTAATTATTTTATTCAACCCATGCTATGTATATAATGCTAAGTCAAACCATCTGCTATGTCCAAGTATCTGAGATTTTTTTCTTCTTCAATGAAGTTTGCCTAACCTTGTTTTATAAGTTACCGAAAACCTACATGAAATCAATAAATTGAAGTCATGATCGTTAGTACTATAGAATATTGTTAGCTACATTCAAAGGGTGTCTTCGCGTTTCCCTTTTGTCAGTTTCATGTATTTGAGAATTATTTTGTGAAGTGCCTTAGTGTGGACGTGGATTTCGAACTGAGGTCATTGTGTGCAGTACAGAACAGTGGGCAGTCATTGTTTGGTCCTTGTGGGAAGTGAAGAACAATTAGAGAAGTCATTGCTTGGTCCTTGTGTGCAGCAAAGAACAGTGAGTTATTGCTTGGGCCTTATGCGCAGTCAAGAAAGTAGAGTCATTGTTTGGCTTCTATATGTAGTAAAGAATGGTGAGTGAAGTCATTGTTTGACTTTTGTATGCAGTAAAGAACAGTAGGTGGAGTCATTGTTTGGCTATTGTGTACAGTGAAGAACAGAGGGCAATCATTGTTCGGCCCTTGTGTGCAGCAAAAACAGTGGATCGAGTCATTGTTTGGTCCTTGTATGCAGTGAAGAACAGTAGGTGGAAGTCAGTTTGGACACTGTTTACAGTGAAGAATATTAAGTGGTGTCATTTTTATTTGTCCTTGAGTGCAGTAAAGTTATGATCTTGTTCTTGTGTGCAGTAAAGAACAGTGAGTGGAGTCATTGTTTGGCCCTTGTGTACAGTAAAGAAAAGTATGTGAAGTCATTATTTGGCTCTTGTGTGCAGTAAAGAAAGTAGGCAGTCATTGTTTGGCCTTGTGTGCTGCAAAGAACTGTAAGCAGTCATTGTTGGCCTTGTGTGCTGTAAAGAACAGTGGGCAGTCATTGTTTGGCCTTGTGTGCTGTAAAGAACAGTTGGAGTCATTGTTTGGTCTTGTGTGCTGTAAAGAACAGTATACAGTCATTGTTTGGCATTGTGTGCTGTAAAGAACAGTATGCAGTCATCGTTTGGCCGTGGGTGCTGTAAAGAACAGTAGGCAGTCATTGTGTGCTGTAAAGAACAGTGGGCAGTCATTGTTTTGCCTTGTGTGATGTAAGAACAGTAGCCAGTGATTGTTTGGCCTTGTGTACTGTAAAGAACCATGGGCAGTCATTCTTTGGCCTTGTGTGCTGTAAAGAACAGTAGGCAGTCATTGTTTGGCCACATGTGCTGTAAAGAACAGTGGGCATTCATTGTTGGCTTGTGTGCTGTAAAGAACAGTAGGCAGTCATTGTTTGGCCTTGTGTGCTGTAAATAACAGTGGGTAATCATTGTTTGGCCTTGTGTGCTGTAAATAACAGTAGGCAGTCATTGTTTGGCCTTGTGTGCTGTGAAGAACAGTATGCAGTCATTGTTTGGTCTTGTGTGCTGTAAAGAACTGGTCGGAATAGAAGTGACCTGTCACTGCCCAGCGGGGTCACGGGTAAACTCCAGTGGGGGTGGCCACTAAACATGGGTGGAGCCATCCACCATCGGGACTGTCCCTGCTAGCATGCTAACACCTGCCGATACTTATCGATAAGGGTCAGTGCAGTCGAGACCGTAGTAGGGCGCGTTAGTAGGGGCGTGTAATGGACTCCTACACTATTAAGTCTTGCCCGTCACTTTCTTATTGTAGTGTTTTTCACATGGATGAATTGTTCAATTGAATTCCCACGGTTCCTTGCATTTGAAGCCATCGCACCACCTGTAGAGTGGGTACCTGTTTTCCTTGTGATATGTTACAAAGCAACATGGGTAATTTAGAAATGAGGACTCAGGTGCTGCCACCTATGTAGATTTCCAGGGGCCCGCACACACGTGAAGATATGGAATTCAAGGCTATTTCAACTTCAAGCCTTTTCAAGGCTTTTCAAGGCATTTCAAGTCTGTTTTTGACAGGAATTCTAGACTATTTTCATTTGGAATTAGTCCGAAATTGCCATTCTGAATGGCGATTTCAGACTAATTTAGATCAGTGGGGAGAATTTAATGGAATTCAAGGGTTTTCAAGACTAATTACCCAAAATAGGTTAAATTCAAGGCTTTTCAATGCTTTTCAAGGCCTTGAAATGGGGCAAATGAAGTTTTATCGCATCAATTTTTAGTTTACATATATATAAAGAGGAGATATCCAGCTTTCATTTGCAACCCCCAAAAATGTTAAAAATTCAAATTTCCACCCTCCATGTCGCACCTCTGACCAGGTTTGAGGAGGGTGACCCACATGTGACGGGGGTTGTCGTGTTGCCTCACCTTGGTGTCGCCGTGGTGAGGACCATCTTCTCCTTTGGGGAAGGTTTTGCGGCTTTCTTCACCAGTTTACCCTTGGATGCTTTAGGGTCCATACTGATCGTAACAAGTAAATGAAAAAGAAGAGAGAAAAAAAAAAAGAGAGAAAAACCTTTAACATTTTAAAATTCAACACAACCAAAGAATACGTAACTGTAACAGGGTGCGGCTTCTAAAAGTTACTAAGCAGTGTTCGAGAGTATTTTGTTTAGGTTTCGCACATATCTTGGGAGAATACTGATTAAATTTGTGTGTGTGTGTGTGTGGTTGTGAGTGTGTGTGTGTTTTTAAAAGGTTACAAGCAATGTCTTTAATAATGTCAATGCGATTTTGTTTAACTGAGACTCATTGAGATTTGCGTCCATCGGACTTTGCAACTTTAAACAACGACAGGATGGTTGGTTGTTGGAGTTTTACGTCCTGGCAATATCTAAGGGCATATCAGGACGGGTCCCAACTTGTAAAAAGTAAAGCTTGTTTTATTTAATGAGACTTCTAGAGCACATTGATTTTTATCATCAGTAATTGGACATCAAAGACTTGTGACAGTCCACACTCACTGGGATACCAGGCCATCGGCACCATGACCCGATATGCCATTCAGTTGCATTATCCTGACACTGAGCTAACCACCAGTCCTTGCCCTATCCTATTAATGGCAAACGCCAGGCTATGAAGCGACAAGTATCAATTTGATAAGTCATTGGTTTGTCTCGACTGGGAACCGAACTCCCGATCTGCCGCACGCGAGGTCCGCGCTCTACCGATTAGGCCACTGCGCCCGATATATACAGTAACGGTCTGTCATTGGTTATTTGTTTTCTATTAAAAAGAAACCTTGCTTGTAACCTTTCAACTTTGAATATACTTGTATTGTTACTCACACACACACACACACACACATTCACACACACACCCTTTTCAACTTTGAATATACTCACTCACACACTCACACACCTTTCAACTTTGAACACACTCACTCATTCACTCACTCACTCCCTCACTCACTCCCACACACAGGCTCACACACACACACACACACACACACACACACACACACAGAATAAAAAAAGGTCCCCACATAAAATAGGGAGGCAAATTGTTTTTCTCTACTAAACTAGATCAACATACCACGCCCCAAAATTGTCACTACATTGGACAGTGTATTTGTTAAAGGAAAGTCCCGAACACTGCCCTTTGCTAAAGCTTGGCGTGATCTAGTGAAGAAAGTGGTCATTACGATGTAGCCCTAACGCGTGGAGCGTTCAATTCTACCGCTTACAACGAACGCACAGAATACATTGCCACATTTTAAACAGAGCCACTAGAAATCAGTAAGAATAGATTTCAATTATTGAAATTTGTACCAAATTAACATCACATTTATAAATCCGCTCCTCTTTTATCTTTACGTTATTCATGAACCGCAGCATTAATAATAATTTTAAAATCAACTCCCCGCCCCCCCCGCCCAAAATAAAACCCCACATAAATTTGGTGAATATGCTTGTATCATTGGTCATGTTGTTTCGGCAACATGGGTAATTCACACACGACAAGGGACAGATTGTGCTGCCATCTCTGGTTCAGTGAGCTACTATGGAGGGACTGCACATGACATCATCACTCAGTGGTCAGAGGTCAGCAATCAGCCATCTTGGATTACGAGCACTCTTGCCTAGCCCTGTTGTATGCTGATGCAGTAACATCATTTTCATTGTGTTCTGAGCTTTTCTGGGCAGATTACATCCAATGTGTTTACTTTCAGCACTTTAACAACAACTTCTGAGGCCAAACTGCTCAAAACAGTGACAAATAAACCAACAAATAGGTAAATAAGCACAATGTAGACAGGTGCAAGCCTTCTGTATATAGTCCAATATGGCCACCGAAAGTTGGCTTGTGACGTCATTACACCCCCTCTATACTGTATTTTCTAAACCCTACCCCACTTCCGGTTGAGCATGCGACTGGACTGTCAGACTTTACGCTAGGTGGCACCACCACCACCACCACCTGCCAGCTGCCCTGGCGAGTACTCAGCAAACTCGTGACATCACTTCAGGGCCGCGTTCAGGGTCCGTCTCGGAGGCGCCTCGGAGATGGCCGTGACGTCATGCTAGTCTGAACTGCAAAAGCAGTTTGTTGTCTCAAAGATGGCCACCCCCATAGGTGGTGGCCATTTGCAATGGAAAAGCTGCGCTGTGATAGGCTGAAACCACTGGATACGGCGGCCATTTTCGAAGCGCTTTTTGTCTCCTATCTGAAAAGGGAGGCGTTGCCGCGACGTCGCCGCGATGAACCCTGAACGCAAATAGGCCAAAAAGCATCGCCGCGACGTCGCCGAGACGGACTCTGAATGCGGCCCTGGTAGAACCACATGTGCCTCCAGCACTTCTCAACCAGACGCCGAACGAACAACACCTTTACACCTTTTCTTGGCCACCCGTCCAGCTATACACTCACCCAGGTCTCAGGCGGTAGGGCTCAGTGCCAGGGTCTCCGAATTTTGAACTATTAACCTGCTGATCATTTGACCACTGACTTGAATGACTTAATTATTTGATAATACATTTCCCACACCTGTAGTCCCTTGTCGTGTTACAATACTGCCATCTTGTTATATTCCAAATTTATAATTAAATTTAAATACAGCTTCATAAATTGCCCACCTCGGACCAACAAAAAAAAGAGGAGAAAAGAACAAAAGAAAAAAAAGAAAAAACCGGAATCCGAGTCTCAAGCCACGTAGCAGTTTTTGCTTTGTGTGTTTTGTCTTAGTGACGAGATCTGATATTCTGTGCGTTCGTAAGGAAGCTGAAGCGATGGCTGGCTGGCACACTTACTCCTCCTTGTCCATCATCTTGGGCACGCCGTACCGCCGGAGGATGTAGCCCACCTGTTCGGGCAGAGTCTTCTTGGTGGCCCGGACAGCGGTCAGGAAGGGGAACAGCAGGTTCCCTGCCACCTGCAGGGAAACAGCGTAAGCGCCACATTCAAAACCCACCATACACAGATGATGTTTAAATGGACTAACACAAAGTATAGTCAAAGCTGGATTTTGGACTGTTTGCAATCTACAAACAGTTACAAGCCATAAACAGGAAGCAAGAAAATGTAAATTATTACTCAAACAAAATTCAGAAGATTTAAACCAAATTGGATTAGTGCTGCCCAGCGGTGAAAACAAGTGTTAACACACTTATTCATTATGAGCAGGGTAAATAAATTCATCACTAAAAAAAAACCCCAAAAACATATATATATATATATATACAAAGCTTGTTTTATTTAACGACGCCTCTAGAGCAGCACATTGATTTTTATCATCGGCTATTGGATGTCAAACATATGGTCATTCTGACATTTCTTTGGAGGTAACCCACTGCCACCATATAGGCTACTCTTTCCGATAGGCAGCAAGGGGTCTTTTATAAAGGAAAGAATGTATTATTTAACTACGCCTCTCTTGCACATTGATCTTTTCATATCATCGGCTATTGGACGTCAAACATACGGTCATTCTGACATATTTCTTTGGAGGAAACCCATCACTGCCATATAGGCTACACATTCCGATAAGCAGCAAGGGGTCTTTTATATACACTTTCCCACAGACAGGACATCATATATCACAGCCGTTGATGAACCAGTTGTGGACCACTGGTTGAAACAGAAAATAGTCCAAACTGCAAATGGGTCCACTGAGAAGGATCAATCAGATGACCTACAGCTTCACAGGTGGACACGCTACCGCCTGAACTACGTCCCGCTCCATATACATATATACAGGTGCAGGGTAGAGAATAAGGACTGTCCGGTTGCCCGGGGCACCTAGTTTACTCGGTCAGGCAGGTGAAGTTCTTGGTGACCTACCTGAATGGGCAAGTCATTATTTTTCTGATCTTTCAGTTTCAATTGGCTGACTTGGGCATGGGCAAGTAGTTTTGCCACTTGAGCAATTAGAAAATTTAGTCATTTGCCCTATTGGGCAAGTGGGGAAAAAAGTTACTGTCCTACCCTGCAGGGTCTGTACACATGTGAAGATATGGAATTCAAGGCTATTTCAAGGCTTTTCAAGGCTGTTTTTGATAGGAACTCCAGACTATTTTCATTTGGATTTCAGGAAAAATCCACTTACAATGGCGATTTCGGTCTAATTATGATCAGTGGGGGCAGAATAATGGAATTAAAGGCTTTTCAAGAGTAATTAAACATGTTGGCTGCAGGCTAACATGGATAATTTGCACACGAGGCACGTGTTCTATTTTTAGTCTTCTTCGTCAATCGCATACCCCTACCCCGTCACTTCACAACTGGCTGCTCTACACACCACTTCGATCAACCACCGCTCCTGCACTTCTACCACGTGTGTACCTACTTACTAGTTGAACTCTTCTAATGCCGCCCGTGCAGAAGCGCCGAGGTAGGCCGCCTCTTTCTCAAGTGTTGCCGCGTACACAGCCGCCTAGAGCAGTTAGGTCGTCTTGTGAGCCAGTTATGGACCAGAGTTCCTCACAGTCGGTGGACTCCACTCCATTGAGGCCTGGGCAGCAGGCACATGCCTTTTCACCCTCTTCGGACCAGGAGTCGGATCAAGAAGTTATCAGGCGTCTTAGTAGAGAGGCGCGCGACTACGCAGACGTTACAGGACGTATAGCGGCTCTGGAAAGGGTGGTGGCACGCGCGGCTAGAGAACCAACCCTGCAGTCTCCAGCCATGGGTCGTCCCATGGTCCCTGCCACGCCTGCTCGCCCTGCCTGCCCACCACCGGTGCTGCCTGCTCTCGCCCCGCTCATCTCACCTGTTGCACTCCGCTCTCCGCCAGTACTCTACACCCCGGGCTTGGCAGCGGAACCGCCGCCTGCGGCCACTCCGCGCATACCGCCCCGCCCGTTTGCCATGCTGCCCTTGCCTACCCCGCCTCCCCCGCGCCCTCAGAGGTGTCTGCCGCCGGCAGCGGCGGCGTTTGTTGAAGCAGTCCCTGCCCTGCAGAGGCCCAAAGGTATTTCCTTTTTCCCTCATAACTTTGTTTCTCGTGGGGACGCCTGCAAGAAAATTGGTATAGGGGAGGCAAATTGGGCGGAGTATTTTGTGGCATTGCGTAGAATTGCAGCTCACCCTGACTTCCCAGAGGAGTGGTGGCCTCCTTTTCTGAAGCACGAGGAGGAGCTGGCACGCATGGCCATAACCTGGGATTGGTCGACGTGCAGAAGGTGGTCGGAGCGCCTTTTCCAGATGGTAGCAGATGGCCGCTTACCAGCTGCGTGGGCAGACCACGTGGCGCTGAAAGACGTGCAGAGAGAAGTCTGTACCGACGCCTCGAGACAGCAGCCAGCCCGGCCAGTCTACGTCCAGCATGCTGAACGCCCGCCTCTACAGTCATCCGCCCCAGTTCCTTCCCCGGCTCAAGCTCCGTTAAACTCCCGTGAAGATTATAACAAGGAGGTCGATGGCAAGGCCTGCTATCAATGGAACTGGGGCAAGGACTGCGGTTTCCAGTCGGCGCATGGTGTGCTCCCAGACAGGCAAGTTCACGTATGCGCCTATTGTGCGTATAGGTTCAAGAGGAGCTTGCCACATCGGGAACAGGATTGCATGAAAAAGAGGAAATATATGGACAAAAAGCTCGCCGAACAGTCATCTACTGCAGTAAGTCCCTTGTCATTGACTCAGCCTTGCCGCCCGCTACCTGACAGCGGCCCGCACTCTGAACCTGCCCCTGACCACGTGGCGGTTGGGCGTGACCTACTTCCCGCCCCGACTCCCACCCTACCCCCCCACTCTCCGCCCCAATGGGAGCCCGACTCCTGCCTCGGACCACGTGGCGGCTGCGGCGGCACCCCGCCCACCAATGGCTCACACTCAGCTTGCCTCCTCTGATACTGATCTATCATTACCTGATGTTGTCTTTGATTGGTTTAATACTGCTACTGCTTCTATTGATGATGTTTCTTCAACTATTTTTTCTCCTCCTCCTTCTCCGTTGCTGTTTAAGCATAAGTTGTCTGAGTTCTGGCCGCTAACGGCCCCGGTGTTGTGGCCGGAGTATAGGGATTACTGTGATATTTATATGACGGTTCGGGAAACAGCTCTGCCGAATTATCTCTCAGCACGTATTCCAATTCCGTCCGGGTTGAAGATTCCGGCTTGGCGGGCTATGTTACTTAATTATCCAGATACGCTGCTAGTCGATCACCTTGAGTTCGGCTGGCCACTAGACTATACGTCTACCGAGGTACCAGTTCCTACATTTGTTAATCACACGGTGGGAGCTGATACCGATGTTCATATTGTTTCATTCATTCGTACAGAATTATCAATGAATGCGTTGCTGGGCCCATTTGATACTGCCCCGTTCTTCCCATGGTGCCAGATTAGTCCCATCATGACTAGACCTAAAAAGAATTCAACGAAGAAGAGGGTGATTATCGATTTGAGTTTCCCGCCAGGACGTAGCGTCAATGCGGGCATTGTGAAGGGATTCTATCAGGGTCTCCCATTTAATTTCTCCCTCCCGTCGGTCTCGACGCTCACTGATAGGTTGTCTAGGTTGGGTACAGGAGCTTGGTTGTGGGCGGCAGATTTATCTAGGGCATATCGCCAACTTAGGGTTTGCCCGTTGTCTGTACCGCTGTTAGGGATCGCTCTGAATAGTCAGATATATATCGATATCGCTCCTCCGTTTGGCTGCAGGATGTCAGCCTTGGCTTGTGCTCGTACTACTAGGGCAGTGGTGTGGCTATTGAGACAGGAGGGTTTTTTCGCGCTATGTTATCTAGACGATGGGTTTGGAGGCGACACAGGAGCGAGCGGGGCAGGCCTATGCCAGGTTTCTTGAGTTAACGGAGCTTTTAGGTCTAGATCTAGCATTGGAGAAGTGCTCCCCTCCGGTCACCTCCCTGGTCTGGCTCGGCTTCCAGATAGATGTACCGTTACTCTTGGTGTCCTTACCGTTAGATAAGCTGGCCGAGATTCTGAAGGAGTGTCGACTTTGGAAGTTCAAGGTTAAGGCATCTAGAAAGCAGCTACAGAGCTTAGCGGGTAAACTACAGCATCTTGCAAAGTGTATCAAGCCGGCTGTGCGATTTACTAATAGGATCTTGGAGGCATTAAGGAAGACCCCCTTCACGGGTCAGCATGTTTTTCCGTTAGAGATCTTAGATGATCTGGAGTGGTTCGAGAAATTTGCGGGTTCCTATAATGGGCGTCAGCTGTTACCTTCTGCCCCGCGGGAAGTTTTCTTGCTCGAGTGTGACGCTACACTAACTGCGGGTGGGGCCTTTTCGCCAACGAAGTTCTATGCAGTTCAGTTCCCCTCAGATGTCCTTCAGAAGAAGCTATCTATAGTGCACCTAGAGGCGCTGAATTTAGTTCATGCAGTCGCAGCTCTGATTCCCACTGACCCCCAGAATTATTGTATTACAGTGAATACCGATAATGCTGCATCTCAGTCGGTGCTTGAGTCGGGAAAAGGGAAGGATAGGTTCCTCTGCGCCTGCGCACGACAGTTGTGGTTGTTTTCGGCTGCACGTAACTTTGAGTTGGTGATTCAACATAAGGCAGGTGTCAAGTTAGTGCTCGCAGACGCGCTTAGTAGGTCATTTCTATCGCCACTAATGAATGTGAAGGCCTGAGTATTGTGTAAAGAACGTAACTTAAGTGAGGTATTTCCTTCATTGGCCTTAGATCTGTTCGATTTTGATGTCTGAGCTATTCTTGTTATCGTGGAAGATAGTATATTTGTTGCCTCTATCTTCCAGACTACACAGTGACTCACCACGCGGAGCTGATCAATCTCTTCACCGCTGGCCTGGCGACACGTACATGGCAGAATAAGGCTGCACATATAACACGCTATTTCTCTTTCTGCTCGATTAATAATGTCTCTCCTCTTAAACCTACTGTATATGACTTACTGTCCTTCTTACTGTTTCTGTCTAAATCTCTTAAGTCATCAGGAGCAATTCTGAATTACTTTTCGTCCGTGAAGATTTGGGTAACCGGTAGCCCGGGTTCATACCTCCAATTCCAAGCTAATGAGATTACGGTTATGAAAAGAGCTATTTTGAAGTCCTCAACTCATATTGTTAAGCGAGCGCCTCCGGTCAACCCGAGAGAATTTAGACGTATAATCGCATATTTACTCTCTCTGAAGCCCACCCCTCACGTAGTTGTAGTAGCGCTTCTTTTGGCGTTTTTGACCCTAATGCGTCAAAGTAACCTTGTTGCCTCGTCATCTGGCGTCCTTGGCCCTCATGTTCTTAAAGCAAAAGATGTTGCTCTGTTTGAAGATAAGCTAGTGGTGACTATGCGCTCCTCTAAAACTCGCTCTGCTGACTCTGTCCTACTTTTCCATCTGCCTGCTATCCCTAATGCTCAGTGTTGCCCTGTGAGAGCCTGGAGGACGTATGCTGCCACCGTCCGCCTGACCCTTGATGCTCCTGCTCTGTTGCTGCCTTCAGGGGCTCCATTGACTAATAGAGTCCTCCTACGTGCATTCAGACTAGCTGCTGAGACAGTGGTTGGTCTCGACAAGCGATTTACATTGCATAGCCTTCGGAGAGGTGCAGCTCAGGCCTGTGAGTCCTCAGGCTTGCCATTGTCCGGGATAATGCAAGCAGGTACATGGCGAACAAATACTGTCAAGAACTATTTGAACTTTCCGGTAATACGTGATGCCCCAACAGCGCTCATATCTCTTTTGGTTTGAGCGCTGTACTGCTGTCATCTCGTCGTGACCTCATATCTACATCTCACGAGTTGCTCATAACTGCTGAACTGATAGAACTGCTCATGGCGCCTGGGTCACCGTACCTGGCCCTCATCACGACTGCCGCTGATACGTCAGCCAAGATTAATTCTATTAATTTTATTAAATAAATAAATAACATTAAACGTTCTCATTATCTTCTCGTCCTGTTTGTATGCTTGTGTGTACGAGTGTGTGAATTAAACATGTTGGCTGCAGGCTAACATGGATAATTTGCACATGAGGCACGTGTTCTATTTTTAGTCTTCTTCGTCAATCGCATACCCCTACCCCGTCACTTCACCACTGGCTGCTCTACACTCCCTCGCTGCTCTACACACCACTTCGATCACCCACCCACTTTACAAGGGTTTGAGCGCTGTACTGCTGTCATCTCATCGTGACCTCATATCTACATCTCACGAGTTGCTCATAACTGCTGAACTCATAGAACTGCTCAGGGCGCCTGGGTCACCGTACCTGGCCCTCATCACGACTGCTGCTGATACGTCAGCCAAGATTAATTCTATTAATTTTATTAAATAAATAAATAACATTAAACGTTCTCATTATCTTCTCGTCCTGTTTGTATGCTTGTGTGTACGAGTGTGTGAATTACTAAAAATGGGTTAAATTCAAGGCTTTTCAAGACGCGGAAGGGAATTGACATTATTTGTATGTATTCCACATGTTGCCCCTCCACCCCAACTGCCATCGGTCCACCTCGTCCCTAATGGACCCGAGCTGTCATCAGTCACAAAGGGGGTTATATATTACATGTATGGCTATACACATGCCAACCCAGAACGAATTAGCATTTTTATTGCATATTTAAAGCAATAATGAAATTAATTTCTCTGTCCAAAATAGTTAACTTTGGGGATATTTAAACTAAAGTGAAAAGATACCAAATTAATTTTGGCATGCACATTGAAATACTGGGCTCCTCAATGACAGGTTCTATTAAATTTGCTTAATATTGTTTCTATACAGCAACATATGCTGTATAGAAACAAGTGTTTCTATACAGCATGAGTGCGCCAGTATCTAAGTCAGATATGGGGAATACAATTTAGATAAGTGTGGTTTTTTGTTGTTGTTTAAAAAAGAAATGATAGAAAATGTGATGCTTTTATCAGATTATGCAAAGCTTAAATTGGTTGAAAAGCAAATCTAACACAATTTGTATGATTTTAAAACCTAACCCTAAGCACAGTCCCACATGAAGTGAATTCGTAATGACGTCACGATGTACCTCATGCCAATATAAGGACAGAGGGACATTACCAGGAGGTGGTCATAAAACATTATTTCCTACAATGAAAGCATGCAAACAACCTATGATTGGATAACCCTGGAAGTTACATTCGGGAGAAAATGCATTAACATACATACTTGGAAATTCACAGATTAACCCTTTGGAGCCGGTGTTGTAGTTTCCACGGCACACCAGTTTGCCAGGGACACATCGCTTCTGCGCATGCATCAAAATCGAACAGCATCGTCACTAACCTTATAAATTTAGTATAATGTTTTTGGTAAAGATGTTTTCTATATGTGTACCAAACGATTTGTTTCTAGGTGGTGTGGTTTTAGAGACATTTCACTTTTTCTGTATGAACATTGCTCACAACCATCGACGATGCCTTGAGTTTGACAGTACGCGCAGTGCAAAACGTTAGTTTTATTCAAAATTAATAGAAATCCAGAACCCCCAACCGTATCAATTTAATATAGTCTTTTTGGTAAACATGTTTTTTATATGTGTACCAAGCGATTTGTTTCTAGGTGGTGTAATTTGAGAGATATTTGACTTTTTCTGTATGAAGCCGTTGACAATGCATTTGAATGGATGTGCCCCTGGCAAACTGGTGTGCCTCAGAAACCGCAACACCGGGAAGGCCTGGGTGCGCCTGCAAGTTCCACGCGCTTACAGCCCTGATGCACCTGTAGTTGAATTGCATAATTTCTAGATATGTTTTCCTGATAATTTGTAGATCATATCAGAAAAACAGTACAACATAATTGCATGAGAATTGAGGTGTACCCGGACTATAAGGGCGTGAAACCCACAAACGCACCCAAGTACTCCCAGCCCCAAAGGGCTAAGATTTGTTTGCTTGTATTTTTAAATAACCTTTAAGCGAAGTTTACGCGTGTCGTGTTACAAGGCTCAATTCAGCTCACCTGAAGCATGATTTGGTCACGGCCCAGGCAAATGTAGCCGGAGTCGTATTGCGTCTCAATAAAACTCATCCGCTGTTCCGAGATAAAGCAGCTGTGAAAGACTTCGGTCAGGGCAATGAGAACAGCATCATTGAGTTGCATCGCCTCCTTGGAGGATGTGATGCCGGCGAGTTTGGAGAGGAGGTAGTCTTCTAGCACCATGTGCGCATTGTTCTGCGGCTCGCAGATGAGACTCTGGTTTACAAGCGATATGGACATCATCTCCTCAGGGATGTCGCTTGGGTTCTCGGGGTCAAGCGTCAGGCCGTCGATGACAGTCTTACTGCGGAACAGCGCCTTCTTCACTGCCTCCACCTTGGTGCGAGAACGCACCTCGATCACAGCATGTCCTTTGATCACCACCTTCTTTTGCAGCACATTGCATTGTGCCGAAGGTTGTGCAGCGTCTGCTGCAGTCTTCTCCACGTCTGTGGCCAGTTCGCTGTGCGAAGCCACATGAGACGGGCGGACCTCCACCTCCTCTGTTGGAAGATACAGCTCGTCCTTGAAGAGCCCACCATTCATGCTGCAGGCCTTGCGGATGGCCATCGCCACCACCGCCTCCTCCAGGTGAGTCGGGATGCCGGTGATCACCAGTAGCCGCGAGTGCACAGTTGGCGCAAGAAGCGCATGCGCCGCATCGGCGATGGCGTCATTGGTGACGCCCTGGCCCTGGATGTCACCGGTGGTGATGTATCGCAGGATCTGGGACATGGTGAGCGCGCGGTGAAACCACAGCATGTCTTCCGGCTTGGCACCTGGCAGGTTCACGCTCGATGAACTGCTCCCCGAGGTCAAGGACAGCGCACTGCCCGTCGGCGTGCTTCCGCCGCTCAGCTGCTCGCTCGACTCGCTCGACCGGCGTGGACTTCCACTGCGCTTGGGCGTTGTTGAGCCACGCTCGCGCTCTCGCTTCGCCTTTAGCTTCTTGCGCTTGCCAGCCGCCATCGGACTTGTTGGCACAGGCAGCGTGGCAGCGATGGTCGAGCTTTCAAGCGCTGAGGTGAGCGCCGAGAGGCTGGACGACGTGACGGGGGCCGTCACCTCGGCCACGGCGAGGCAAACCTCAATGAGTGACTGGAAGTAGGTGGAGAAGCGCCCCGTGTCACCCACCCCGAGCCCCATGCCTGTTCCGCTCGCTGTGCTCGTTGTGCACCACGACTTGGTCTCCTCATCGTAAAGCTTGCGCAGCTCGGCCTGCAGCTGCACGAGCAGAGCCAGCGACGGGCTGAGGTGCGGGCTCAGCGAGCTGCTGCAGCCCATGCCCTGGGAACCGCCCACTTCGCTCCCGGGCACCCCGCCCCGCTCGCTGTAATGCAACATGCGCAGGCACTGCGCCAGCAGGTGGAACACGTGCTCCTTCACCAGAGCGGGTATGTGTGTGCGCCACAGACAGCCGCCGAGCAGCTCCGTCACATGCAGCAACACGGGTGGTGAGATCACCACTGTCTCAAAGTTACGCCATGGACTCGTTGTGCCCGGCTCCTTAGCCGCGGCACCACCACTGCCTGTCCCACTTCTGTCCACAGTCGTCCTGCTACCACTGGCAACTGTCCCACCTCTACCGCTTTCACCACCATTTTGACCAGCCAGCTCGCTGAAACAACCTCCAGGTGTGGGCGTGTGCATAGATGTGGACGAAGGTGCCAGTACTGGTGTGACGGTGGAGCCAGGGCCAGATCCAGGACCAAGTCCAGGTCCATGGCCTGGCGTGGGGTTCGGCTCGCTATCAACGTGGCGGTGCTCAAAGTTGTAGCGTTGCGTGACGAGAGTCTCGATGTAGGTTATGGCGAGCGGGAACTGTGGCGGCAGGGCATGCACGGTGACAATGATGCCGGGCGGTGGCGACATGCCGACCCGCACGTGCAGCAGGTCGCACGGCACAATCACGGCGGCATACTGGTCGCTCTGGTTGCTCGTCAACGCCATGTCCCGCGGGTAGGACACGATTTCTTGTTTTGTCAGCTGGCCATTCTTCTTGATTCGACTACCCCGGTACGTGTAGAAGCGGGCCCATGGCGACTTGTACGGCGGGGTCCTGTAGCAAAGAACAGGGGGTGGTAGGGGTAGGGGGGGGGGAGGGGAGTCGTTAGACAAAATGGATTTACCCAATCACAATCCCCTTTCAAATTCCATGTGAATACAATGTTGTAGTTTGTGTGAAAAGTACAGTTTAGATTTCCCTCATCCAACAACCCAATAATTTTTTAGTTCATATATCCATATGCTAAGTACCTTTTAACACATAATCAACAGACATCCTTCCACTAAGTACCTTTCACCATATAATCTACATATACCCATATGCTAAGTACCTTTTAACACATAATCTACATATATCAACATGCTAAGTACCTTTTAACACATAATCTATAGACATCCTTCCACTATGTGCCTTTCAACACATAATCTACATATACCCATATGCTAAGTACCTTTTAACACATAATCTACATATATCCATATGCTAAGTACCTTTTAACACCTAACCTACTGACATCCATATGCTAAGTAACTTTTAACACATAACCTACATACATTTCCTATATACACTCTTCCAGAATCACAATCTCAAAGTTATGCTGTATTCCACCTGCGCTACTTCCCACAATTGCTAGCTGAGCTGTGGTGCTTACTCTTTGCGCGTTGTTTTCGGGTCCGCTTTACATGAGATGACGAGGAAGGCTGCTCCAGGGAAGTAAATGTCAGTTGTGACCTTCACCTCCACCACCGGAAGCTCCTCAAAGGCGAACAGCTCTGGCGCAGTCTGAAACAACACCATGCATCGTCAGATATGGGTCCTTCTGGGAAACTGGCCACTAAAGTGTGACATGCAGTGTCCGTACACATGTGAAGATATGGAATCCAAGGCTATTTCAGGGCTTTTCAAGGCTGCTTTTGATAGGAATTCAAGACTATTTTCAATTGGATTTCAGGAAAAGACAACAATGGCAAATGGCGATTTTAGACTAATTTAGATCAGTGGGCACAGTATAATGGAATTCAAGGCTTTTCAAGACTAATTACCCAAAATAGGTTAAATTCAAGGCATTTCAAAGGCCTTGAAATGGGGAAAATGAAGTTCAAGACTTTTAAAGACTTTCCAGTCCCCGTACGGACCCTGGACATGGAAACTAAATGTGAAAGCCATCCAAATAATAGCAGAAAACATTCTAAATAATAGCAGAATCCATGTTCATATGAAGGGTTACATGCTGTGCACATGCCAAAGGTGAAAAAAAAGAAGCTATTTCACTTTTTGATTTTGATCGTATACAAATTGAGCAATATGTTAATATCACTTGTGTAACATGGAAATCAAACACACATCCAAAACATCACTTTACGTACATAACAAATTCAAACAAGATTTGATTGATTACAGTTAGGCAAACAAGATTATGTCTTACAAGAAAAAGGTTTTTAACAAGTTTGGATAAATGGTTGGTGTCGATATGTAAATTTAGTACATTTTCACTTTAGCACAAAATAATACAAGCATACTTTTGATACATTTTGCGGGATAGATTAAATACATGAAGCATTGCTAACATACTTAACACACACAGCCAACAATAATATAAGCATACTTTTCATACATTGTGTGTGATAGATTAAATAAATGTAGCATTACACTCACTCACACACACTCAATCACCCTCAATCACACCCTCTCACACACTCAGACACATACACTCACATACACTCATTCACACTTACTCAGTCACACACACTCACATACACAGTCACTCACACACTCACCCCGCAATCACGCACTCACACATTCACAATCATTCACACCCACACCCACACACGCACTCACTCACACACCCTCACCGCAAACACTCACACAAACACACTTAATTACACCCCCCATACTCTCCCCACCTCCACTACTGAACCCCACCAGACAGACATACGCAGGCAGGCAGATAGATAGGCAGACAGATAGACAGACAGGTAGGAAGATAGACAGAGACACAGACACAGACAGACACACATACAGGCAGACACACAGACAGGCAGACACACACACATAAACAGACATGCAGACATACACAGACAGATATACAAACAGACAGACACACAAACAGACACACATACATACATACACAGAGACAGACACACACATACAGACACACAGACACATACAGACATACACAGACAGACATACACACACACACAGACAGACATACACACACAGACAGACACACACAAACATACATACACACAGACAGACACACACACAGACTGACAGACAGACAGACACATAGAGAGACACACACACACATGCAGACACAGACAGACATACAGACAGACAAACACACACACACACAGACCCACAGAGAGACGAGCTGACCTGAAGGCACATGCAGATCTGGCTGGAGAGCTCTATGAGGTAGTCCTCGCCCTGGTTGGCTGCCCGCGCTATGGCTACCCGCAGCTCGTCACGCAGCCGGCCACTGTCCGAGTACAGCAGGTCAGAGATGCACATCGTCTTGGCGTTCAGGCACTGCATGGCCGACTCAGCCGTCTGCAGCGATGAGGGCACCACACACCTGCAGCGACAACAAGCTGGTTGGTTGTTGGAGTTTCACATCCTGGCAACAGCTAGGGTCATATCAGGACGGGTACCTACAGACTTGTAACAGTGTGCACTCATGGCGACTTTATAGTGCTGTCCCATTGGGAAATCAGGCCACCAGCTGATATCCCACTCAGTCACATTATCCTGACACTGAGCAAACCAGTCGTTGCCCTATCCTATTAATGCTGAGCGCCAGGCTCGGAAGCAATAAGTATCAATTTTAAAGTCATCGGTTTGACTCGTCCGGGAACCAAACTCTCGACTTTCGGATGCGCGAGGCCTGCCCTCTGCCAATTAGGCCACCGCGGCTGGCACAACAAAAAGTAAAGCTTGTTTTATTTAATGACACCTCTAGAGCACATTGATTTTCGTCTCATCGGCTATCGGACGTCAAACATATGGTCACTCTTGACATACTTCTTTGGAGGAAATGCGCTGCCGCCACTTAGGCTACTCTTTCCAATAAGCAGCAAGGGTCTTTTTATAAAGTAAAGCTTGTATTATTTAACAACGCCTCTGGAGCACATTGATTTTTATCGGCTATTGAATGTCAAACATATGGTCATCCTGACATATTTCTTTGGAGGAAACTGGCTGCCCCCACATAGGCTACTCCTTCCGATAAGCAGCAATGGGTCTTTTATATGCACTTTACCACAGCCTTTGATGAACCAGTTGTTGACCACTGGTTGGAACGGAAAATAGCCCAAACTGCAAATGGATCCACTAAGAGTGAGAAGGATCAATCCGATGACCGACAGCTTCACAAATGGGCACTCTACCGCCTGAGCTACGTCCCGCTCCCCCTCCAGCAACAGAGCGATGCCGCTTTGCTCCCAGCACAGCTTGGGGTTTAAAATCCTGGCAACATCTATGAGGCCACATAGGGTTTGTTTGTTTGCTTGTTTTCGATTTCCTCAGCAACTTCCAAGATTTATATCGGGATAGGTACCGACTTGCGACAGGGCACACTCATGGCAACTTTATAATATAGTTAGTTAGTTGTTGGAGTTTTACGTCCTAGCAACATCTAAGGTCATATCAGGACAGGTACCGACTTGTGACAGTGTGCACTCATGGCAACTTTATAATATAGCGCTGCCCCACTGGGGGACCAGGCCGTTGGCACCATGATCCGATTTCCCCACTCAATCACATACCGGGCGCGGTAGCCGAATCAATAGAGCGCAGGCCTCCCATGCGGGAGATCGGGAGTTCAGTTCCCGGTTGAGTCAAATCAATGAATTTTATTTACAAAAGTACACTTCTCGTTTTCAGGACAACACTATGAGACAAACAGTATTAAAGCAATTTTGGAATACTGTAACATCACCTTTTATATTAACAACTAAATTATTTAGACTAAATTGATTAGCCTATTTCCAAAAGATATTTCGCAATACCATCACTTCGCCTTTTTATATTAATAACTAAATTATTTAGACTAAATTAGTGTTTCGAAACTGTTAGACTTCTTCTTCTTGTGCTTCTTGTGTTGGTTCTGGGATCAGTCGATGGGTCAACGTGGATGGCCACCCGCTGTGATGGACTCGCTTGGTTGTTTGTTGTTTTACGTCCTAGCAACATCTAAGGTCATATCAGGATGGAGATGGACTCGCAGCCACCTGCATCTGTAGGGCATCTGTGAATCTGGCCATGTCTAGAAAACTGTTGGTTTCAGCTCTCCTTTGTGCAGTGTAGCCTTGAATCCGAGGCTCGTCTGGAACCGTTTCCTATCGAGTTCTCTTTTCATGTGGTCAACTGAACAGTAGGTGAGATTTCTTATGTTCACTGGCATTATATTAAAGATACGGGGTCCATGCATTGTGAAGCTTGCATAGGCTTGCTTTTGTACTACAGATGGAGCTGCATTGCTAATTCTGTGAATCAAGCATGTATGTCCTCGTCGTATGTGGTTTGATGACACTATGCCATCTTCTCCAATGTTGGGAACTTGTCCTTCATTGAACTATGCAGCTTTAAGCAATCTACCAGATTTCACACCGGGAAATTATCAGAAACCACATGCTCATATATATCAAAAAGTCATCTCTAGTAGGGGTGAACAATAATCATGTTTAAATCTGAGCAAAACCAGCTTTCAATCAATAGGATACAGCTATGATAGGCCTTGGACCTGTTAGCCGCTCTGAATCAACTGTAAACATGCTGTGGAGGTCCTAGTTCCAGCACATATTGTTTATCTATATTGGCGTAGAGTTGATGAACTGGGAAAGAATACACAAAATTCAAGATGGCAGCCACTGGATTCATTCCATTCAATTTCTCAAGTTGATTAATCTACATGATCTAATAAATATCCGCACCCCAAAAGTAGCGGGTTATGACAGATAAATATTTGAACGATATATTTAACACAGTAAATTCAGAATTCACTTTGACCAGTTAGCCCGAACCTGCCACGTGGTTACTGGAAGCCGTCGTGTTTTCTTTCTCGGCCATCCCACTCATCCATTTATGAGAACACACAGGGTTGAACTCATGGGACTATCCAAACAAGAGACAATTGACCAAACATTATAAGAACTGTAACTAAGAATACCATCAAAACGAAAAATATTCATAAACCTCAAACTTATACGAATTTGTGTCCCGCAGAATTCAGAATTCTAGTTACAACCGCCGCCGCTGGTGGCGCCACCTACCCGTGAGGCTGTGGCGGGGCGAGCAGCTCGTTGGAGAGCAGCTGGAGGTTCTCCACGTCCAGCTCCTGGAGCAGCGCCGCACTGGCCGCCATGTCGGTGCCGAGCGAAGAGCATGCCGGGAAGCCCATAGCGGGCGAGTTGCACTGCGAGATGAGCTCGAGCAGCGCCGAGCGGCAGTGCATGCGTGCCAGCACCGATTCCACGTGCAGCAGCTCCCTGCACAAACACGGATCGTAAAAAAGTAAAGCTTGTTTTTAATTTAACGACGCCTCTAGAACACATTGATTTTTGTATCATTGGCCATTGGACGTCAATCATATGGTCATTTCTTTGAAGGAAATCCGCTGCCGCCACATAGGCTACTCTTTCCGATAAACACCAAAGGGGTCTTTTATATGCACTTTCCCACAGACAGGACACAGCACATACCACAGCCTTTGATGAACCAGTTGGGGGCCACTGGTTGGAAACATGGTTCATACACACATGACGGAATTAAAGGTTTAAAAAAAAAAAAAGTACTTTCCAGGTAAATTTTACCAAATATATCGAGCTATTACTGATCTCATAGCCGGATGATTCTTGCATCGCAAGATTTAAAAAACAACCCGAAAAAACAATATTTTAGGCACTATATATTTAATGTGACATAAAATTATCATTTTTCAAAGGGTTTTCCAGAACGCACCATGATTTTCAAGGGTATTCAAGCACTTGAATAAATTACTTTATTTTCCAGGGTTTTCAATGTGCGGACAAACCCTTGCGAAGGACAGGGCGTCAGCAACATCAATCCACCACTGACCATTTAAGGATTTAAAAAAAAAATTCTTTTAATTAAACAAAAATCTTTTATTATATATTATATAATAAAATATATATATATAAAATATATATAATCTATATATATATATATAATATATATATATATATGTGTATAATAGTTGTCCTACATAAATAAGAATGACAAGACATGATAGTGGGTAAGAGTTGTAATCTCTGGCAAGAGGAACTACGCCCTTTACCGAAAAGAAAAATCCAGCGGTACAGTGAGTGCATGTAGGGGGAGGGGGGGGAGCGGTGCGTGCGCAGACGTGGCGCCCCCCAACGGACATGAGTGAGAGCAGGATGGTAGTTGTAGGTTAAGCAGGCCCAACCAGTAGATGACTGGGAGGGGGAGTAGTAGATAGGCTAGGGAGAGGATGGACGCTTCCGGCCTTATTATACTCGTATAATGGCTTATACAGCATATAATAGTTGTCCTACATAAATAAGAAAGACACAAGACATGATAGTGGGTAAGAGTTGTAATCTCTGGCAAGAGGAACTACGCCAAAGGACGGAGTCCCCCCACCCACAGAGTTAGGTCAAGTCATGTCAGACCAGTTAATAAGTCCTGTAAGTCTAGTTAATAGACCTCGTCAGAGTGTTCAGCGGTGGCGGCGAGCGCCGTAGCCACCCGCATATCGTTCAGGATCCTGGTGGTAAGCGGTGTCTTAAGGTACGTGAAGACAGTGTCAGTGGAACAGTCTCCCCTCGCGCGAAGTTCTTCCAGGGAGGCACCAGTCATGGAGAGGAAGGTGCAGCCACCCCTGCGGAGTGAGTGGGAGGAGACCTCCTCCGGGTCAAGGCCGGCCCTGGCTGAGAAGTGCTTTAGGGTAGCCTGGTAGTAAGGATAAGGCAGGGGGGTGGAGCCCCCCCCCGGGAGGGGAAAACGGAAAGCCATGGCATCGTCAGGGGCGGGAACCTCCGCGAAGTGCCGCTCTGTCCAATGGACCGCACATATTAGGGTGTTAGGGCACCGGGCAACAGGGACCTGGAGGACACGCTCCCGGAATTGGATCGTCTTGGATCTGCAGATCGAAATCAGCAGGCCCCACGGGAAGAACTTAAAGTCACCGCGGAGCAGGGATGAGTCAGACAAGGTCACCTGGCATTTCCGTAGGAGAGCCCTGAAGCTACAGAGCAGGGCAGCACGCCAGGCGACATGGCCAGGATTAGAGGTGAGGAGGGCCAGCATCCTCAGCAGCATTGCCGGCAGCAGCGGGAGGGCCTGGCGGGGTGCGAAGGAACGCTCCCGGCGGATCCCTCGGAGCGTAGAGGCGATCTCGTAATCTGTATAGAATATAGGGGTGGAGCCGTGCTGTTTAAGGAAGTTATTGAGCCCGCTGAGGTAGTTCAGCACAGACGAGTACTTGAGCGTCCGCGCAAGCCAGGTCGCGTAGAGGGCCACCTGTGGCGATGGGCACAGGAGTGGGGCGTGCATCTCTGCAGACTCCCCCATGAATTCCAGGTACTTGCGCACCTGCACCGCCCTTGTGGTCACCGAATTTGGTGCGTACGACTTGCTTTGATACCCGCACTTTTCCTTCACCAGCTCCGTGAACCCTGGAAGCACAGAGAGTATCATCGTCAAAAAGGTGCGTGCAGCACATGAGTCTCCCTTGGTCAGCATCGCGGAGGCGGCCCAGGCTCCCAGGCGCGTTGAGGCGGCTTAGGGCATCCGAGATCTTGTTGTCATTGCTCTGAATGTAAACAGAAGATATTTGGAAGCTATTTTCAGTGGCCAGCCAGAATAGGCGCGAAGAAAAAACATGATCTCAGGCGACCTAGAGCGACCAGTGTTGAGGGCCGCCCGAACCGTTGTACTGTCCATGACCATTACAACTGCTGAATCCTTCCAGCAATGGCCCCAGGATAGGGCAGTGGCATAGGCCGCCCACATCTCCTTTACATTAATGTGGGAGGCAGGGCTGACAGCCTCATGAGGGAGATGGTGGTGACCCAGCACTGTACTGAGGTGCCGGTCATCCTCGTCGCTGAAGGCCCCGGCAACCCAGCTGTCATAATGGACCGAGCCGAAGCCGAAGTCTGAAGCGTCGCTGTAGGTGGAGAGGTGTTGGGCGAAGCTGCCGAGTATGCGTGCCTTCCCATTGAACCTCGCCGCAAAGCCCCTCCCCCAGTCGATGTCGTCTCTGAATCCCTTTGAGAGGCGGACCAGGTGGTAGGGTTCACGGACACTGCCTACGCTGTCATAGACTCTACGACAGAAGGTGCGCCCGCCCCTAACGACCTTGCTGCAGTGGGCGAGAAGACCAGCCAGGCGTTCAAGCGCCCTCCTGGTGGCCTTCTTCCGGCCGGAGACATCCTCAAGGACGGTGAGCAGGCGTGCAAGCTTGTCCTCAGGCAAGCTCATTTCAAGTCTGACAGAGTCAATGTTAATGCCCAAGAAGCGGACCACAGTGTTTGGGGATGATAGCTTTGCGAAGCTCACAAGAAAACCAATCCGACGGAGGATAGCTATCAGTCTCCCTTGATCAGCGCAGCCCTGCTCAAAGCCACTGCTGATGAGACAGAAGTCGTCGAGGTAGTTGACTACCCTCTCAACCCCTTCTCTGGCGGCACACCTGACTACAAAGTCAGATATCTTGCTGAAGACGTACGGGCTGGAGGAGAGGCCCATACAAAGGCGGTTATCCTTCATGTAGGTGCTCCCTCCCTCAGCGAAGTCCCAGTGGAGCCCCTGCCGATCCCGGTCGTCAGGGTGAATGGAGACCGCCCGATAGGCATCTTTAATGTCCACCGTGCACATGTGATCGCCAGCCTCCATGAGGTCGGCAACAGCGTCCACAGAACGGTATTTAAACTTCACGCATACCCGGTCGGTGCAGCTGTTGACCGATCTGCCGTGAGGTCTGCTGCAGTCCACGATGGCCCTCCCACCCCCATCGTCCTTGGGGATGCAGAATATGTCGTGCACGCAGGATGGCCTGGACCCGACTACGGATACGTGTGAGTTGTTGATTTCGGCCAGCAGTTTATCATCGATGATGGCCCGGTCAGCCTCGTCCCGAACAGTTTTGTGACGGGAGTCGTAGTCAAGGCTGCAATCAGGGTTTATAACACGGAAGCCAAAGATGGCTCCCCTTAGGATGTATTCAAAATCAGGGTCAGTGTCACCACGGAGAAAAAGTTCGCAAAACACCCTGCAGGGTCTGAGCTGGGCCGGGAGGCCTCCGACATAGTGGCTGCATGTACATGTCCCGGCAGCACATTTGTCAGAAACATCAAAGACAACATCAGGCCGTCCCGGATCCTCACAAGCTGTAACACGCAGAACAACAGGATCAGTCTTTGTGCAAGTAACGGTGAACCAGTCTCGGGGGCCGGTGTCAACATGTGCCCAGTCGGCAATGGCGGCAGGGGGGAGGCTGCGGTAGGCATCAACACAAGTCCCATCAGCAGTCCCGGCGACGCCCCCTTCCGTGGGGGCGGGGCCGCCACCGCCGTCATCAACAACAACCCCACCCCCACCCCCGCCCAGGTGGGGGGGGCTCCCCCGGTCACCATCGCCGACCAAACCACCGGCCAGATGTTGGTCACTTGAAACGGGGTTGCCATGGCAACCCTCGGCGGCCCCGCCACCCCCTGCGCAGGGGCTCCCGGCGACCTCAGGGGCCCCCCACTTGGGTTGCATAACCCCAGCCCTGCGGCCGGCGTCCTCCGCCCGGGCCTTCTCCAGGGTGACCGTTGCGGATGGAATGACGCCTGGGTGGGCTGTTCCCGCCTCCCGGGCATCGGTGGCGTGGGTAGCAGGGTTCCCGCCCTTCCTAGCGTCCCCCCAGCACGTGGCAGGGAAAATGGCGGCATCAACGGTCCCTCCCCAGCCCCCGACCTCCGGGGGGGTGGGGGGGGGGGTGCAGCGCGGCCACCGTCAGCCTGGATGCTTGCACATTTTACATACATGGCGGCCACATTGTGGCGGCCAGCTACATCAACAGTAGGCACGCTTTTCTCATCGTAAAGGATGCCATCATCCCCGCCCCCGCGGCGGACACTACGAGGCATAACAGTTTGGGTGGCGATAATCTCATCTGGGGCGGTATCAGGGTGAGAGAAAAGAAAACATCCCGCCCCATTCGCCCGTCAGTCCCTCATACACTTGACGCGCTTGTGTGACTTGCTACCACACTTAGAGCAAACATGAGCATAGTTACAATTCTCCTCTGAGCTGCCGCATCCCGACTCCTTATTCCATCTGAAGCACGGGCGCTTTTTCTCTGAACCCGTCCCGCGAACCGATCCGCCACTCCCCGGCTTCTTGTATCTGAGATGCTGAGTGCCGTAATGGATGACGCTCCCGCCATTGTAAGCTTCGGAGAAGGCGGAGAAGCCGTAGATAGCCGCCTTCTTACGGACAGCATTGTCATAAGCGATATGTGCCGAGTCTTTAAAATCATTATCTATGGCGCGTACAGCTATAAAGTTTATGTGCTCAAAGAGAGCCCGATAGTCCTTTGTCATCAATCCCTCTATGTCTAGAGCCCACTCAGTAGTAGCAGCGATTATACCATAACCATTGAGTTTTCGCACCTCCCTGTCGTCCACCGTGTAACGTTTAAGTGACCACTTACTTTTTCATCTACGGGCTGAGCTGGAGGAGCGGCTGCGCGAGTCTGACGTGCTCCTCCGCCTGGTCCTGCGTGCACAGGATCTCCTCCTGGAGCGGCCACCATAGCTGGAGTGGCCGTCCGCGTTGTCAGCATGAGCCCATGCCCGGGAGCGGTCCTCCCTTGAACCACACGCTCTACGATCCGGCGAGTCGTCCCTCCCAACTCTCCTCTTCCTCAGCCGGTCCCGCTTAGCCGAAAGCTTGGCCAGTTTCTCGTCCAGTTCCAGGGCCTCAATCTCGTTCCTAGCCGCCTCAATCTCTATTTTGACTGATCGGGCCCGCTCCTCACTGGCCAGCGCATTGGATACTGGCGTGGTCTCCTCCTTCTTGACTGATTTTGTCGCCATCCTTTCCGCTGACGTGCGTCTAGAGACACGCTTAGATTGACCGTCCGCCTCCTCAGCTTCTAACTGGTTCCGAGCACACAACTCCAGTTCGCCTTCACGGTGTGCGACTCCACACAGGGAACAAAGGGAGGGAGGCATCGGCGCAACGGTACGTAAGGAGCACTCCGTTTTCGTTGTCAAAAGTCAGCGTACAGTGAGTGCATGTAGGGTGGGGGGAGCGTGCGTGCGCAGACGTGGCGCCCCCCAATGGACATGAGTGAGAGCAGGATGGTGGTTGTAGGTTAAGCAGGCCCAACCAGTAGATGACTGGGAGGGGGAGTAGTAGACGGCTAGGGAGAGGATGGACGCTTCCGGCCTTATTA
>CM059195.1:80453933-80484554 GCA_030323885.1 Branchipolynoe longqiensis
CATCCCCATCGAGTTCCTGCCGCTCCTCACCCCGGCTGACGCCGAGTTCCGCACGTGTGGCCTGCCAGAGGTGGACCTCGACTTCCTGAAGGTGAGCACTTCTTCGCCACGCCTGGGGTCAACATTTTAGATAGTGCCCAGTGCATGTATTACACAGGGATGAAAGATCTCTGCCATTTTGCGGATTTCTGCCAATTTTTGTTACTCTGGTTGAGTCAAACAAATGACTTAAAAATCGATACTTGTCGGTTCCTAGCCAGGCACTCGGCATTATTAGGATAGGGAAAGGACTGGTTGGCTCAGTGTCAGTATAATGACTAAGTGGGATATCTGGTCATGTTGCCAGTGGCCTGATTTCCCTGTGGGGCAGCACTATAAAGTTGCCATGAGTGTGCACCGTCACAAGTCGGTACCTGTCCTGATATGACCTTAGATGTTGCCAGGCCAACAACCAACCGTGTTAATTTCATGCTCATGTTCATTTCATCTTGATTATATGCTTATGTTCATCTCGTGCTCATGTTGATTAAGTATTCATATTGATGTCATGCTCATGTTGATTTCGTGCTCATGTTAATGTTATTCTCATGTTGATGTCATGCTCATGTTGATTTCGTACTCATGTAGATTAAATGTTCATGTTGATGTCATGTTCATGTTGATGTCATGCTCATGTTGATGTCATGCTCATGTTGATTTCATGCTCATGTTAATGTTATTCTCATGTTGATGTCATGCTCATGTTGATTTCGTGCTCATGTAGATTTAATGTTGATGTCATGTTCATGTTGATGTCATGTTCATGTTGATGTCATGCTCATGTTGATGTCATGCTCATGTTGATTTCGTGCTCATGTTGATTTCACCGTATCTCTTTGCACAACACAACAGGTGCACACCATGTACCAGGTGGGCCTCATGGACACGGACCCGCACATCACCTACTTCTGGGCTGCCTTGGACAGCTTCTCCCAGGAAGACCTGCGCAAGTTCATCAAGTTTGCGTGCAACCAGGAGCGCGTACCCCTCATCTGCCCGTGCCGGGATGGCGGCCCCGACACTGCGCATGTGCCGCCTTACCCGATGAAGATCGCCCCGCCCGACGGCTCAGGTAATATAGCAGGGTTTGCACAATCTTGAAAAGGCCTTGAATTTGAAGATGTCTCTTGAAAAGGCCTTAAAATTTGAAAATGCCAGGAAAAGGCCTTGAAAATTGACCAATTGTGGAGAAAAACCCTTGAATTTTTAGATTTATCGAAGTCTGATTCGAAAGCAGCTGTGATTTCCTTTGTTTTCATTTCCAGCTGCATCAACAAAACATCGACCAGTGACATAATCGCGATACGTCAATTCTGGGCATTAGCATAATCTATTCTGGTTCACATCGTCATAGCTCCTATACTTCTTTTGCTTTATAAAAATAGCATACCTGGTGAAGTAAGGCCATAAAGAGTTCACATGTATATAATCATTATGCCATATTTGTTTGGCCTTAAAAATGAATTTCTTGCATGAAAAGGCCCTAAAAAGTCCTTAAATTTGGTTGCTGAATAGCTATATGAACCCTGTATAGGCGATACCGTATTGCGAAACATAGCTGTCAGTCAACAAAGGTCAACTGAAAGCCCGCCAAAATTAGCCTACGGTGCCATCAGTGAAAAGGTTCCGTGAAAGAGTTAGCTTAGAATGTAGAGTCAGCGAAGCCAGGTGGGATGGCCAACTGAGTTGAGCGCCCAGACTTCGGCAGGGTGTGGGATTTTAGTCTTGTCAAAGACCCTATAATACTAAGACGGCTCACTCAGCCTGTACGGTGTAATCAAAATGATCAAACCCACCACTTGGTGCGCTGGCTGTTCTCTTGGTTAAACAGATGCTATATTATATGTATAAATGTATATATGAATGTGAAAGATGTGTGATGATGGCGATGATGATGATGCTGATGATGATGTGTATTTGTTCATAGCAATTTCATATTGATGTGTATTCATACTTACCTATCTCATGTATAATATAATTGTATGTGTTTACATGTGAAACACCAACCAGCAGCTGGGCTGATCAAACCCACCACAAGGTGGCACTGCAAAATTTACATTACCATGGGAGAGATAGGGAGTGAGCTGTCTTAGTATTATAGGGTCTTTGGTCTTGTGGAGTCAAATTAATGACTTAAACATTTATACTTGTTGCTACCTAGCTTGGCGGTCAGTATTACTAGGATAGGGCAAGAAGTAGTGGAATCGGGAAGGGTAATTTCCGTGATTGAAATTTTCTCTGCTTAATCAATGAACGTAATAAAAAGTCAACCTAAAATGGTCTGTCATTGAAAATCAACATCAAACGCTTTCAGACTACGAAAGTTGGCCTGAATGCACCTGACATATCTCATATCATGTCTCATTATATATCTCAAAGCAGTAATTCCAAGGAGGCTACATTTTGTATCATTTGAAAGAGAAATCAATTCCCTTTCATATAAAATCAACTTGATTTTCAACGGTTTTTGAGATATATCATTTAATTGCACTAACATTAGATATTCTAATTTTTCAACAATCCGGTCAGAATTTCATGGACTTAACTATTGAAATCGCTTTAGGGCCGAAAGGTTTAATGGGTCGGCTCTTGCACTAACATCACATATTCAGATTTTTCAATAATTCGGTCAGGACCCCAAGGACTTAACAATTGAAATCTCTTTAGGGCCAAAAGGGTTAACGCGTCTGCTCTGCTTGTTGACTTGCAGGCTCCCCAGACAGCCGGTTTATCCGCGTGGAGACGTGTATGTTCATGATCAAGCTGCCTCAGTACTCGTCACAGCGCGTCATGACCGAGCGGCTCCTCTACGCCATCCACTGCCGTGAGGACCCGCTCAGTGGCTAACTCGCCATCCACCAGGTGGCACACCGCCCTCTCACCCACGCAGCCGCCCAACTGCCCAGCCCAGCCACTTTCTGCGCGATGCAGCGTTCTAGTCAAACAGGGCACACATGTTGTTCACACAGGGCATGGCGTCTCACACAGTGTGACGTCACAGAGGTGGTTGGATGGACGTGCACATGGGCGTCTCATACAATGTGACATCACAGAGGTGGTGGGATGGACATGCACACAGACCTGGGTCTCACAGTGTGAGGCCACAAGGTGGTGGGACAGACCTGAGTCTCACAGTGTGACATCACAGAGGTGGTGGGATGGACACACACAGATGTCTCACATAGTGTGACGTCATAGAGGTGGTGGGACAGACCTGGGTCTTACACAGTGTGACGTCACAGAGGTGGTGGGATGGACACGCCCACAGACGTCTCACATCGTGTGACGTCATAGAGGTGGTGGGACAGATCTGCGTCTTACACAGTGTGACCTCACAGAAGTGGTGGGATGGAGACCCATACAGATGGTGGGACAGGCCTGGGGCTCACACAGTGTGATGTCACAGAGGTGGTGGGATGGAGACACATACAGACATCTCACCTAGTGTGACATCACAGAGGTGGTGGGACAGAACTGGGTCTCACCTAATGTGACGTCACAGAGGTGGTGGGACGGACATACACACAGGCGTCTCACAAAGTATGACGTCACAGAGGTAGGATGCGCACAGCACTACGGCGCACACCGGATAAAGACATGACTATTCATTGGAATCATACCAACGTATCGATCATCACATAGAACTATAGCCACGGTAACTGAAAGCGCACCCATCCAGCAACTGTGTTAGTATTCATTATCCGAGAGAGATTGACGCATCTTGTATTAATGGCAATGCACTAATTTGCACGCTCCTCTTTGTATTGTTATTAGTATTATTATTTAAGTGGGACCATGTTGACTCTATGATGATGATGATGTGTTGACTCTATGATGATGATGATGACGATGATGACGTCGACAACCCTGCCCCCCTGCATTATTATCTCCATCATCAAGCGCTAATCTAATGCCAGGTACACACGTACCGTTTATCCGCACCCACCTACCGTATACGATCTAAAACTGCCCGTTTCACGCACAAAAATCGCGAGGTGTGCGCTCCCCGCACACACCTAGCGATTGCGATTCGCGACTAAAAACTCAGTTTTAGGGCTAAAACGGGCCGATTACGATTGCGATTCGCGATTCGAAAAATGAATCGGCCCGTTTTCAGTTTTAAGCGGGTCGGGTCGAGTCGCGAGTTTTAGTGCGCGAATCGTATACGGTAGGTGTGTACTTGGCATAAGCTTTTATTTATTTATGACAGTACTTAGCTGAATACTGACCTATGACCTATTGTAAAATAAACAAGACTATGTAACTAGCCAATGCATTCACAATCAAGAGAATCATTACTAAAGTGCTGTTAGACAGACACGCCGAATCTCATTGCGGCCCCCACCCTAGACAAAAGATTCATCCCATAATTTCAGTAGGGGTGAATGGAAACGTAGTCTAAATACGGGCGAAAATAGCTTTAGTATGGAACAGGAAGTGGAATCCCTGGTTCCAGTATCAAATGGCTACTTATATCGGCCGCAGAGTTGGTGAAATGGGAGGGAATGAAAAGACAATATGGCGACCATAGAATACTGTCTATTTCACTTTTAAAGTCCATTAAACTACATGTTTTATATTTTTCAAACCAAAAGTAGCAGGTAAATATTTAGAAATATGTGAACAATATATTTTGCTTTCTAAATTAAGAATTTATCTGCTCATTTAATTTACCCAACATGTAGCTATTTTTCACCACTTTTTCTAATGGGTTGGTTTTCACCCCGACTGCAAGTACGGGGTGAATCTACCCCCACCCCCACCACCTCCGTCTAGTGTGGTCCTTCTGTAAGACAGAAATGTGTCTTGTCTATTATCGCCAAACAGCCTGAGCCGTATGCATGAAGCGGTGTCAGCACGCCTACCCCGGTGTTAGTGGCTATCCCCGGGTTAATGGTGCAAAAGCGGTATACAGGAAGCGGTGTTAGCGCTACACTCACAATCATAACCCGCGTTAGCCTAATCCTGTTCCATAGCAGGGTTAGCGCCACTCCAGAGAGGATAGCTGTAGTATTTGCACTGCTTCTGATCACACTCTGTTAAGTATGAGTGTGACTATTCACAGCTAATATCTAATTATGTTATTTATGAGCATGACAACAGAGTGCTAAATTTGAAAACGGCGAGTGAGCGGCAGTCAATGTCAACATTACAGGCATTTAAAAAAAAGCACAGATCGATTATTCACTATTATTATCCAATTCTGTTATTTATGATTCACTGATAATATCAAATTCTCGTATTTATGAGCACAAGTTAATAATAGTGTGCTAAAATTGAAAATAGCAGTAGATATACCCGCAGCCCCGGTCCTACTCTGGATAGGGCTGAAGCTTTTATCAAGTGCAGGAGTTACCATCATATTGCGGGTATTAATAACATTAAAACGACCACCAAAAAATAAGCACAGATCGACTATTCACTGCTAATATCAAATTATGTTATTTACGAGCGTGATATTTACTGCTAATATCAAATTCTGTTATTTTTGAGTGAGATTGAATTCCCTAATCTAAAAATAGCCGCATAGTTAGGTATCCTCGCAACTTTTTGCGTTCATGCATATGGCTTGACCCATATCGCTAACCCTGGGATAGCTAAGCTAACGCAGGGTTAGTCTTACATCGGGTTAGGCTAACACCAGGGTTAGGCTAACACTGCTTTATGTATACGGCCCCTGGCATGAAGCAGGTTACGGGTCCTGACACTGCGTCTTAACCCGAGATGTGTCTATAGTACTACTGGTATGTAATTCAGGGCTGAGATTGACTTCACTGCCCCTCGTTGTGATTCAGAATAAGGGAAGTGGCTTCCCTTTGTGATTTCTCACCCGAGGCTGCCTGCAGCATGTAATATATCTATATGTATGATATTTACTATAAAACATATACAGTAAAATCTCGCTAAACCGACCGACCATGGGACTGACTTTAAATGGTACATTTAAGGAGGTGGTTGGTTTAGGGAATTTTTTTAAATCATTATAATGGTATTGTATCGGTGATGGTTTGGGACCCAAATAAAGCGATCGATATAGGAGAGTGGTCGATCTGTGGAGGTGGTCGGTTAGGGAGGTTTTACTGTATATAAATTCAATAAATAGGTGAAATGTAACCTAAATGTTGACATATTTTAAGGGATTGGTCACAAGGGCCTCGAAGGGTTCTGTGTTTAGGAATATTAGTCTCACAGCTTGTATTGCACAGAGAATGCACAGTTATCTTTTAGACATGGCTTTATCGATTTGTCTTACCGGGCGCCTGTGGCAGCTCCCGTTGACGGTGGAAGCGGAAGTAGTTGTTGGTGATATTCCTGCAAGTTTCCGCTGCTGGGTTTACAAGGAATTGTGCGATTGAAGTCAACAGCTAGCAACAGTGGAATTGGTCACTAAGGGGGGGGGGGGGGGGGGGGAGGAGAGGTAGAGGGTACAGGGGAGGGGGGGGGGGGGGGGATATGGGGGCAGGAGGAGGGAGGGGATGGGGATGGAGAGGAGGCAGGGGGGGGGGGGGGAGGAGAGGGGGAGGAGAGGGGCAGGGGGAGGGGGGTATATGGTGGCCGCTTTTGAATGCTACCTAATCAGTCAGGCCTTCCCTGACAGGTTTGTCGAATCATAATTCTGTCGAACTGTGCTTTCTTAGTGACATACTTGGTTTCATCCATGTAAAGATATTAGTAGATTTGCATTGTTCTAGACAGTCTGCTACATCTGGACTCCCCCCCCCCCCCTTCCCCCTCCCTCGCCTTGGTGAGCCCTCGTTTTGATGTTGGCCATATCCCCTACCTATAACCGCCATTTTACTACAGTCACACCCCCACCAACATATCAAGAGCCAGCTCCAAGACTGGCCACCACCAAAAGTGTGTCTTTTTTGCTGGGTGTCGTTTAAATGATGTATAATAGTAAGTGTTAGTTCAACCCTGAGCCTTCGAATTATACAAAACAAAAGATGAAGAAGAAAAATATATATATATATATACATATATATACATGTATATGTGTGTGTACAGATAGGTGTAAATAAATGTGTTGCAGTCAAATGACTAATATTTAATTTATAAATAATGAATGTGTAAGCCATCGCAACAAATGTTTAAGTAATTGTAGTGAATGAAAAAGAAAAATTGTTATTATAGATATGATCATTTTCATTTGGTTTGTGTGGGGTGATTTTGTTTGTGTTAAAAGTCGACCGAAATAATCCGCTGAGACAACAAACAAACTCAAAATGTAATATATGGATGACGTCACTGGTGGGATTCCATCATCACATGACCTAATATGGTTTCCCACAGAATGGGGGCACCACCGGGGAACCCCTTTAGGATGCACTTGTACACTAGCCATTGTGGCACTCTCCCTCCACTTATTCAGTTACACAAACTGGAAAGGTGTGCTTGGAGAGCATTTGTCGGAGTACAGTTCCAGTCTTAGCGGCCTATACCGGGTCCCTTTAAAGAAGAAAGGTAAGTTATTTGGTATGGGATAGATGTACTGACTGTTAACTAGCTAGGTATGGGTGAGACTCCAGCCAACATGACTGTGTGTCCAGACTACTTGTTGTTTTGGAGTACCCGGCTGACCGGGGCTGGTGGGTTGGTTGTGCGCATGCGCGTTAACCGGAAGTACTGTGTAGCCTCGAAGTTAGTCGATGACCCAGGGAGCGAAGAAGCTAATCGGTCTGAGGCAATAACGGGTATTCCAAGTTCCGCTGGTCCCTCAGGAAGGACTGACGTTGAGACCCAGCACGCCGGGTCACAGCTAGAGCTTACATGGCGGAAGTTGATGGATGGTGCCCCCTCCCGACCCCCTGACCCCCACCGCCTAGGTCCCTACCCTATACTTTTAACTCAGTTTGCACCTACAATCACATGCTTCCTGATGACGAAACTTTGTAGGATTATTGCCATACATTTGTTTCTAATGTAGATTGCTGTGAAATTATTGCAGCAAATATTTTCCATAAGATAAAATACCACTTCCTGTATCATGGTGGATGTGTATTCACCGTCTCCATTACTTTCCGTTGTGTAAGCTGAAGCTGTGACCCCGTGTACTGGGTCACAGGCTCAGTCCTTATTGAGTGACCATCGAAACTCGGAATACCCATATTAGCGGAGGAATTGCTTGGTTGTTTTTTGTTGTTGTGATGCTGTAGCTGATGGCTCCATTTCGGATAGATAAAAGATTCACCGCATACTTACAGTAGGGGGTGAATGACAATGTAGTCTAAATACGGGCGAAAATTGCTTTAGTATGGAACAGGAAGTGGAGTTCCTGGTTCCAGTATCAAATGGCTACTTATATTGGCATAGAGTTGGTGAAATGGGAGAGAATACAAAAAGACAAGATGGTGACCACAAAATGCTGTCGATTTGACTTTTTAAAGTCTATTATTCTCCTAGTTTTATTATATTTTTCAAAACAAAAGTAGCGGGTAAATATGAAGATGTATGTTAAGAATATATTCTGCTTCTTAAATTAAGAATTGATATGCTCATTTCATTTACGCAGCCGTTCACCACTTTTTCTAATGGGTTATTCCTCACCCCTACTGAACAGAACAGTAGGGGGTGAATCTTTTATCTACATTTCGAACTGTGTTGTCTTTGTTTGCATACTGCTCAGAGCACAGAAAGTCAGAAAGAAGACGAACCCCCTCCAACCAGTGTGAATGAGACGCAGCTAAATACTGCTTCCGGTTTCAGGGAACTCTAAGGAATGTGTGGGAAATTACCCAGCAGCCATTGCAGCATGCCTCACTCAACTTTAATTATTGAATCAACTCAACTCAGTATTTTTCTCTTTTTATTTTTTTTTCTAAATAATTGAGTCTCTCTCGTATTCATTCATCCACATTTTCACATATAGTTTTACCACGTGCGACAAAGAGTAGAAATGCGAAATTAATAGGGCAGATATCCTAGTTATTGTTAAGTGTGTGCGTCTTTTTAGAAGTGAATTTAATGGTGCGATGTATGGTTACATGTATAACACTTAGGAATGCGTTTACTAACGATGTTCTTAATCCGTAATTGATTTCTACAGTGGGTTCCCCGTGTTCGTGTATACAGTAAAACCTCTCTAAATCGACCGACCATGGAATCGAATTTCAATGGTTCATTTAGGGAGGTGGTCGGTTTAGGGAGGTTTTTAAAAATCATCATTATAATGGTATTGTATGGGCGATCATTTGGGACCCAAATAAAGCGATCGATATAGGGGAATGGTCAATCTGTGGAGGTGGTCGGTTAGAGAGGTTTTACTCGGTGTGTGTGTATGTATGTATGTATAATTATATAGATAAGCAGAACCTGTATGTGATACAGCTAATTGTTGTTCTTTACTTTTATTTAATCTTTTTTCTTAAGAATGGAATTGTTGCGTGTATTTATTACTAATTGAACCTGAACTATATTAATAGGGGTTATCTCGAATGTTTAGATACTGTAAAGGTCGCTCTGCTCTTTAGCTGGGAAATAATCAATTTTGGTTTTAAGAAGAAAATATATATATATACCAAAAAATGTAGCATGGACGTCAACACAATTTTTCACCACGGCAAGCTCTATTGTGAGAAATGATCTATTTTATGCATTTCCTATATTTAAAATTAGGTCCGGACTGTGTCAAATTAACTGGATTTTCTTAATGATGAAAAAAAATAGAAAGAAAAGGAAATTAATATTAAGAAAAGATGGAGGGGGTAAAAAACGTACTTTTCCGATTGGGTTAATTATAATTCTATCCCCTGTTTTGTTAATGTATAAATTTAACAATTAGATATTCAAGAAATTATTATTTAGGCCATTTTAGTTCTATTTCATGTGTCAAATATTCCATAGCGCCAATGTGTGGACAAAATAAAGCTATTTGATCAAAATTAAGCAGTGTCGCAAATTTAACTTTTTCAGACTGGTCTCAACTGAAGAAAATTGTTTATCTTTTGTACTGGGGTTTTACATCCTAGCAGGTGATATCAGGACGGGTACCGACTTGTGACGGTGCGCACTCATGGTGACTTCATAGTGCTGTCCCACTGGGATACCAGGCCGTTGGCACCATGACCCGATTTGCCACTCAGTCACATTATCCTGAAACTGAACTAACCAGTCCTTGCCCTATCCTATTAATGCCAAGCGCCAGACTAGGTAGCGAGAAGTATCAATTTTATAAGTCATTGGTTTGACTCAGCTGGGGTTTGAACCAAAATTGTACATGTATTGCCTTTATTGGGGAGGGAGGGAGGGAGGGAGGGTTAGGGTGTACGTGTTTAATTGTCATGGGTGTTATATATCAAGGTCGAATCAATATAAAACAATTAAAAACAAGTTTTGAAATGACCATAAGGCCAAATAAAAAAGAATTGTGGTGATCGTTCTCTTGAAATAAAAGTCAGGGTCGGGTGGGCAGTTTTTATTTTTATTTTTGAAGTAGACATAATACGTAACCAGACGCGATGGCCGAATGAGTTGAGCGTCGTCCTGCCGTTTCGATAAGTCATGGGCTTTAAACTCCTGGATTTTAACCCTGGCTGAGTGAAACCAATGACTTAAAAATTGATATCAAAGTTGAATTGCTGCTAGCCCGACACATTTTTAACAGTTTAAAAAACATTTAAACAAAATTGTAATCAGGGGCGTGCGATTTTTCATGCATGGGTGGGGACGATCACCATTTTCTTTTCTTTGTTGGCCTAAGTTTTCCTTTTTATGAGTGTGTGTGTGTGTGTGTCCGAATGGTTTGATGTTATGTATTTTGTTTCTCTGCACGGCTCTCAGTGCACGATGCAATCGTATCCATTTAGCTGGCTAGACAATTTTACTGGACTTTGTACTCAACATTACGCCTCCATGTTGTCATGGCACACTTAGACAGATGACTGCCAATTAAAAAAAAAAAAAAAGCTTAAATAAGTAAGGAAATAATAACTGATGGTTAAATCAATCTAACAAGGAATTAATAAAAATGTATTAATTAAAAACATGTTATAACTTGAGTATGTCTGTTAATTGCGCAAATCTGCCAACTGTACTTACGAGTTGAGACACTGGTGCCCTAGATTCACCCATACTACAGTAGCCTGAGTAGGGGTGAAGAATAGCCCTATATAAAAAGTGGAGAAAATGTGGGTAAATGAAATGAGCACATAAATACTTCTAATCTAAAAAGCAAAATATATTCTTCGCATACCTTGATATCTTTACCCACAACTTTTGAACTGATTAGTAGATTAAGTTCAGGAGATAAATGAACTTTAAAGTTTGAATTGATAAAGCCTACATATCCACATGCCAGCCATTGTCAGTACCGCCAGTTTCCGCGGGACGCATACACTCAAATGCATTGTCAATGGCCGTGAGCAATCTTCATACAGAAAAAGTGAAATATCTCAAACCACACCACCTAGAAACAAGTCGCTTGGTACACCTATAGAAAACATCTTTACCAAAAAGATTATATTAAATTTATATGGTTAGGGTTCTTGATTTCTATAAATTTGGAATAAAACTAATGTATTGCACTGCGCGTACTGTCAAACTCAAGGCATTGTCAATGGTCATGAGCAATCTTCATACAGAAGATGTGAAATATCTCTAAAACCACACCACCTATAAACAAATCGCTTGGAACACATATAGAAAACATCTTTACCAAAAACATTATATTAAATTTATAAGGTTAGTGACAATGCTGTTCGATTTTGATGCATGCGAAGAAGCGATGCGTATTGCGGAAACTGGCGGGCGGTGGAAACTGCGACACCGGCGTGCTGGGTAACACCTCCAGTCCTTCCCGAGGGACTAGCCGAACTCGGAATACCAGTATTGAAAAGTTGTTTTCCAGCCATTTACACAACATTTAAATGATATATTGACAGCAACATATGCGCCAATTCGCCGAAGAAATTTGGCATGGTATGTCATCTTTTCTTTGTTTATGTCACATGGCCGGAAGTCCAGTGCCTCGACGAACAAGAAGTCGTTAGCTGTATGAACAAAATCTACTCATCATAAATAAACACAATCCATTGGAAGGCTATCCTAGTACACTTTATTATTTAGCAGTCTCTTTGTTTGTTATTTTACATCCTAGCAACATCTGAGGTCATATCAGGATGGGCTCCAACTTGTGACAGTGCACTCATGGCGACTTTATACTGCTGCCCCATAGGGGAGACCAGGCCGCCGGCACCATGACCTGATATCCGACACAGTCACATTATTCTGATACTGTGCAAACCAGTCCTTGTCCTACCCTATTAATGCCGAGCGCCAAGCTAGGTAGCGACAAGTATCAATTTTATACGTCATCGGTTTGACTCGGCTGAGATTCAAGCTCCCAACATTCCACACCGGAAGCCTGCGCATTACCGATTCAGACAAAGCGTCCAGTTTCTTTACCACTCAGACGATGGTGAGTGGATCTGCGTCAGTCTGCGACACAAGCAGCTGAACCTTTCCACTGAGCAGCTCACTGAGTCGCTCCCGCAGCACGCTGAGGTAGCCACGCTCCGTGTTGCTATGGTCACAGAGGATGACTGAGTGCCCAGTGTGCACCGCGTCCAGCACCTCGTGGTGCGACATCTCCCCAGTTACATACAGGTCAGCCTGCACCCCGTGCAGCACACTGCAACCGGATCCCGCACACACTGCAACGCTCCGCACCGGTGGGTCTGCAGCAGCAACAACAACAATCTGATGTATGGCCGTAATCGATTATGACGGTCCAGAACATTCGGATCATCCCGGTTATCAGAATTTCAAATAATAGAACACACCGAGGTGTACCTAAAAAATACACGGGCCGTGTGCAAAATGATCCGATTCTCAATGCCCCACGTCTTGCTGGCTGAGGGCATCAAAAGCAATGACGTCACATTTGTGCTGGTAGGCTACAGCTACCAGTAGTACCAGTACAAGTCCCACATATTTTTTTTAATGGTTTAAAAAATAATAATAAAAGTATGACCACCCAGATGAACGAAATGGACATATAACTAAACTATGCAATCATAAAATATTGTTAATCCTATCTTGCTGTAGTTATATTGGTTATTTCAACAACAACAAAGTTTTGGATTAATCCACCATTTTTTAAGTCATTGGTTTGACTCGACCGGGAACCGAACTCCCGATCTTCCGCACACGAGTCCCGCGCTCTACCGATTAGGCCACCGCGCTCGGTTTAATGTGTGGATGGAGTGTGCACATTTCACATTGTCACAACAAAAACACTTATCTAGATTTGATTCTACATATCCAACTTAGGCCAAATAGATTTTCCCTTTAAGTTGGTAATCGTCCTTTTAATCACACAAATCAGGGTCAGGCAGGAGGTTTTTATTTTTTATTTTTTTATTTTTTTATTTTGTCAGTATACCCTACAGTTCTAGAAGTTTCAATTTTGGAAATCAATGGTTTCACTTTTTGTCGCCACATCTTGGTATGGCCCTTTTCACTGAGCAGCTAACAAACTGAGGGTAGCAACCCTCTTTTTCATTTATCCCACAGAAAATACAGATTGATTCATATACTGCCGAGTCATATGTAAATGCTATGCTGGCCCAACACATTTTAACAGCTTTAAACAATTTTAAATTTAAAAAAATAAATCAGGGGCGGGCGACTTTTTAGACACGGGCGGGGACGATCAGAATTTTTAAATTTGTGTTGCCTTATTTAGAATTTCTGTTATTTTCTCGGATAAATATATTATGTTGATCATTGTAATCTACATTACCTTTAGTTAGAACTAACTTTGCTTTAAAATGACTAAGTTAGGATATATTATTAGTCATTTCAGAACAGGAGCCAATTATAGTTGGATTGAGTAGATATTCCGGCTTGGCTCAAAGGACTTGCGGGTTCGAATCCAGACACAGAGGTACATCCTAATAATATTCGTGTAATGATTATACTGCAGATTTAGGGTATATGATAGTTGTCCCCTACCTGGGTCTGTGCCTACCACCGTAGCGAGTCTAACGTGGGGCAGCTTCAGATGGGCCTTCACTAGTTTCACGGCGGCGGAGAGAGACAGCGGGGTGTCGAGCTGGCACACACGCCCCGCACCGTGGTGGGGCAGGATCGGCTGAGCTCCGGAGAAGTAAAAAAAAGAGTAAAAGCTTGTTTTATTTAACGATGCCTCTAGAGCACATTGGTTTTCGTATCATCGGCTATTCGATGTCAAACATATGGTCATTCTGACATATTTCTTTGGGGGAAATCCACTGCCGCCACATAGGCTACTCTTTCTGATAAGCAGCAAGGGGTTTTTTAATATGCACTTTCCCACAGACAGGACAGCACAAACCACAACCTTTGATGATGAACCAGTTGTGGACCACTGGTTGGAATGGAAAATTCCTCAAACTGCAAATGGGTGCACTGAGCAGGATTTATAGGATGACTGACACCTTCGCAGGTGGACACGCTACTGCCTGAGCTACGTCCTGCTCTTGTTCCAGAGAAGAATACATGAAAATAAGGAGCTAGACCGAAAGATACTACACATCTCAGACAGAGACCATGAGCCCTGTTCACACGGACAAAATGTGAGGCGTATCACACAAATCGAATCAGGTGAGGCGAATTAGCCATCCGTTCACACGGGCAGTACTTGGGCCGGAAATCGAAATCTGCGCATGAGCAAGTCCAGGCTAACCAGCGCCATTTTGGGTTCGACAATGCTGGCACCAGAGAGTGTGGGTTCGACCTAGATATGTAATTACTGAATCGTATTGGTTTGGAACGGTCAAAACTTCTGCTGGGCAGTGAAACCCTAAAAATAAATCATGAAAAAAATATCTGTGCATAGATAGCGGTTTCATTAATTAAATTATATAATATGCGCTTTTGATCGACCGGAAAGTCAACAACCTGAGGTGTCGACTGCGCATGCGTGTGCTGCTTAATCCGCCTCAGAGTGTCCACATGGGCAAAATTATCCGCATCACAGGAGTCGATTCACGTAGACTACCTCGCTTAGGTGGTTTACAGGATCCGCATCACGTGAGTCGAATCAGCCCTAATCTGCCTCAGACGTCCGTTCACACGACGAATGTGAGGCGAACTATACAAGTCGCTTTCTACGAATCGATTTACATCGTCCGTGTGAACAGGGCTTAGTTACCAACAAGGAAGTCTGTGCCAAGATCTAGCAGGTAAATGGATTACGTAAAGATCTACTCATATTCGTAAAGGGATGCAAGCTGCAGTGGCATGGCTATATTTCCTGTTCATCAGGTCTGGCTAAAAACTATCTTGCAAGGCACAGTGAAAAGGGGAGAAAGTCAAGGCGGACAAAGGAAGAGCTGGGAAGATAACATCAGGGAATGGGCATGCTGTATCTTTGTGAATAAAAGATACAGCATTTTAAAGATATTCCGGAATCGGATGGTGGCCATCTTGAATTTTGCCATTTCTTGTCGTCAGAGACAAAATTGGGCTCAGCATGATATCTAAATCGTGTTATTACATATTAAGCAATATTTGTACCAAATCTGCACAATTATTTCACAGATCTGCCCCACCTTCAGTACCATCAAAGACAATGTACGATAAGATGCGCCACTCAGCGCTTTCAGGTAGGAAATTCTGAAATAATCATGCAGCGCTGCCACCCAACGGCAAACAAGGTGCATTGTCTTTGATTAGGTGTAGTAGTTTTATTACTCAGACATAATCACACATTTTATTTATGTCTGGCACAGATTAAAGTGCCTATAGTATGTTTGAACTTTACTATATCATTGTTTTCATTATTAATATTAGGAGATAATACACTATAATTGTTGTACATTGTCTTTGATGGTACAGCTGTCAGGGTGGACTAGGGAACCTGTCCCCTCGTTTCAATGTTACAGCAGTGATGCTGGGCTAGGGGACTTGTCCAATGGGGAGCTTTCATGAGCCAGTTCTCTCGCTATACACTAGGTGGCAGCACCCGTTCCCGGTCCAAGTCGGCGATCATGGTTGGATAGAAGGGTGTAGGTGTGTGTGTTCGTCGTGTAGGTGTGTGGTGGGGGTGTAGGTGGTGTGTGGTGGGGGTGTAGGTATGTGTGTGGTGGGGGTGTAGGTGTGTGGTGAGGGTTTAGGTGTGTGGTGGGGGTGTAGGTGTGTGGTGGGGGTTTAGGGATGTGGTGGGGGTGTAGGTAGTGTGTGGTTGGGTGTAGGGTGTTGGTGGGGGTGTAGGTGTGTGTGGTGGAGGGATGTGGTGTGTGTAGAGGGTTGTAGGTGTGTGGTGGGGGTGTAGATGTATGGTGGGGGTGTGTAGGTGTGTGGTTGGGTGTAAGTTGTGTGGGTGGGGGTGTAGTTGATTTGTGGTGGGGTGTAGGTGTGTGTGGTGAGGGTTTTAAGGTGGTGGTGGTGGGGTATGGGGAGGGTGTAGGTGTGTGGTGGTGGTGTAGGTGTGTGGTTGGGTGTAGGTGTGTGGTGGGGGTGTAGGTGTGTGGTGGAGGTTTATGTGTGTGGTGAGGGTGTAGGTGTGTGGTGAGGGTTTAGGTGTGTGGTGGGGTGTAGGTGTGTGTGTGGTGGGGGTGTAGGTGGTGGTGGGGGGGTTAGGTGTTGTGGTGGGGGTGTAGGTGTGTGGTGAGGGTTTAAGGATGTGGTGTAGGTGTGTGGTGTGTGTGTGTGTGCTGGGAATGTAGGTGTGTGGTGAGGGTTTAGGTGTGTGGTGATGGTGTAGGTGTGTAGTGGGGGTGTAGCTGTGTGGTGGGGGTGTAGGTGTGTGGTGGGGGTTTAGGGATGTGGTGGGGTGTAGGTGTGTGGTATCTGTTTGGTCGTGTAGGTGTGTGGTGTGTAGGTGTGTGTTGGGGTGTAGGTGTGTGGTGGGGGTGTAGGTGTGTGGTGACAGCTTATGTGTGTGGTGGAGGTGTAGGTGTGTGGTGGGGTGTAGGTGTGTGGTATGTGTTTGGTGTTGTAGGTGTGTGGTGTGTGTGGGGATTTAGGGGTGTGTGGTGGGGGCTTAGGGATGTGGTGGGGGTGTAGGTGTGTGTGGTGGGGGTTGACAGTGTGGTGGGGGTGTAGGTGGTTTGTGGTGGAGGTGTAGGGATGTCTTGCAGAGTGGCACCTCACAATCTTTAGCATCCCTAATCCCCCACCACACACCTACACCCCACCACACACCTACACCCCACCACACACCTACACCCCACCACACACCTACACCACCACACACCTAAACCCTCACCACACACCTACACCCCCACCACACACCTACACCCCACCACACACACACCACACACCTACACCCCCACCACATCCCTAAACCCTCACCACACACCTACAGCCCCAACCAGACACCTACACCCCACCACACACATAAGCTGTGTGTGTGCTTCTATTCAACCAAAGCAATACAGAGACCGGCATCGTGCGCCATCTGACGAGAGACTCATGCAAACTGAAAGGTCCTCATTACCTTGTTTGCTGTATTACTTGGGAAAGCGCTGAGTGGCGCATCTTATTGTATATTGTCTTTGGTAGCATTACGGGGGCCGCCTTACCTTAATGAGTTCTGACACTTCAATGGTTGACCTGATCTCCTCGTCTTGGTTAAAATGGTCCAGCAGGGCTGACAGCCCGGCATTGCTGGCGTTCAGGCTAAGGCGAACCAACTGTCTTCCATCCGCCGATTCAAACCTAGAGGAGGTCATTTACAATCATTTACACGCAGCATTTTCTCATAGAAATTGACCACTGAAACTGCTCACAATAGGTGAACCAACTCACTGACAGTTGCTTATTCAAACCTAGAGGAGGTCATTTACAACCATTTAAAACATTTACACGGAGCATATACACGATTCCCGTACGACACCTGTTGATAGGCAATTCACACACTCGTACACAGGCAGACATACAAGAAATAACGATAAGGTAATAAGAACGTTTAAGGTTATTTATTTATAGAAATTTAATCAAATTTAATCTTGGTTGGCAACGGGGGGCGCAGCGATTTGAGGGCCAGGCACGAAGACCCAGACGCCCTGAGCAGTTCAGTTCAGTTCAGTTCGGGCATGTAGTGAGCAGCTCGTGATATGGTCGAGCAGAAGATGACAGGAGTGCAGCGCTCAAACCCCTATAAAGTGGGTGGGTGGGTGGGTGGTTGGACTGGTGAGTAGAGCAGCGAGTGGTGAAGTGACGGTATTAGGCGCAGGCGATCCACGAGGAAAACTATAAATAGAACACAGCCTCGTGTGCAAATTACCCATGTTAGCCTGCAGCCAACATGTTTAATTCACACACTCGTACACAGACAGACATACAAGAAATAACGATAAGGTAATAAGAACGTTTAAGGTTATTTATTTATAGAAATTTTATAAAATTTTATCTTGGCTGGCAACGGGGGCGCAGCGATTTGAGGGCCAGGCACGAAGACCCAGACGCCCTGAGCAGTTCAGTTCAGTTCAGTTCAGTTCGGGCATGTAGTGAGCAGCTCGTGATATGGTCGAGCAGAAGATGACAGGAGTGCAGCGCTCAAACCAAAAGAGGAATGAGCGCTGCAGGGGCATCACGTATCACGGGACAAGTTAGATATGTCTTTACAGTATTCGATCTCCAGGTACCAGCTTGCATTATACCCGTCAATGGCAAACCCGTCATCTCGCAGGCCTGAGCGGCACCTCGCCGCAGACTATGGAGGGTAAAGCACTTCTCAGAACCGACAGCAGCGGTCGCGGCTAGTCGGAAGGCACGAAGGAGAATCCTATTAGTTAGAGGCTCTCCCGACTGCAGCATTAGAGCAGGCGCTTCTGGTGTCAGGTGAGTGGAAGCAGCGTACCGCCTCCAGGCGTTAACAGGGCAGCAGTGGGAGTTAGGTATAGCAGGGAGGTGAAAGAGAAGAGGAGAGGAAGTAGGACGAGTTTTGGAGGACCACATGGTGATTGCGAGCTTATTCTGAAGAATGACCACATCCTTCGCCTTCAGGACATGAGGGCCTATAATTGAAGATGAGGAGGAGACTAAATTACTTTGCCGCATTAGTGTCAGAAATGCAAGCAAGAGGGCTACTACTATAACATGGGGAGACGGATTAATAACGGTCAGATAATTAATAACTGGACGAAACTCCGCGGGAGTTATCGGGGGAGCTCTAATCACCATATGTCGAGAGGATTTCTGGATTGCACGCTTCATTACCGTGATCTCGTTAGCTTGAAATTGGGGATGTGACCCAAGGCTTCCACTTACCCAGATTTTTACAGATGAGAAATAGTTGAGAACTGCTCCCGGAGACTTGAGAGACTTAGAGAGGAACAGCAAGAAAGAGAGTAGATCATATACAGTAGGCTTAAGAGGAGAGACCTGGTTAGTACTACAGAAGGAGAAATATCTTGTTAAGTGGGCTGCCTTATTCTGCCATGTTCGAACCGCCAGACCAGATGTGAAGAGACTGATGAGCTCAGCGTGGTGTGTCACTGTGTAGTCTGGAAGATAGAGGCAAAAAATAATACTATCTTCCAGGGCATACAAGATACATATCATAGAACAAAATCTAGTACATTCAATGCTAACGAGGGGAAAACCCTAGCTAAGTTACTCGCAGTACACAACATTTTTGCCCTTAATTTCATAGCGGGCGATGAAAACGACCTACTCAGCGCATCAGCGAGTACCAACTCAGACCCAGGTTTGTGCCTAATAACGAGCTCAAAATTACTCGCAGCTGAGAATAACCACAGCTGACGGGCACATGCACAAAGAACTCGATCCCTCCCTTTCCCCGACTCAAGAACAGCCTGCGACGCAGCATTGTCAGTATTGACTATTATACAGTAATTCTGGGAATCAACAGGGAGGAGAGAGGCTACCGCATGTACTAGATTAAGAGCTTCTAGCTGAGCTATGGACAGCTCCTTAGCCAGCACAGAAGACGGGAACTCCACAGTTCACGTGGCGAAAAGGCCCCTCCTGCTGTGAGGGTAGCATCGCACTCAATTAGGAACTCGCGCCTAGGAGCTGAGGGAAGCAACTGAAGCGCATTATAGGATGCAGCAAACTTCTCAAACCACTCAAGATCATCTAGTATGTCTTTCAAGAACACGTGTTGCCCCGTAAACGGGGTATTTCTCAACGCCTCCAGTATCCTATTCGTAAATCTGATCGATGGCTTAATACACCTGGACAAATGCTGCAACTTGCCCGCTAAACTCTGAAGCTGCTTCCTTGATGCTTTCACTTTCTCTTTCCATGCTAGGCATTCTTTCAAAACCTCGGCCAACTTATCATCCGGCAAGGACACTGTCATAGTCGGCGCATCAACTTGGAACCCCAACCATACTAGGGAAGTAACTGGAGGTGAGCACTTTTCTAACGCTAACCCCAAGCCAAGGATATTACTTAACTCAAGAAATCTCGCGTATGCAGCGACGGCCCTCTCATATGTCGGCTCTAAACCCACAAAGTCGTCGAGATAACACAAGGCGAAAAACCCTTCCTTCCTTAGCAACCAGACAACCGCCCTAGTAGTGTGAGCGCAGGCAAGAGCCGAGGTTCTGCACCCAAAAGGAGGAGCGATATCTAGATATAGCTGACTATTCAAGGAAATCCCTAGTAGCGGGACAGAGAGAGGGCAGACTCTCAACTGACGATACGCCCTGGACAAATCCGCGGCCCACAGCCAAGCCGAGGCACCGAGCAAAGACAAACGATCTGTCAAAGTCGACACGGACGGCAAAGAGAAATTAAAGGAAAGACCTTGATAGAAACCCTTAATAATACCCGCGTTAACACTATGCCCTGGTGGGAAACTCAAATCGACTATTACTCTCTTATTAACCGAATTCTTTTTGGGCCTGGTCATCATGGGACTCACCTGGCACCATGGCATGAAAGGAGTGACATCAAACGGACCTAGTAGAGCTTTCATTGACAATTCTTTAGCGATAAAGGAATTAATATGAACGTCACTATCCACCCCTACAGTATGATTAACATAAGTTGGGACCGGAATCTGAGATGAGGAGTAGTCGAGAGGCCACCCAAATTCCAGATGGTCTATTAGCAAGGTATCTGGATAGTCTAACAAGAGCGCCCGCCACGCCGGAATCTTCAACCCCGACGGGACTGGGATACGCGCAGATAAATAATTCGGAAGTGCTGTAGCACGCACCGCCATGTAAATCTCACAATAGTCCTTGGCTGAGGACCACAATGCAGGTGAAGTTACCGGCCAGAATTTAGCCAACTTAGCACTAAATAGAATAGGTAACATCAAGCGAAACAGGTTCAGTATTAAACCAGTCAAAGACAACATCTGGCAGTGTGAGATCAGTATCAGAGGAAAGAAGCAGTGGAGAGCTCAAGGCCGTAGGTGAGGGCGGCGGTGAACACACATGGTCACTAGTACCGGACGGGCTACCAATGGCTGGAGGGGTGGGTGAGTGAGGGGGGCAGGCGGGAGCCAGTGCCGGTGGGGTGGGCAGAGGCGGGCGCACGTGGTCCGAGACAGAGGGCGGGCTGTGATTGGCTGAAGGACACGGCATGCAGGGTGGGAGGGCCCGGCGCAACTAGGTCACCCAAGATGGCGTCTTGCGCAACATGAGGCACCACATGCTCGGGCTGCACTGATGTGTCGGGATGGCCAACTGGGCTAGGAAGAGAATGGAGGGGAGGGGAATGAACACTTACTGCCCCAGAAGCCTGCTCGGAGAGCTTCTTGTCTGCATACTTGCGCTTTTTCATGCAATCTTGCTCACGGTGCGGCAGGCTCCTTTTGAACCTGTAGGCACAGTACGCACACACATGAACGAATCTCTCCGGTAGAACACCATGGGAGACCTGAAAGCCGCAATCCTTCCCCCGGTTCCACTGATAGCAGGCTTTCCCATCCGCCTCCTTATTATAATCTTCGCGAGCATTGAGAGGGGCCTGAGTAGAGGAAGGTGCGACAGCAGCAGGGGGCGGCGCCGAGCGTTCAGCAGGCTGAATGTAGACCGTGCGAGGCGGGGGCTGCCGCGACGCGTCAGTGCACACCTCCCTCTGCACGTCCTTGATAGCCACGTGGTCGGCCCACCCGTCTGGGAGGCTGCCATCTGCAACCATCTGAAATACACACTCGGACCACCTCCTACAGGTGGCCCAATCCCACGTGATTGGCGCGACCTCCTACTCGTGTTGAAGAAAGGGGCCCCACCATTCCTCCGGGAATGCCGGGTGCACTGCAATCCTACGAAGCGCGACAAAATACTCTGCCCAAGTAGCCTCCCCAATCCCCACTTTCTTGCAGGCATCACCATGAACTATGAAGTTATGTGGGAAGAAAGATGTACCTTTTGGCCGTTGCAGAGCAGGAACGGCCTCTACAAATGCGGCTGCAGCCGGCGGCAGGGCCCTCACTGGCCTAGGTGGGGGCGAAGTAGGCATATGCACCACGGGGGCCGGGCGGGGCGGCAGTCTAGCCCGCGGTGTGATAGCCACCCCCAGCGCAGGGCAGGGGGCGAGCACTGGTGGCGGTGAGCAGACGGCGGGTGGGAGGGGTGTCATGCCGGGGACTGTCCACGTGGGCCGCACTGGCGTAGCAGGTTGCGGCGGGCGACAGGCAACTGGTGACTCCGCCGGCATACCTCTGAACGGACATGCTGCTACCCTTTCCAAAGCAGCTATACGTTCGGTGACATCTGAGTATCTCTGCGTTTCTCTACTAAGTCGCCTAATGACATCTTGGTCGGACTCCTGATCCGAGGTTGCCGACGTGGAAGGAGCCGGCTGTACTAGCCGCAACGGCGTAGACATGTTCGAGCCGGGCAAGCTAACTTCCACTATAGGCTCACAGGATGACCTTACTGCCCTACACGGCTGACTACGTGGCAAAATGTGTGAAAGAGGCGGCCTACCTCTACGCTTAGACACAGGCGGCATGAGTACACTGTAGTAGCAAGTTCAGTAGTAGCACACGTGGTTGAAAGGCAGGAGCAGCAAGTGATCGGACTGGTGAGTAGAGCAGCGAGTGGTGAAGCGACGGTATTAGGCGCAGGCGATCCACAAGGAAAACTATAAATAGAACACAGCCTCGTGTGCAAATTACCCATGTTAGCCTGCAGCCAACATGTTTAACAAACTCAGTTACAAGCAATTATCATTATTATTAATACAGATACCAAGTACTTTGGAAGAACTGCAAGTGGCAGAAACCGTATGTGCTGTCTCGAGGTTGTACTCGTTCTGAGGTTGATAGGTTGATAGGTTGATCGTTATAAGCTACTTTAGTTTGAATTAACTTATGTACCAAATTCTTAACGAGTGCACGAGTAGCTAAGTTGGATCTGTATGATCAAATCTAGGTCTAGCTAGGTGTTTTACTTTCTAAAATTACGGGTGGCGAATTGCGGTGCTGCCCTGCATGTGGTACGGTGGGAAGGGCTCGAGACCGTACGGACCGAACGTCCCACTTAGAAATGGGAAACTTGGGGTATAAAACCGGCGTAGGAAACGAACGGCAGGCGAGTTTGGCAGGAGTTCTCTTAGGTTATTCGTGAATTGGGATTTTCTCTTACCTTCTCAAACACTCTGACTGTAATAATTAATATAGGTATCGGTGAGTTTTAGGGCTCCCCTTCCATCAAGGTCAGGATTACCGGGTAGTGATTGCAACGTGCTGACCTTGAGTTCACTGTGTGTTGAATGTCACGTGGCCACGTTCCTATTTTGTGTTGACCGTGGCTTCATGGTTGCATTACTTCTTGTGGACCTTTGTTAACTCCTGTTGACCTCGTCTCTTGGCGCAGTTTAAGATGTGGTCTACTTGTGATGACAGCCTTATCTGCCGCTTTACTTCGGATGCCAAAGACAAGCCTATGGGTAAGGCTTCACTTGGACCATTGCCAGGGATGAAAGATCTTCGCGATTTCGCGAATTTCCGATTTTTATATATTTTTTATGCTCGCGGATTTCTGATAATTAAAAATAGTTCTGCCAATTTCGCATCTTCTAAGCTATATGGCGACAAATCTTTGCATATTTTCTATCTGTTACATGGTTGTCACAAAATGTCCAGAATATATTACCTCAGCACTGACACACATACTATTTCAATGTGTGGATTTCATTGTACTAACAATTGCTTAATGGAAATAAAATGAGTAAACTTTTTACCTATGTAAAGCATGAATGAAGTTTAGAGTTCCCAATGACAACTGGACTGTATCGCCTCTTGTAATTTTAGCTGTCTTAAGTTAAATTTTGATGTCATTTGACACTAATTTAACTACTTCAAATGTTCATGTAAATTTCAATGTAAACTTAAATGTGATTGACACTTTTCTTTGTGAAACCAAAGTAACGGGATAAATTCTACTAACTCTTTTCCCGTGAATATGGCCTTTGCAGTCACTTCCTCCAGTAAGTAGATGGGGATGGAGAGGCTTCTTAGTGGCAACCTGTCGGTTGTTTGCCTCCAGTACCTTATAGAGTGGCTTTCGTGGTCATCTCTTGATTGTTGTTTTAAATAGAAGGTTGGTGTTGCAGGCTGCTCGATCTGCATCAGCACCTACTCGATGATCTCCCACTCCAATAAGCGGTCCTGGGAGGCAGAGCAAGTCATGAAGTGGATGGGTTCACAGGAGTGGGGCCTCATGATCCTAGATGGTATGTCAGCAAGCATGCGCCAGTTTCACGCTGTGTGCTCTTGTCGGCTTATTTTGTACCGACACTTTATTGTTGGTTATTGTTTGACTCTGTGAATATCTTAAGCTTTGTTTCTGATGAATATCGACGGCAGCAAGGTTACGTGTGGTTATATGGAGATATTTTATCAAGAGTTTCACTTTTCCTCTATTTAAACCCCCAAAAAACACCCAAGGAATGAATATCGTTGCACAAAAAGATTTCTAATATCACCCAGATGATTCATGGCGCGCGTTTCTGTGTCTCCCCAAACAGAAGTACAGTTCATCCCCGCTAAGATGTTCCGTCGCGTTCTGATGGTTGTCCAGTCTCACTGTAAGCTTGGACTCACAGCAACACTCGTGAGAGAAGACGACAAAATCGCTGACCTCAACTTCCTCATCGGGCCCAAGTTGTACGAAGCCAACTGGTTGGAACTCCAGAAGCGCGGGTTCATTGCCAAGGTGCAGTGTGCAGAGGTAAGACTGTTCTGTTCAAATGTATATATCTTTATACATAGCTGTATAACCTGGCTATCCGTAGCTCCCCAAGAGCAAAGCACTTCGATGTGGAGCTGTATGACACCCAGCTCACTGGGCCCTGGACCTCAGTAAGCAGATCGATTCACTTCTTTATAGTGTAGTGTCCTGGTGTGCGACGGTTACTGGTACAGGTAGCACTGTCTCCTGGTTAACGAGAGCTTACTGTACTACCATAATAATAACTGACTCACTTGTTAATCTGATGGGTACTTTTCTATCCAGGTGTGGTGCCCGATGACCCCAGAGTTTTACAGGGAATACCTCAATACGCGCACCATGAAAAAAATGGTACGTTGTTGAACTGTTCAACTTCAATAATAACATAATGACTGCACAGATGACGGATAGAGACACTATAAATACGTCACGTGTGCGCAGATATGGCCATGCCTGTCACTTTCGCTGGCATCAGACAACCGATCTTACCGACAATTTAACTAGCAGCAACCCACTGTTTTTGTTGAATTTCTTTCTTTTATTGTTCCTTTTTCATTTTGTAGTAAAGTGAAATTTAGTTGGTTGGTTGTTGGAATGTTACGTCCTGGCAACATCTAAATTAAGAAAATTCTGGCTAAACCCATTGACGATTGCACCCAGTGGACTTCGCCGACAACGTTCTCCCACTAGGACTGGTCAGTCTGCTGACAGGATAGGATGTTTTAAATCAGCGATCAAAAGTTAGCATTTTCGGTGAATTCCGCGAAAAAGCGGAAGTCTCTCAATCTCATAGGCCTAGCAAGGTCAGGGGATGGCGAAAATATAAGTCGAAGTTAGAGCTACGGATTTTATTGGTGATTTATATTGGTCAGAGACGACTGTCATTGCGAACTAACTCTGTTTTAAAAGTGATCTTGCTTAACGCATGTTGAAACAGATGTCGTTCTCGGTGAATTGCACGGTGAGTTGTCTTAATGCTGCTTGTATGCACAGCTCCTCTACGTGATGAACCCTAACAAGTTCCGCGCGTGCCAGTTCCTCATCAAGTACCATGAGCGCAGAAACGACAAGATCATCGTCTTCTCTGACAACGTCTTCGCACTTAAGGCCTACGCCATCGAGATGAACAAGTGACTAGCATTAACTACCAGTCGCCACGGGTTTGGAATTTTGATCAAAGGGGTCACTAGTTATATATTTCAATTAGTTTTTCAAGTATATAAAGTGCATGTGTATGATACGTTTGGACTTTGTTATATGATTATTAATTAAATGCTCAGGTGACGCTTAATCAAACATTTTGTTTATCGTGACACTCATTGCAATGCCTTGTAATCTCACTCGCCTGGTGAATGTCATATCGGATCAGTCTTAGAGTGATATATGTCTTGTCTTATTAATACCTGTCGTATTGATAATGTTAGAATACATATAATCTTAATTCTGCTTGATTAAGATTGCTATGCTTTTATTTCTGGGTGTGCTATCCACCGTAACCTCAAGTCAGACAGTCAGTCACCAACCGAGAAACCTACAGACCCCATTAACGATTATTGTTAGTTCTAACACCGTTATGTATCAGTCACGGTAGGTATTACTGGTGCTTATAACGTGTATCCATCTTGTTTTTCAGACCATACCTTTACGGACCAACGTCACAATCCGAACGATTGAAAATTCTGCAAAACTTCAAGTTCAACCCCAAAGTGAACACGATATTTGTATCGAAGGTAACTATTGACAAATATAGCTATGTACGGTGAAACACGGCAAGCAGGATGTTGACACGGCCTTCCCACGAGCCAATCCCGCTATGCATTATGGGAAGCGGCCTGCCACCTGGCGGAGTCAAGTCTGCAATCTACAAACTACAAACGCATCCGATAGTGGGAAATGCAATAGACCCCGCCAGTTAAGCTAGTGACATCTGTCGGCAGAATCTGGAACCACTCTAGTCGGGTACTTTGCAGCTTAACTGGCGGGGTCTATTGTTACACGTTTTAACAATGACAAAGTACACTGTGTAGGACGCGTGCCTTGCTGCACACTGATGCGCGTCTTGTGGTTGCAGGTGGCCGACAACTCGTTTGATCTGCCAGAAGCGAACGTGCTCATCCAGATCTCGTCTCACGGCGGGTCTCGTCGCCAGGAGGCGCAGCGACTCGGCCGCATCCTGCGCGCCAAGAAGCAGTCCGTGGCAGAGGAGTACAACGCCTTCTTCTACTCCCTCATCTCGCAGGTAACCGGCGTGTTGGTGGCCAGGCAGGGCTGCACCTGTAGTAAATGAGTGTGAACGCATTGAGTTCCAGTGGGTGACTGTTTTATTGTACCGGTTCCCTGGCCCTCCTCATGTGTCCGCTTACGTCACTAACATAGAGAGTACATGGTTGACATGCCCACATCTTACATCTCCCTTCCTTAAGTTTTACTTAATGGCTTTTGTTGATGTTAACAGCAGGATGTAGTTTGTTTGATGAAATGTACAGTACACAACTAACACTTATCACTAGACATAATTAACTCTTATCACTATACATTATTTTTTTTTTTAGAAATAGTTGATCATCAATGTTTGACATGTTTTAGTGGTACAATCATCATGTTTCAATTTGTTGTCTTACAGGGTATTTTTAAACTTTTGATACATGTTGGTGATACATGTTTTATCATACAACCTTACATGCTATACTGACAATTTCAATATATATTACGGTCAGCTATGTTTGTTTTGTTTGGTCGTACTGGTAGTGTTTTAGTCTTCCCAACGCTCTGCTGGGCTACTCAGTCTACCTGACCTGGTTATGTACCCAGTGTTTGTGGTGGTGGGTGTTTGTATTTGTATTTGTGGTTCGCTGTGTTGCACTTCGGGTCTTTCGGTTTGGTTCTGGATTGGTGTGGCGGTGTTGTTTGTTTCTGCTTTGAATAATTGTACTCTGTTTCTTCGTAACTTATTATTTTCGTTGTTGATTATCTCATAATCTCGTCGTGTTGGATTGTTTATTTTTGTGATTTTTCCTGGTGCCCATTTGTGTTCGTGAGTGATGTATCTTATTTTGTCTCCGACGTTTAGTGTTTTGTGTTCTCTGGTGGCTTTTTTATCGAAGTATTTCTTTTGTATTTTTTGTTTGATTTTGATTTGTTTGATTTTGGAGTGTTCAGCTTTTGGTTTTAGGTGTTTGGCGTTTGCTGGTAGTTTTGACCTGAGTCTACGATTCATTAAAAGCTGTGCCGGTGATGCATCTAGTCCTATTAATGGGGTGTTACGGTAATTTAAGAGAGCTAAGTTAATGTCTGATTTGTCTAGCATTGCCTTTTTTATCATGCTTTTTAGCGTTTGAACATATCGTTCCACTTGCCCATTACTCTGCGGGTATAAGGGATTTGTATGTATTGGTGTGAAGTTATAATCATTTGCAAATTGTTTATATATCGTACTTGTGAACTGTGGCCCATTGTCTGTGACCACGGTACGTGGTATGCCATGTCGGCCAAACATCTGTTTTAGTGTCTTGATGGTGGCTTCACTGGTGGTTTCTTTTAGTTCCATGATTTCAGGGTATTTCGAATAATAATCTATGATTACTATGAAATGTCTGTTTTGTACCTGGAAAAAATCTACCCCTATTTTGTTGAAAGGCAAATTTGGAATTTCATGATTGATTAACGGCTCTGAATGTGGTTTGTTTCTGAATGATTGACAAATTTCGCATCTGGATACTTTGTCCTCAATCTGGTTATTTATTCCAGGCCAGAATACGTAATCCCTAGCCAATTGTTTGCACTTTATTATGCCGAGGTGCGATCCATGGATTTTATCTAACATTTCAGATTGTAATTTTTGGGGGATTATAATCCGATCACCTTTCATGAGGATGTTGTTGTTGATTGTGATTTTGTGTTTATAGGTGAAATATGGTTTTCTGTCTTGTCTCAGTGCGTTATTTGTTTCTGGCCAACCTATACGTGTATATTTGCTGACTTCGATGAGCGTTTCATCATTTTGTGTAGCTTTGGCGACGTGATCTAGATCGTCCTCGATGATCTCTAGGGCAGCTATCAAGATGTCTTTGTCAAACAGGTTTTGTGGTTCTGTCTTTGTTGAATGTGCGCGTGACAAGGCATCTGCAAAGTACATGGAGGTACCCTTTTTGTATGTGATGCTTAAGTCATAATTTTGAAGACGCATTCTCATCCTCTGCATCCTGGCGGATAGTTGGTACAAAGGCTTATTCATGATTGCGACTAGCGGCTTGTGGTCTGTCTCAATTATTGTTTCTTTTCCAAATATGTAATCGTGGAACTTTTGGCAACCAAAACATATTGCCAAAAGTTCCTTTTCAATTACAGCATAGTTGCTTTGGGCAGTGTTCAATGCTTTAGAAGCCATTGCAATAGGATGGTCGTTTTGGAAAAGTGTTGCCCCTAGTCCCGATTTACAGGCATCTACTTGGATGACTATTTTTTTCATTAACATTATAATATTTTAATACTGGGGCTTGTACCAATGCCGTTTTTAGTTTTGTGAACGCTTTCTTTTGGTCGTCGTCCCAATGCCACGCTACCTCACGATTTAAAAGTATCCTTAAGGGTTTTGACATTTCATATAGGTTTGGAATGAATTTTGAAACGTATCCCACCATTCCTAAGAAACGTTGGATATCTGACATGTTACTAGGCGTTGGCATATCTGTGATCGCTTGTATGCATTCGGCATTGGGTTTCAGACCTTCTGGTGTTAGGGTATGGCTGACATAATTTACTTGCGTTTGACAGATTTTAGACTTTTTCGGGTTTAATTTTAGGTTTACCTCCCTTGCTCTTTTCAGGACATTTTCTAACCGGGTGTTATGCTCTTGGATTGTTGCCCCGTAGATTAAAATATTGTCAGCTATGACATTTACTCCTGGCAGATCACCTAGTATGTTATTCATTTGTTCTATAAAAATGTCTCCTGCCGTTTTGATTCCGAAAGGCAGACGCATATAGTGGTATCTGCCCCATGGAGTGTTGAACATGCAGATTTTTTAACTGTGCTCATCTAGGACTATTTGCCAGTACCCGCTGTTGGCATCAAGTACGGTAAAAAACTTGGCCCCATGGGTTTTGGCAACAACCTCCTCTATCGTTCTTGTAGGATAGGGCCCACGTAGGATTGCTTTATTAAGCTTTGTAGGGTCCAAGCATACCCTTATCTTTCCCGGTTTTCTTACAATGGTTATTGAGCTGACCCAAGGGGTCGGCTCCTCCTGTTTGATTATAACGCCTAGCTTTAACATACGGTCTAGCTCTTCTTTTACATAATTTTCAATGGCGTGCGGGATTCTACGTGGTGGGTCAATGATTGGCTGAACATTATGATCAATGTGAATCTTTGCATTAACTTTTATGGTTCCTAGACCATGGAAAACATCATTATAGGTATTTACCAGTTCGTTTGCATCGGGATGTGTGTCTGTTTGTTTGTTTACAGTGTTGACTCGGGTGAGAAGGTTTA